>JAEIGQ010000145.1:600000-803584 GCA_018904275.1 Lordiphosa clarofinis
AGCCTATACACAAGGCGTTGCTTGCACTTGTGTATAAGAGAGGGCTGCAAACTCCTCTGAAATCGGTGGAGGTTCACTCCGGGGTTCAAACCCGTGAAATGTTTTGGGTTCAGGTTCACGGAGCGGGTTCAGAAAGTCGACGAAACTAGGTTCAGGTTCAAACCGGGGTTCAAATATAATTTTGTTTTTGCTAGCTTAGAAAACAGGAATGTAAATTGTAACAACATTAGCCAACTATATTTACGAAATAATATTCCAACTTTGTTTAAGTTAATTATGGATAAAACAAATTGACTGAAGAACAATATTTATTTATTATTATTCTTTATATCCAGCTTTTTAGCTAAGGATTCCATTTCATGATCATAAGAATATGAACTTGGAGAATAATCAGTGATGCTTTTATTAACGAGGTTCTTTTGTGATTCATACAATTCAGCAATTTGTCCCTTTGCAAGCTGTTTTTGTTTCTAGGTCAAAAAATTAAGTTTCTTGGACCAAAAAAAAAAATTGTGGGGATTGAATGGAAAAAGTAAGAACGTTTTTCTAAGAACTTTCTAAGTATTTACGAACATTCAAACCTTAAAGCACCAATACATAAGCCAGCCCGAAAAAAGTAATATGAAGTTTTTTTCTGAACCGAGATTTTTCAACTTTTTTTGCTTCGGTTTGGGTTCAGGCTCGGCGCGGATTTTTTTCTGCTCCGGTTCAGGTTCGGTTCGCGGTAAAATTCTTGCTTTGAAAACAAAATTTTGTAAATTATAAAAAATAATTTTGTTCCATATAGAGCTTTGAAAATGTTGAATCCGACTTCGAATAAAACACTAAAACGGTTTTATTTTATAACATATACTATCTAAACCAGCTGTGACTATGTCTATGTTCAAGATATTTAGAAATTGTGTTGTTTATCTTGTAGACAGTTTCGGGGCTTACAGATAAATTTTTTCTCATCCCTTCCAAAGGATCCAACAAAATTTTCTGGGCGCTCTCCTCTCCCGCTTCCTCATCTCTCCACTCTTCCTCTCTCTTTCACCCAAACACATACATACATACAACACATACCTAATTTGTGCGAGTGTAAGTCGTTCCCTCTCTCGCTCTCTCTTGCGCTCTTAGCAAAACAGCTTTGTTCACAATATCGTCTTAGCGCCACATCCATTTATGGGCCCATTGAAACTTTTCACGCACTTCGCGGACATATTTACACGAAAATCTGTGCCAAATCCTAGATCTTTTGAATAAGCAGTTATTTCTATGGGTTGATAAAATGTCAGTCTTTCAATCACTCGGGCCTAAAAATTTATAAGTATAGATACAGACATAAAAATCTAGCTAAATAAAATAAAACAAAAAAATTAAAAACTTAAAACTATAGAATTGGAGCTTTTTCGGGAAGCCGGAAGACGAAGAGTAATGAATATGTCCAGGAAACCCATCTGAAGGTATTGGCTTCGATGAAAACATGAAAAAACTGCAATTCCTACAACAATTGGTGCATTTAAACCAAGGCATTGATTTGTGGATCTCCACCCAAGACATTCAGTTTTAATAATACGACAACCTATTCAGTCAAAAAATCGGAATTCGAGACTCGTTATTTGTCATTTGGGCTTTATACCCGTGGGCTTTATGTCATACCACCAAATTTGGAGCTGATTGGGTTTAAAAGTGAAAAATAATACTCAACAGATTTTCAGCCCAGTAGTCAATTTTTCTGAAAATTGGTATTTCCATATTGATTTCGTTCGCTGCGCCGCCATCAGTATAGCCTCTATCCATATACTTTATCATCAGTACAGCTGATAAAGCCGATTTCAGTATAAGTTTGAAGTCAATGGAAAGCGACAAATATTATTTGATTCTTCAACACAAGCCCGCCGTTCTTCCCGCGCCCCTTTTATCCACCTTACAAGCTGTGTTATCAAGATTGAAGCATTTTCCCCATTTATATGACTCCCAGAGCTTACAAACCGAATTTCACATAGAAACCCATTTCCCACAGTTCGACGTGAAATTTCCAGTATCGAGAGATCACATTACAATTTCGCAAACCATCCTTACGAATCGAGTTTTAATTCATTCGGAGGAAAAATAGTGATTTCCACTCAGAGTTTTCCGGGCATTTTTGCATCCTAGGGGTGGTTTTTCTAACATCGAAAACTAAAATCACAAATTACGCTAGTTTAGAAAAATAAAAAAAAAATTAGTGACCCATATAAACAGAAAAATTTTTTTTAGTATAATTTGGAATGGTGTTCTTAAAAATCGATTTTAAAATGTTTTCATGGCTCCGTTTTTGATATATTAATTTTTATACTCTGTACCGAAGGTACATAGAATATATTAAGTTTGTGCAAAAGTAAGTAACAGGGAGAAGGAATCATTTTCGACCCTATAAAGTATATATATTCTTGATCAGCATCAACAGCCGAGTCGATATAGCCATGTCCGTCTGTCCGTCCGTCCGTATGAGCAAACAAGAAATTTCATTTTTAAGAGCCTAGGAAAAATATATTAAAAAAAAAAAACAATTATTTTTCCTATTTCTAAATTAAAAATAAGGTATTGGTGGGAAAAATCGTGTCACAGGTAGATGGATCAAATTGAGTAAAGGAACTATCAGTCAAATTTTAGTAGATGGATCAAATTGAGTAAAGGAACTATCAGTCAAATTTTAGTATTTTGTATGTTACAAAAAATAAATTTGTACATTTCAATTTCCGGGAATTTTCACACCCGGGTCGGATTTTCCCACATTGGAGAGTTAAATTACAAAGTATTTGGCATACGATCCCTACAAATAAAGTTTCAACTCAATGAGACGGAAAAATATAATTTTTCTTGCAGAATTTTTCGCGAATTGTCACACCCTGTGTGGATTTCCCAATATTCATAATACATCAAATTAGTTCGTTTACTATACTTACAAACCGAGTTTCATGCCAATTAGATGAAAAATTGTTTTTTGCAAACTGTATTTTCCGTGCATTTTCCATAATATTTTCGCATACTATGCTTACAAACCGAGCTCCAAGTCGATCGGATATAAAGAAATCAATTTTCCGGAGCATCTTCACCCCCTTGGGATTGAAATTTTCCAAACTTCTGTCGAAATTTCAGACTCCAGTCAGTGAATCAGAAAAATCCCTCCTATAATTATAGAGATTGATTTAGATGCCATATTTCCTCTCAGTATGATTGGAGAAAGAACATGAAAGCTATGCTAGAGGGTATTTCGGAGTTGGCTCCGCCGATTACAGCGAATCCTACTTGTATTTTTTATGGCTTATGATGCAAATGTTTGTTCTGCACTTTTTGCAATATTTTCCATTTGAGCAGCGCGTCTCCCTCGTCCGCTCAGATTTGACATTTGAGTTGAGGCAATTTAATTAACCATTAAATTGGTATTATTGTGTAATTTATGCGTGTGACAGTGACATGGACAGCGCTTTTAATGAGTGTCATAACATTGTTTCACCCTTCTGCCGGAATGGCTGGCCATGGCGAATGCAATTAACTTTTCTATCAGGTCTTTGAGGTGACATCTGGTGACACATTTGGCATTTATTCTCCACACAATTTGGAAGAATGCAATTTCCTGGCCAAGTGTCCTTTTCTGCTTTGCCACTTGGCTTTGGCCACTTCAAAACTTTAACCCAAGTCACACTCAAGCTATATATATATATTGATGGATTTGCGCACACAGCGCTTCCCTGTCGGGCTCCCTGCTGAGCTTCCTGGCAGGAAATGTGCCAGCCCAGGCCAGGACATCCCGCTTAGAGCTGTCCGCCGCTGTCGTGGGCCGTAATAGAAATTGATTTAGCATTTTGTGTGCACGAAAATGTGCAATTTATGCGCCCCGGCTGAGGCCGCTGGCTCAGCATAGCTGATAACCACAGCAGCGCATTGGGAACATAACCATGCATAAATTCCAAAAGCCCATCTGCCCGGGCTAATGCATTTTTCAAAGAGAAGTGCATAATTTAGGAGCGACATCCAGTCAGTCAGTTGGTCATTTGGCTCGGCCACAAAAGCCTTTTACCATATCAATGGGCTCGATTCCCTAATCCCTCTCGCTCTAATTGCCACAGCCGCAATATTTTCACATTTGCAGCATTATATACATAATGCTGACCCGACGTGGTTACCGCTCTCATACTTTATTGATTGCATAGGAGGACATCGCCCAACCGCATCATTGGCAGTCATTTGATGTCCACTGCATAATTTACAGCAATTTCGAGTGAACAACGCCCCATTGCTTGCCAAATCGATGCTTTAAAATGTATTGTGCCGGCGAGGAGGCCGGGTGGAATTTTTATACGCTGATTCCATGCGCGGTTGAAGTAGGAGACTGGCAATGAGTTGGGTGCCAAGACAGGGAAATGTGCCAGGCCACAAATCGATAGACAGAGATGCGCATGTAACGAATGTATAAGCTGACTGAATGCTTGAGTGGGAATCAAATGGAGCCGAAAGGATCCTGGTGCAATAGCCAAGTTTATGCTTTGAAATGAAATGAATGAGCAGTCAACATATGCTTAATGCTTGACAGAGCTGATTTATGGGATGAACCGTAAGTAAAGCCTTTTCAAGGCAAAAGACATTTGGAAGGAGATGGCAAATGACATCGTATGTTTCGTTGATCTGATGATGGTATGAACCACCTTTAACTTGTCATCGATCTACTCATCAGCTGAAACGTTTCTCAAGTATGCAGCGGTCATTAAACAATCGCTTTAGTTTGAATAAAAATTTTGTCGTTAAACTCAACCGATTTTGTGATTAAAATGCTCCAACCCATAATCGAGGGCAGTAAAAGTGGCATAACACTTTACGTAATGATAAGGGCAGCAAAAAAGATTTCAACCAGAAATGATGAATTGAATGAAAATGCTCCAATCAATAAATATAGTTATTTTAGCATTAGTGTAATACAGCATTGGTACAAATACCACACACCACAGTGCATATAAATACTATGTACAAATTGTGCAAACAGCAATATATTTAAAGTAAACAAAGATTTCACAAAGATTCTTATTTGAAGTGAGACTTGAGTTGATATAGTCGGCCAAAAACACCACACTAACATATGTAAGTTTCGAGTATACGACTCTTTTGAGATTCATAAATATTTGGCTCTAACATAGCTTTACCAAGCTTCTCTCAATCTCATGGCGTGTGTGCTTCTTACTTGCATTTATACCGAATAAGAACTAACCTCAAGTTACATTAATTTTAGTTGCAGTATTTATGTGATTTATGAAGGAATACGAACTTGAAATTTGTATTTGTAGTGCAAACAGACAACAAAACACAAACCCAGAAATTTCGCTACAATTACTTTTTGTATAGGTAATTTATACCAAAAACACAATAATCAAAACAAGAACAAACACATGTATCAATATTTCGAAGTAAAATTTATGAATGGGTAGAATCTGTGAAAAATGTATGTAGGAACCGACCGGATATCTAATGCCTGTCATAGGAACTATTGGTCGGAAAATGGGTCTTAGTGAAAAAAGCATAATCGTTTCCAATTTAAGCCTCCTCAAACTCGGCCTATACTAATATTATATGCTTTTAGACAGATTTATCTTCTTCTTTATTGGCCCGAATCTGGCATCACAACCGTTTGACGGTCTCGGCCGCTGCAACTAATGTCCGCCAGTCGCTTCTGCTCCGTGCGAGCTGGCACCAGTTTTTCACTCCAAGCTTGGAAATGTCTTTCCGCACCTGGTCGTCCCACCTTAGAGGTGGTCGTCCCTCCTTGCCTTGTCCCAGTTCTTTCGCATTCCTCTTGTAGACCATTTTTGCTGGAGCTTGTTCATTCATACGGGTAACATGTCCCACCCAGCGCAGCCGCTGTTGCTTTATGCGCTTGACCAGGCTAGTATCCCCATTGAGCTCATACAGTTCGTTATTCCTTCGCCAATCGCCGCCTCATCATGCCCATGCTTCTGCGCCGTATTGCAGGACTGGGATAATAAGCGACTTATATTGCGCAATTTTTGTTCTTCGCTTGAGGTTTCTGCTCTTGAGCTCCCTACTTAGCCCGTAATAGCATCGGTTTGCGAGCGTGATTCTTCTTCGGATTTCCAGGCTGATGTTGTTGTCGCCGGTTATCCTCGTTCCGAGGTAGACAAAGTCCTCTACAACTTCAAAGTTGTACTCTCCCATTGCAACAGATTGTCCAAGTCGTGTGTACTTCTGTTTCGAGGACACTAGGTACTTCGTCTTGTCCTCGCTTACCGCTTAACCCATTAGTTCAGACTGCTTCTCAATCTCTGAAAACGCCTTGCGTACTGCCCGTTTGGTTTTCCGACAATATCAATATCATCGGCATATGCGAGTAGCATTACATCTTTATTAAAGATGGTGCCCGATCTGTTGGCATTTGGGCACTGGCGCAGTATATACTCCATCAGCAGATTAAAGAAGTCACACGATAAGGTGTCACCCTGCCTAAAACCTCTTCTGGTATCAAATGGTTCGGAGAGGTTCTTTCCTATTTTGACGGAGCTTTGAGTGCTTCGGAGCTCATCAGTGATTTGTTGTTCTTTAGCCTTCGTATGGCTAAACAGACTTCCTGTTGGGTCAGCGGGTCTATCTCTTTTTTTTTTTTTTGTTGTCGCATTTCGGATAACCCCGCTCTCTCTATTCTGAGAGCTATGTCCTATCTACTTTGTTCGTCGCAATTTCGCCAACAAACTCCAATCCAGTGCGTTATTTCGATGGGTCGATACTTAGGCTCCATGTCCGATCCCTCCTAGGCTGGAGAAGTAACTTCTCCATTTATTAAGCGCCGCTTGCGGATCTGTGACCAGATTCCCGTGTTCGTCTTTGCATTGTGCGACTCTGGGCTTAAAACCTTCCGTTAATTGCTTTATTTTTTGGTAAAATTTTCGAGTCTCACACATGCCGAATAACCTCTCGACTTCCTCGCGCATGCGCCTTTCCTGCTCAAACTTTTTTCTTGTAAAAAGGCGTTTCTCCTCTTTCTTTTTCTCCAGGTATCGCTCCGTAACAGCCCGCGTTGCTCTCGGCTGCAGAGTTCTCCTGTAGGCAGCGTTTTTCTCTGCAGTAGTGCGTCGGCACTCCTCGTCGTACCAAGACCGCTTTCGAAGGACAGATTTATATAATGTGATAAAAATCAAATGACTTGTGATAGGAACTATCGGTTAGCAAATTTGTCTCAGTGAGATAAACTTTTTTGTTTTGTATGTTAACGTCCCCAAACTCAGCGGTTTTTGCTCAGATTTGAAAATTTTTATCAAAATGTGACGACCATATCTTTTAGCTATCATTGAAACCATTAGTCGAAATATGGGTCTTAGTGAAAAAACTTTTTTGTTTTCAATATTGACTCAGCGTTTGTTAATATTTTATGCTTTTACACAGATTTGCAAATATTGGGCCAAATATAACAAATTAATAATATGACCAAAAAGATATTATAATAGTTCGAAATGTAATTAAAATATCCTGAAACAGTCTTCAAACAAGCATTTTGGGATGGAAAAAATCGTACTTGAAATAGGGGTTTTGTACTTGAATCAGGTATTTCCGTACTTACCGTACTATTGACACCGTTCGTGCTTGATTCAAGTACAAAGTATTTGGTTTTTTTCTGAGTGTGGATTTCGTGAGAATAACTTTTTTGTTTTTATGCAAACGTGTCAAAACCTCGTATTAATAAGTTTTCTATGCTTTCACATAATTTCACGAAGATTTATGCAATTCGGACATTTATATAGTTTGTCAAAAGATAGATCTGAAAAATTGTTTTAGCAAGAACAATTTTATTGTTTTAAGTGCTATAGCTCCCAAACTTGTTACAGATCAATATAATATACTACCACACAATTGTGTCAAGTTTGATCCAAATCTGATGACTACACGAATAAGTAGTTCTAGTAAAAAAACTTTTTTTTCAATGGTAGCGCATGTATCTTTTCAGTATCTGTTGCAACACAATTTTGAAGTCTGAACAACATCGGAAAAATATGCCGTTAGTTAGCTTCCTCTATTATTTGTTAAATAAAAATCGGCTGACTACATCAGCTGTCCAATTCAATTCTAAATTAAACAAAGTTAACTTCCTTTCGTATGCAGTTCGAATGAAGTTTTCAATCACATCAATTCGCTTTGAGTTGTAACCGCAAGTGTGGCAAAGCCTTCAACAATGCTGCATGGAAGAAAATTGTGCCACAACAATTTCTTAGCTTAACTTAAGAATTACATTTACATAATGCAACCAAATTGACAGTCCACCCGCTGCTCCCGCGGCAAACCACAAAAATGTTTGTTATTCTTGCCGGGCAAATAAAGAAAACAATAAAGAAATTGCAGAGCAAAGAAGATGAAATAAACCCGCAACGAAAACAAAGTCGTAAATTCAATTTAAAGCTTGACAGATTGCCATACTGCGGCGAACGAGTGGTGGGGGGCGGGGGGAGTGACGCAAGCTGCACAATGCAGCGCCAGGCAACAAAATGGCGTCTGTAACAATGCCGCTCCTTTATCTCTCTTTTGGATCCTTTGCCAAGCAAAGCGCGCAAAATATTTTTGCCAGCAATTTGAACCAAAGCAAAAGACGCCGCTTCGCGCGGAGGTAAAGTCAAATTAGGGTCAAGTTTTGCCTGGAGCCGGCACTGGTAAGGCGCCGCCAGAGACCGCCAATTAAATGGGCTTTAATAAGCTCACCCACTTAAATAGTGGGAAATCTGGCAAAGAGGTTAAACGGGTTGGCTGGCAAAGTTAGCACCACAGAAGCCGCCACTGCAGCATTGTCAGTGAAATCCCTCTGGGTTCCTTGGCAATGGCAGCTGCAGCTGTGACCCAGTTTGTGCAGCCGGTTAATGCAATTTTGAAATAATGTCGTGGCCCGGGGCAGGGAGTTTATTACATGCTGGCGTCACCTTTAAGCCACAATATGGTCAATCGCAAGAGCAGCGATACCGCGACAAACGTTGCGTCATTAAAGTCAGCAAACGGATTCCGACCAAGCCAATCAACAGCCACAGCCGCAGACCGGAGCCGTGCTTGTATAGCATTAAAGCGTCGCCTCCTCAAAGGGATGCGCGCCAAGGCGGGAAACGCGGGCAGGAAGCGTGCACAAATTGCGTTTTAACGCATGCAAATTGCCTGCCTTCGTTTCCTGGACGCGGAGTTTATTGCATTACTCTGGGTAGAAAGGGGAGGTGTCCTGGTGTGGTCCGCAATTGCCACTTC
The DNA here is from genome assembly GCA_018904275.1 of Lordiphosa clarofinis. NCBI lineage: Eukaryota > Metazoa > Arthropoda > Insecta > Diptera > Drosophilidae > Lordiphosa > Lordiphosa clarofinis. The sequence goes on from JAEIGQ010000145.1 coordinate 609,244, forward strand.
GCACTTGAACAGATGTGAGGGTGAATGGTGTTGGTGGCGTGGATGTAGGGCAAACTGTACTCCGATTTTGCCGCTTGACAAAACTGGCTACTGTTGCTGTCGTTTTCATTAAGCCAACTGACAGTGGCGGTAACAGCGCGCGTACCAACCCAACCAAATGGTTTAATGGTTTGGCAGCGGCAGTAAATTTTCCATTGCAGCCTTTCAGGCGCCGCTGTCAACCCAATATGGGGCAGCACACTTGCTGTTGCTGCAATTGTTTATTTATCCAACCAACCCAGGAGGCAGAAGCGTAACATTTGGCATACGCACCATTGCACTTAATAACTTTTCCTGTTAAATTTCAATAAATGTTAAAAATATGTTAAAATTGTCAAACATTCTCCTGCTTCATTCGATTTTCTTGGCAAATGCAAAACAAGTTTCTATGCAAATGTCACGTGTATGCATTACGTTTACGTCAATGGATCTGAATAAGATACATATATGCATGTGTGTGTGTGTGTGTGTGAAATTTGACAGACGTCAGTTTGTATGCAGAGTTTTGCATTTTTAATGCATTTAAATAACCAAATTAAACTACACAATATTTACGCATTTCTCTTTTTGACTTTCTTTCATTTTAGATCAACAAAAACACGCAAAACAACAAAAATTTGGGCGAAAGGAAACGCTGGATACATGATCCCTCCAGTGAGTATACTCCAATTGTAATTTGTGCAATTTTGTAATGGATATAGGCCGACGAGACACACAAATCTCTTAAGACTTTAACCTTAGTTAGCTAGTGAATCGTATTGACAAATCTGTCGTTGGCGCAGCACTGTTACAGACTTAATTTTCTTAGGCTTAGTATTGACTTGCTGGCGAAAACTGTGCAATATCTTAGATAGATGGTCATAGAACAAGTCGAAATACACAGTCTTTGCCACCCGCTATTTTGAAAGAATATGTACTCTTTTTGAAAAATTGTTCATCTAATAAGATTAAACAATGTTAAGGTTTTGATTGTTTAAATCAATATAAGGGTGTGTTTGTTAGAAGAAATATGATATTCTTATACGTTGTTGTTTTTGTAACGACTCTGCCGACTTTTTGTGCGAAGTATAAGAGATGTAAGATAAGATGTTGAGTTAGAGACTCAGGTCCAATTCGAGGGAAGAACCAGCCTCGAATGGATGTCATAAGACTGTCAAAGAGATGTAGTATGTCATGTGGGCTATTGTTGCATCTGGCACACGCGTCGGTGACCTCGGGGCAATTCCGCGCCAGGCAGCTATTTAACTGTCTGCCCTTGTCAGATAGCAGTTGGGCCAGCGTTAATCTTGTCGTACTGTGCAGTGTTTTTATACCCTGTACCCATTGAAAATGTGTAAAAGGGGATCATGAAGTTGTGCAAATGTATGTAACAGGGAGAAGGAAGCATTTCCGACCCTATAAAGAATATATATATTCTTGATCAGCATCAACAGCCGAGTCGATTTAGCCATGTCCGTCTGTCCGTCCGTCTGTTCGTCTGTCCGCATGAACGCGTCGATCTCAGAGATTATAAGAGATAGAGATACAAATTTTTGCATGAATATAGGTGTATACTGTACGCAGATCAAGTTTGTTTCAGATTTGCAAGTGGATCCAGTTGCCCGGCAGAACAACAACAACGAAGATTCTGCCCTTGTGGAAAATTACTGTGCAATTCGTTCTTTCTGTAAGCCAACAGAGGATTGTTCAGTCTATTGTGTATAAGCCAGCCTTACATGTTGCCAAAAATACGCGACGAGTAGATGGCTTTATATGACACATTCACTTGTAATCATCTTGTTTTTTTTCTTCTTTCGTTCGAGAACACGAGAGCAATAGAACAAGGGCAAGTGAACAAGAGCAAGTGAACAAGAACAATTAAACAAGACCTGAACAGTAGTGAATTGAGTTGAGTTGACTCAACTTATGGCGTGAAAAAGAACTTTTAAGTGTCAACATGTCCGTCAGCAAAAAGAACAACCTTAACCGAACACTAATCTATAGGTGGCCGTTTGGCCCTGAGCGCTCCGTTGTGCTGCAGTGCGGCCACGATGATTTGAATCAAGCACGTTTCGGATCGCTACGCATTCATCCTCATACGGTGAGTGATTGTGGAGGAATCGCTCAATATCGGTTTTAACTGTCCTTAGAAGCAGACGTCTGCGTTCACGTCTGCGCATCAGTCCTATGGGAGTGATATAATTAGGAATTCGGGGCTATGGCAGTTCATTGAATACTCTTATGTGAGAAAGGTGTAGGGTTGCTTGACTGGGAAAGTAAGAACGACATGTTGTTCAAATTCTTGACAACAAATGTTCCAAATGTTCCTGGAAAAAGTAAAGTAGTTCTCAGTCGAAGAATTTTTGCTTTATACAACAAAAAACCCGTTGCCCCGTTTAATCTCTCTCTTGTGTTTTTTAACTCAACTTCTTGTCAGCTCAACCAAGCATAAGTAGCCCTCTAGATGTGAGTCTGCAAAATTCTGCAACGGCTTAACGTGTTGGCGCGTCATTCCATACTTTGAGTGCATTAGGCATCGGGTTCAATTCCCAGTCAAGCCCGAAACAATTATTCTGTGTTTTTCTGAATAACTTAAATCAAACGGATTGGGTGGAGTAGGTGGGGTCGTCGAAGTTTGTTGTACAAACGATGATGGCTCTGATTTTCCGAAATGTTTAGATGGAAGAAGCAGCAGAGCATATCCAAAAACCTTGCCTTCCTTCCCGTACGTCACCAAATGTGAGGAATACGCTCACACCGGGTCAAAATCAATCAATTGTTGAGGGTTGGGATACTGCATGATATTATTTGTCTTGGTGGACGTTAGAGTAGCTGAAGATTTGTAAGCTGACAAAGAACGGTTATGGTCGTTGAAAAATTTGGCCAATGTTTTAAGGTAGTTGTTAAGCCCACTCTCAGTATACTTTGCATTATGTCAAGGAAGAGTTTGGTGTGGATAGCCATGTTAAATGCTATGGACAGATCCAGCGCCACCACTATTGTCCTTTCATAAGGGTCGTTTGCTATTGAGTTCAGTTATGATTGTGGTAGCCATCTCACACAGCCATCTTGTGACCGTGTTGGTGTTCAGCTGCGGTTAGGTGTTGAGTAAAGGTAGGAAGAAGTAGACTTACAGGATTTTCACTACAGGTAACAGAAGTTTAATCGACCTATATGATGCTTTTTGATCCGCTGGTTTGCCAGGTTTTAAGATGGGACTTATTATATGTACCAGTTCTCCATTTGGTAAGGATTAAAATATGTACGCTGCCAAATAATTACTTAAGCGTACAATCCAAAAATGCCCAAGTGGTTCCACCAAATATAGATCTTGAACTTGCCACCGTAAATATTCGGATTGGGCGTCAAATTTGGCAAACGACCAAGTGTCCCGTATGATTTTTTGCGACTGCAGCATATTACCCGTACGCTTCTTGCAGTAATCGGATGGCCCTTAGCTGCATTTTTCACCAAATGGAAGCCTCGTAAATAGTGTTTTGTTGGCAACGAAAAGTACTACTATGTTGTTTACACAAAATTCAGCTGAAACGACACTTACTGAAAAAGAAAGCCTTATGATGAGGCTTAAAAAGTTGATGGCAACATTATAAGATTCGACTTAATACAAGTAAGGCCATCTTTACAAAATCCTATAAAATCTTTTTATACAGGTAGTATATAATATAATTGAATGAGATTTACACCCCCTTCTGCTAACACAGTGATAGTACAAAAGAGATTGACAGAGTGAAACCTTCTTTTTTTTTATTTTTTTCTTCCTCGTCCGCAAGTCGGCCATCTGATAAAAACTGAAATACATACAATGCGCGGATCCGTCAATTAATTCTAATTAGTAAAATTTAATTAATGACTCTCGTCGCCTGCAGGTGACCTTTGCCGACCGCTGAACTGCAAAAAGCGTGAAATTTGCCTACTGGAGGATGAGTACAGTGCTGTGTGCGTGTCCAAAAAGGAGTTGCACAAGAACCGGTAGGTGTTTTGTTCGCTCTGCTTGATGAATTAATTAAATTGAAACTTGCTTTTCCTCATTTAACCCACCGCTCAGTGATGAGATAATCACCAAGGCCAAGTATTTGGAAGAGGAGGCCAAGCGGCGCGTCAATCAACAGGATAACGATAGCCAAGATATGGAAGACATCAACAATGATGATGAGGACAACAGCAGCAGCAGCAATGGCGACAATGCGAACAATAACAACAACAACAACAACAATGGCCAGGCCAGTGTCCAGGGGATTGAGGAGAACGACGACGAAGATAAAAGCCTGAGCCTGGGCGACGATGATGAGTCCAAAGAGGATGATGTTTTCTACGAGAATAACATTGCCGCCAGCGACAAACAGCAACCACAGCAACAGCAGCAGCAACAACAACCACAACAACAACAACAGCAGCCACCAGCAGCCATCCAGCAGGACGATGATGAGGAATTGGAGTGAGTGTTGGGTGTATTTATTTAACTTGTTCTAACTTTTTCGTTTGCATTTCCATGGGATTTCACAATTCATTAAGCAAATTCCTATTAAAAAAATATAAAAAATAAATGGGGTTAAGGCTGGCTGCCGTGGATTTGCATGGCCGCCACGCTAATAACAAATTGTTTTATCGTGTATAAAAATTCCGCAATAAATTTTGCAGCAGCACAATGTTTAGCACGCATCCTGTTTTTAAGCCTGCAGGCAGGGCCGTGGCCTGTTTTTTTGCTTCTGTTCTGCTTAAATGCCCCGCAACGACAGCTTTACGGCCTTTACCCTTTGACGCGTGCCAGCGTCGTCATTGTAGCCTTTGACTTGTTCAACGTTATCGTTTTGACCCTAACCCAAATTGTGAATTTACACGCGAGCAGGCTCACAAAAAGTCAAGCACCACAATCGTCCATCGAAGGTTGGGTGGGAGAGCTGTGTGTGTGTGTGTGTGTGTGCGTGTCAGGTGTGGCTGTGAGAGAACCTGCAAATGAAGTCAAAGTCGTCGAGTCTGCTCTAAGGTTCAATTGGCTTGGTGTCGCTCTGCTGGAACAGGTCGGGCTAGACAGTTTTCCATGTGTTGACGTGCCTAACAGCCGAAGGAAGTTGTTTGGCTACTTCAAAACATCGATTTCCGTTTGCGCCCCACAACGTCATTGGCATGAGATAGATTGAAAATGGCCATTTTATACTCTTGTACAAGGGTTCATTTCATTTTTGAAGCTTCTTCGACTAATTGCATTTATAGCCCTTTAATACTTGTTAGTCTGCTTCTTAGCTATCTGACCTGGTTGTAAAAGAAAGATGATGGCTTCTTTTTTCATTCCTCTTCATCGAAAGCGAAAGTATTCGGATGTGGAAAATTATAATGGTATTTCTTTGCAAGAATATAATCAACCATAAAACAAAAAGAACCGGTTAAAACTCAGAAATGTCAATGATGTAGCGCGCGAGAGAGTGTCATCTCTAAATTCAGAGCTGCTTACAGTGCCATCTGTAAGTTATGGCTACTGAAGTCTATGCATATATGTACACTCATAAAAAACTAAAACGAATAATTTGAGTACGAGCGCTCTTGAAAAAAATTCTAATCGCACTTGAATTTTTTCGCTCTTGGAATCAAGATATATTCATTCTCAATCTGTTTCTATAGGCAAGGGGAGTAAGGGAAACGCAAACTTTGAGAGAATAACGTTGGACGCGCTCTCTCAAAGAGAGACAGTGCATGCGCAGTTTGTCGTTGTCATATATGACAGTGGCCGGCCATTGATTCTATTAATGTTGAACATTAAGAAAAACAAAAAAAGATTAAATAAAAAAAATGCTCCTGCGGGGACTTGATCCACGGTAGAGCTCTTGCTTTCGGCCAAATATCAACCACATTGATTCATAAATATAGTTTCGCCGCGACTTGTAGCTTATGGAGAATAGTCGAGTCGGTTAAACTGTCCGTCCAGCTGTGTATGTTTCAGTCCTCGAGTTACCGAGTTCAAGTCCCAGTAAAGTAAAATTTTTATCTGTTATGGGACTAACTCAAAGTCTATCACATCTTAAAAAAAGTGGGTGGGGTGGCTGATGATGAGTGGCGAGCAGCAGCGCGGAACAAACAACACCACGTCGGTCAGACGGGTTGTCCCTGGGGCATCGGTCGCGTATCTCCCACCCAAACCCCCACCCTTCAATTATTATTTTTAGTCTTTTATTTTAAGAATTATTTGTGCTTGTATCAAGTACTGAAACTCTTGAGTTAAGAGTGTCCGGATAAAAAATTCACATTTGGATCAAGAATTTCGCTCTTGGATGAAGAATAATTGCTCTTACCGTACTTTTAAGAAGGAATTTTCTTGATTCAAGAGCGAAATTCTCTATTTTTTCTCTGAGTTTATCTGTGAACGTATGTCTATATTTGGCGCTCTCTCACTTAAGTTCTATTTTTGCATGTTCGCTTTCTACATATGTAAAATTATGCTCAGACATATGTAAGCTTGGAGACTGGCTTGGCTCAATTCGCCAAGAACTAATAGAGTGCTGCGTTAATCCCGTTGGATATATCAAATAATCGAGCTGAATGAAGACTTATGTATAAAATTGAATAGAATAGAAGTTTAATATATTTTCCCAATATTTTTGGATTCTTTATTGCTAGACCAGTTTATAGGCTATAGGACAGCCACCTTATTCCTTATTAAAACCCTTAAGAACATAAAGAGAAAGTAATCAAGTATTTCGTCAAAATAAAACTCATATTTGATAACTTGGAAAATTAGACTGTAATAATTCAAATCCTTTTTAAAAAAAATGTATACTAAAAGCTTTGCTTAACTCGCAGAGTTTTGCAATTTTGTAAAACAATTCAAACCCCACTTTAGTTTTTGGTTTCGTCACGACAGCACAGGCTTTGTGCTAATTATACTCTGTACCGAAGGTACATAGAGTATATTAAGTTTGTGCAAAAGTATGTAACAGAGAGAAGAAATCATTTGACCCTATAAAGTATATATATTCTTGATCAGCATCAACAGCCGAGTCGATATAGCCATGTCCGTCTGTCCGTCCTTCTGTCCGTCTGTCCGTCCGTCCGTATGAACAAACAGATCTCAGAGATGGTAAGAGATAGAGCTTTGACATGTATGGGACAAATGTTTCTTATAGCTGCACGCAAATCAAGTTTATTTTAAATTTTGGCCACGCCCCCTCCCGCCCCGCAATTTTGAAAAACGTCATATCTTCCACAGTTTTGTAGATAGATGGTTTGTACCTTCTAGAGATAGTTAATAATTGTCAAAATGTATCGATTTGCTGAAGAAATGGTAAAGATCGGATGAGCGGTTCTCAAGTTATAAGCAAAAAAGTGAACCAAGCTCCCCCCCGCCACCCCCCTCCCTCCCTTTCACAACCAACACCGCACAATCTTAGGGAGAGAGAGCGAGAGAAAGAGAGTGAGATAGAGATTGAGATAGAGAGAGACACAGCAGCAGCACTGCGGTCAGCTCCTACTCCAGGTACAGAGTATGTTATAGTCGGGCTTGACCGACTTTCTCACTTGTTTTAACTTCTAATGGTCGGTTGATGTCATTGGTTTTGCTGAAAAAACATTTGCCTATTTCTTAAAAACATTTTTTTTGTACAAACGTATCGTCAGTTTGGAAAGGCCCATACCCAAGTAAAACACGGCCGACTTTAACATTGCTCCGAGAGTTATTTTTCGGCTACACTATGTTTACACCTCTCAGTTTTACATAATACCGGCGCCAGATCGCACAAGCAGACAAGTGAAAGTTCCTTTGTTTGAAGTTTGGTATTGCTGTGGTGCACAGGCAGCAAATATTCTCTCTGTGAAGTGAATTAAAAGAACAAATCCATGCGCACAAAGCATACGGCGCAGCAAGTGCACACAAAAAGTGTTAAACTACCATAATCCATGCATACCGGTGCCGAATCGCACAAACAGACGGCACAACAAGTGCAGACTCTCTATCATTTTCGCGACTGAAAACAACTTATACCAAAAAGACCTATAAAGTTGTTGATCGTAAAGCTGTTTCATTGGTATCTCTACCAAATCATCAGCGATCTTGGCCTGTTTGTACTGAAGCCAGTAGCCAGCTCTCCATGCCATATCGCTTGGGAATTCCCAAACGACTTGACAGCAAAACACGGCACCATGAGAACAGCTGTACCATGGTGAAAAACCAGGTGAAGTCATTCGATAATTACCTAATTTCATCAACAACAATTACTGTCAACTGTTGCCCCATGTTCATATTTTCAAAATGTTCACCTTAAATCCATTTAAAGGGCAACTTTTGACTTTCCTCTTACCACCCACTTCTGCCGCTTTCTTTTCGGCTTCTCGCCCAACCTTTGCAAATTCATGGCCCAAAAAAGTATTATAAACATTTGTGCTTGTTTATTTTCAGCTTCTGCTTGTTTATCTCCTTGCTTTTTGTTTCAAAGTTCAATTTCATGCTCGCTGCCTGACACATAGAGCCCCGAGCCGGTGGGCGTTTCGGGCGCGGCAGGTGCGACTAAGTAGCCGCCTAACCGAAAAACATTGTTTATCCTTTGACAGCATTTTGTAAAATGGAAAATTCACTTTCGTAAAATGCCGTGGCATATAAATTGTTGAATGGAAGTTGGTTGTTTTTGCCATGTAATTGAATTAAAATCCATTTGCCATAAACTTATACACACACGACTCTATAGGCAAATCACGCGCCAGGCCATGACTCTTCGGCTGTGGCCCCATCGATGACATTAACAATGGCTTTTGACATATTTTTACGAATTTTCTTTTCATTTTGCTTTCGCACAAAAGAAGAATTTCTCTTTTTTTATGCATAGATGTGTGTCAATGGCATAAAATATGAATGTGGCCTGGTGGGCCACACAAATCGGTAAAATCAATAGTTTCGTGTGTACAGTTCCTTCTCATCATCGCTTGGCAGGAGCTCCAGTTGCATGTCAAACAAAGGCATGCAAAAGGGTCACCAGACAGGAGGATGGGTATATCTAAAAGATCACAACAGGCCTGTAGGCAGGAATCTACTGCTGAAAGGGGTGTGTGCATACAGTGAAGCAAAAGTGCATTATTTTGGCACAAAATTTAAGAAAAAAGCTAAGTCCTTGATACTAGTATTACCTACTCTGATCGAAGTCAAAAGTAGTTCAATCAAGTAATATCTTCCACCCACATAAAAATTGGAATCATTAAATCAATTCCATATTAAATCACCACAAAAAACTCAACTTTTGGACCATAGTACCCTGTGAAAAACACACAGACACTCATAACTCTTGTGTGACGCAGCCATTGTTTGTTGTTACAATATGCCCCATCACTTGCTAGTGGGCCAAGCGAACCCTGCGGGTGGTGCATAGTTCTGCTCTCACCTCAGCTTGCCTCAACGTGAGCTGCTCAGCTATGTACAATTGTATTGTATGCATGTTGATGCCTGCTTCTGGCAGTTATTCGAAACCACTGAGCTGTTTTGTGGTCTCTGCACATGAAGCTGTCAGCTTTTGCAGCTCAAAGGCTCTACCCAAAACTTGGTAAGCAGGCCCCTCCTACACCCCAAAATGAACCCACCCGCACCCCCCACACACACACAGTGTGTGTTGAAAATTGAAAGCAAATATTTGAGTAAAAAATTTACCAATTTTTGTTTCGGTTTTCATACCAAAGCTATTTGATGGTCAATTTGTACAAAACAACCACATAAAAGTCAAAGATTCTTGTTATTTTTAGCATAATAAGAAGTCCCTACATTTCTCTGTCTGCCAAAGAATTTCATTCAATTTGTATAAACATTTATAGAAAGAAAAAAAACAACATAAACAAAGACCTATTCAGAAACAAAATTCGTAATTGAAAGTTCGACCAAGGAGGGACACACACAGATACACAGCAGAACAATTATATAGTAGAGGATAAGGTGGCCTCAAAATTGTGCAATTGTCATTGCAGAACTTAATCAATTTTCTTTGTGAATCCTAAATTCTAGTGGTTCCCAAAATGAGTAAGTTTTTCGAACAAAGTTTTTGACAAAGAAACTTTTTTGGAACATTGTCAGTTTGCTTCTTCACGGATCAGCTTGCATTTCTTATACACATACACTCATCAAAATTAAATAAAAGCCACCTTTATTTTGTTAGAAGAAAATGTTTAAAACATGTTCCAATACTATTTTTTGACAAAAATTGTTAGAACGTGCTTAGGTTAATCTACAATATCTAATATTTTAATTAAATTAAAAGCAAGTTTTCTGCATTTTTTCCAAAATAGTTCAGTTTTAATTGCAAAATTTAATTAATGCCAGTCAGAAAAAAATAAAAATCATGCATAATAAGGATAAAAAAAAATTACTTAATTATGGATTTAACCTCTAGGCTTATTTATATGCGAGAAAATACCTAACTGGATGACGCTAATTATGAATTCGACCTCTGAACTCGAAATTTTAGCCCATTCCTCAGTAACAGCTTTTCGAAGCTCTTCAGTCGAGTTGAACTTTCGACCACTAGCATAAGCACGACGTGCAAGGTTACCCCACACGTTTTCAATTGGATTCATGTCCGCAGAGCGCGCAGGCCATACTAAAATTCTTCTCAACCACGACTGGCCCTTAATAAGTGAATGAGCGCATTGTCTAGCTAAAAGATGATGTCTGAGTTCGGCTATTGCTCCAAAAAGTTAATTAATACTTCATCCAATAAGTTGAAATAGCCCTCTGTATTTCTGCGAACTCTAATCTTGCATATCAGGGTCCGATTGTGATAGCTAAAAGCATCCCAAAATATCAAGGGGCCTCCATTACAGTTTTGGGAGGTCGCAATGCGCTTAGACGCCTTAATGTCGTACTTTTAGTAACTAAAACCATCTGGCCCATTCAAGTTTTTCTTTTTTTCATCGTAGAGTACCACATTTTTCAACTTCTCCTCCAAAACATTTGACGTTTCGAAATATCCCTTCAGGCTTAATTATTAGATGTGGTCAATAAAGGCTTAGTCTTCATTTTCTTCAAGATTACAGGTCGCATAAATTCAGACGGAACCTTAACTTATTCGATGAACTCTTAGTAGACTTTTTGGGCCAAGAGTCGGACCGGAATACAATCCTTTAGCAAGATAATGCGGCCATACACGTGTCAAGGGCCAGTCCTAAGTGGTGCAGTGAACAGAAAATTAAGCTTCTTGTACACTCAGAAAAATTTTCTTCCTAGATTTTAGGAAACAGTATGCCTTAAATACAAAAATGGACTATAATTGATCTATTTAGGTAATTTTTTACCTAAACAGGTCAAATCTGGACTAAAATGTCAAAATTTAGGCAAACATTTTTAGGATATGGTAAGCCTAAAATCTAGGTCCAATTACCTAAAATTGTATGCTACGGACATGATATGCATATAATTTATCAACTTTTTATTATCTCATGGCTTGATTTGGTTGCAACCATCTAATTGAAAGCGGTATTTTATGACCGTTGCATTTCCGCACATAGCAATTTGGAAAACTATTCATGACAAGATTGCTCTAAACATGACCATTGTCATGCAGTTTATTGAACCGACATGCTTGTGATATGAAAACCTGGAATAATTGAAAATATAAGACCCAATAATTCTTTACTCCATTGAGGGCAAATGTTGAAAATTAACCTCCTAGGACCGATTTCAACCCGCTAGCGGTAACCATATTAAAAATAGTTAGAAGGCTAAGTCTGCAGAATCGTTCTACCACAGTTAGACGTGTTTTTCCACTTCAATACCTACTCAAAACCGCTTAATCATTAAAACAAGATAAAAAGTTTTATTCCGCAGATATCACAAAAAAACTAGTAAGCGCGAGTTCCTTAGCCAAAGAAACCCAGTCTCAGTCCACTCTTTGTCATAAAAAAAACCCCGTGTCCAAGTCTTAACTTCGTACACCAAATATAAATTTTTAGAAATTTATTGCCTAAAAAGGCCTTTAATTTCCTAAATATTTAGGAAAAATTACCTAAAAAGGCGCCAAGGCTATTGGGGCCCTAAAGTTTAGGCATTCCAATTTTAGGCAAACTATGCCCTAAAATTTAGGTAAAAATTGTCTTAGTTTTAAGGAATGTCATGTTCTAAAATTGAGGAATTAGTTTCCTAAACTTAAAGGTATGATATGTACTTGAATTAAGGAATAAATTATCTAAAACTTAGGCGTTTTATGCCCTAAAATGCAGGAATAAATTACCTAAATTTTAAGCATCTTATGTCCTAAAATTGCTGTAATTAATATTAATATTTTAGGTATTATATTTGCCAAAATTAAGAAAAGCAACTAATCCAAATTTTAGACATTTGTAGTCCTCCAATGGGGCATAAAATACTAAAGTTTTAAGAATTTTATGTCTTAAGATTGAGGTAATTAAAATTTAATTTTTTAGGTATTGATATGAGTTGGGAGAGTTATGCGTATATATTTAAGATTAAAGCTTTAAAGCAATTGATAATTTGTTATTATCTATTGCTGGCACACCTCTAACTCCATCACTAAATACGAAAGTATTTCAATCGAAGTGACTTTGTGTATTATTGCTAAATAAATTCGGAGACGTCTGGACTTTACTTAAAATAAAATAAATAAATTTTTTGTAAAAAAAAAATATGTGAAAAAGTCTAGCAAGCCTGTAAAACTGTAAAAACCCTTATACCTGCGAAAGTGTCTGCTCAGATGTTTGTATTTAGCTGCTGCGGTGCTGCTGCGAACTTTACTTTGGTCAGCACTTGACTACCGTTAATCCGATCTTTTCCATTCTTCCGCATATTGATAAATAATGCTGATTACAAAAGAATAGGAGGTGTGGCGTGGACAAAAATTGAAAACTAACTTGATCTGCCTGCAAGTCTCAGATGTAAATCTCTCCTACAGGTCGGACCTCTGTCTCTTACCATCTCTAAGATTTGTTTGTTTATACGCTTACGGCTATATAAACTCGTTTGTTGATGCTGATCAAGAATATTTATATATTGTAGGGTCGGAGATGCGTCCTTCTGGCTGCGAACTTTCATTTGCTCATAACTTATCTTTCTTCTATCAGGAATAGGATATGAGAACCGATTATATGAAGCATTGGGCCTATTTTTCTATTGTATACACTCTGAAATATAACATTTTACTTATTGTATTGTATATTGTATATCGTGCTTAAATTAATAGCTCTTTTATCTTATTTAATATCGATGCTTTAATATAGTTATAAAAATAATAAACAATGTAACTTTTGTAAGAAATGTGTTTTTAGATAAAACCTGAATTGTTTAGAGCTATGGATAGTTAAAACCCTGTTTTAGGACTCAAAAGACTAAATTTTAGGAAATTTTTACCTTAATCCTAGCATATAAATCATAATTTAGACAATTTCTGCCTCAATTTTAGGGCATAGAGTACATAGTATTTAGGTAAGGTATTTCCTAAACCTTAGGGCCCCAATAGCCTTGGCGCCTTTTTAGGTAATTTTTCCTAAATATTTAGGCAATTTTTGGCCTTTTTAGGCAATAATTTTTTTTGAGTGTACCTTCTCCGGACATGATTCCAATTTAAAACATGTGTGGTAACCTTGCACGTCGTTCATCGTGTTTTCTATAGTACATACTTTGAAAAAATGTACAGTGTAGTTTCAGAAAACTATTGAAAACTGTTGAAAAGACTAGATAAATCGGTCTCTAGAAATCGTCACTAGCAGTTTTATGGCGAAGACGTTAATTAAGAGCTTTTCAGTTTTCTTAAGCTTCAGAAAATAACGATAATTGATATATCGATGTTTTTTGGAGGCGATATATTAAGTATCGATATTGAAAATTTGGATTTTTGATATTATCGATATTGATTTTTTGAGAAATATCGATAATCCTATTGGCTCTTGGCGCGAGCTGTAGGTTTCTTCCTTTTGTGCGAGAGAAGCTTGGCTTGGCCCTTTGGCGCTGTATAGCCAATTTTAGATTTTTTATAAAATAATAAAGAAATTGCCATGATCTCAGAAAGTCAATCAGCGCTCAACGCGCTTAGCAACCATAAGTTCTCCTTTGAGTTCGGCTTGGGGACTAAAAACCAATTGGACCAACTTGGCAGCAGGAACAACCAGTACCTAAGCTGGATACCGGAACATAACAACATTCCATGAAACGAAATGGCAGTCAAACTGTCACTCAAGGGGGCGGCCACTGCAATGAAAGGACCAGAACCCTAGCTCCTTAGAGAGTAAAATTGGTACGCTCAGAACAGCCTCCTGGATAAACATTAGGGGCATGAGACAAGCAAAAGCTTTAATAGTGGACCACAACATGAAAAGGTCCAGAAATTGATCCAACAAGCAACAAATGCCCTCAGGATCCTAACAGGGCTCTACACGGGCCACCGCTGGATGCGTGGTCACCTGTAAAGGCTGGAAATAATAAACCGCCAAATTTGATAAATTATACCGTTCATCCGATTGTAATGAAACTTTGGGGATTGGCAGGACGCTTGCCCTGAAAGGTTTCCAGGTTGAAGAAATGGGCCGAAAATTGTCCAATAAACCGTTTCTCCGCCGGTTTCTCACTAAGTCTACTTTTTCGACCTATCGTTCTATCCGGTTTTGACAAATGTGCAGTTAAGATAGCTTCAAAACTGACGGAGAAGATAACATTTAAAAAGACGGACGGATTGCAATTTAACACTCTTCATACAATGAGCTGCTTTGTTTAATTAAGCATTTGTTTAGTGTCTGTTGAAGCTCAATTATGTCTCTGTTTAAAGGGCCGTTCCTTTTCTAACCAAGTGCTTCTCAAAATATACTTTGAATTGTAAGCCCTGACAAAAGCAAGTTAAGCTCTAATCAAGTGATGAACTTCTTACAAATATATCGCCTAACCCACCGAAATTAAATTTAAAATGATTTAAACGACAGCTGTTTTAAATGTCACCCCTTTAAACAACTCTACTACATCCTTTTGATTAAATATAGCAAAAAGTTGTACCACTTTTTACACTAATTGCTCTTCAATTTAACACTTGCATCTTCTTTTATCCAGACACCTCATTGGCAACCAAAAATATGCCACTCAACCATTTTATTGCAATTTCTTGTTCAATTAAAAAACAAGCAAAAAATATTAATTCAATTAATTTTGACCGCCGCTGTTGCTGTTCATTCATTAAAAAAAAGCTTAACGTGAAGTTTTTATCAGTGTCTGTGGGATTTTTTTATTGGCCAAATGCCAGTCCAGTGTCATGTGGCAACTGCTTTTTTTTGGCCCCCCACGGTCGATAATTGTATTCCCAACTGAGAATATACGTATATATGCCTATATAAAAATATATATGGGTTTATATTGCATATGTATATTTTCTTTTATATCTATGACCAGGCAAATTACGCGTGTTTGTTCAGTAAATTGGAGATTTCTCAATGCAATTTTTTGCCCATTTTTTGAACCAAACTCGCTTAATTGCTTTATTTTCCAGCTCTAATTAATGGTTTGTGTAGGATTTTTGCAAATTGGTCAAAGTGAAATATTAATTGAAAATTGGTTACAAACTCCCCGTACGCCAATTAAAAAGTGTTCGATTCTGTGGTTAATCAAAAACATGGTAGTGTTTAACATACATATAAGGTTGTCAAAAAAGTCTTGCGGTATTTTTATTGAATTTTCAATTGTTCATAAAATTGGTTATAATAATGCGATTTAAGTCAGATATGCGCCGTTTTGTTCGATGACGAGTTCCCAACGAGATGCCAACTTCATAATGCCCCTCTTATAGAAGCTCGGTTCCCTATTGGCAAAAACTCGGAGCGCCAATTATCACAGGACTCTCTTGTGGCCAACTTCCGACTACCAAGCTCGTTCGCCATGGACAGAAATAGGTGGTAATCACTTGGTGCGAGATCCGGACTATACGGTGGATGCAAAAGAACCTCCCATCCGAG
This sequence comes from Lordiphosa clarofinis, assembly GCA_018904275.1. Lineage (NCBI taxonomy): Eukaryota > Metazoa > Arthropoda > Insecta > Diptera > Drosophilidae > Lordiphosa > Lordiphosa clarofinis. The sequence continues at coordinate 625,186 of JAEIGQ010000145.1, forward strand.
CTCCCGGAGCTTCTGGCGCGTCACCAAAGATGTGTATGGCCTGGCGTTGTCCTGATGGAAGACAATTCGGCCTCTGTTGATCAAAGATGGGCTCTTCTGCATGAGTGCTGCTTTCAAGCGGTCCAGTTGTTGGCAGTACAGGTCCGAATTGAGCGTTTAGCCATAGGGGAGCAGCTCATAGTGGATGATTCCCTGCCAATCCCACCAAACACACAGAAGAACCTTCCTGGCCGTCAATCCAGGCTTGGCCACCGTCTGGGCAGCTTCACCGCTTTTCGACCACGACCGTTTGCGCTTCACGTTGTCGTAAGTGACCCACTTTTCATCGCCAGTCACCATCCGCTTTAAAAACGGTTCGATTTTGTTGCGATTCGGAAGCGATTCGCATGCATCCTTACGGGGAAAAATGTTTTTTTGCGTCAAGTCGTGTGGCACCCATACATCGAGCTTCTTTTTGAATCCAAGCTTCTTCAAATGGTTTATAACGGTTTGATGACTCATGCCCAGCTCTTGGCCGATGCTACGGCTGCTGCTATGCCGGTCTCTTTCGATCAATTCAGCGATTTTATCGCAATTTTCATTCATTTGACGACAGGCCTTCCGGACCATGGCGCATCTTCGATCACCTCTGCACCAGAACGAAAACGTTGAAACCATCGTTGTGCGGTGGAAATGGAAACTGTATCGGGTCCATAAACTGCACAAATTTTATTGGCAGCATGAGATGCATTTTTGCCTTTATCGTAGTAGTACTGTAAAATATGCCGTGTTTTCTCTTTCTTTTGCTCCATGTTTGCGACGCTATAACTCACGACTAAAAACAAACAACAATAAATCAAACACGTGTTAGCGCATGAAAAGAGCTTTCCAAAAAGCTCTAGCGTGAACCGATGCGACGAATACAACTATAACTACGCGCTTGCAAAGACAAGCTTGCGGAAATACCGCAAGACTTTTTTGACAACCTTATATATCTTTTCTTCCTTTCCTTCGCCCATATGCCATAGGACATAATCATACACTTCAAAGTCCTCCCACACAAAGTCCATCCAACAAAGAAATAAATATAAAAATATTTGTCTCCACTGGGACTCGAACACACGACCATTTGCACTGAACAGGAAAGGAACGACATCTCATCGCACACCACCATACCCATTTGTATGTTGCAGCATGTCTGAGAGGCTACTTATATTTCTTCGCTCTCGCTCTCCAATAGGCATGTGATCTCGAAAGGGATTGTAGGAAGCACATTTGGAATGATACAAGTTCGAAAGGCATGGTCCAATCTTTAAAAGATGGAATTGTGTAAAACATCCTGGAAATCGATATTGAATTTTCTAGATCCAAGATTTAAAAGATTAAAAAAAATAACTCGAGGTTTTTTTTCTGTGTACTTACGTGAGCATTGATCTCACTACCATGAGCCACCAGAGTAAGTGTGGTGCCACGACCTTTCGGCTATGCTCCGGCATACATTTATATAGTGTCCTTCTACACTTACTGAGTGTATTCTTTTTGTGTTTTTCCAATCTGAGCCTGTTGTCGAAGGCACGCCAAATTCTTTGACCTTCTTTTCCGGTGTTTTGAGATACTGAGTCTGGGTGTAAATCCGAAAAAGACAGAACTAGTTCTCTTTACACGGAGATACAAAGTTCCAGATCTTATCCCTCCCAAACTAGACAATATAGAAGAATTTAAAGACAATGCCAAGTACCTGGGCGTCGTACTGGACAGGAAACTACTCTGGCATGACAATATTACTGAGCGAGTGAAGAAGGCATCCATTGCCCTCTTCTCTTGTGGGCGGGCGATAGGCCGCAAATGGGGGTTTTCCCCTGCAATTGTTCATTGGCTTTACACAGCCATAGTACGTCCCATACTACTCTATGGAGTTGTAGTATGGTGGCCAGCAATCGAGAAAACATCAGTCCTGAGCACTTTACACAAGGTTCAGAGAAGTGCTGAATTATGTATGAGCGGTGCACTCCGAACCACCCCAACGGAAGCACTAAACACCACATTTCATCTACTTCCTCTAGACTTGATGTCTAAACAGGTAGCGTGCACTACAGCCCTGAGATTAAGAGAGTCTGAAGCCTGGTACACGGGTGAATCAGGACACTCAACAATACTAAATCACCATAGCGCGGTTCCCGCTATTTCAGACTACTGTATACCCACAACGTCATTCCACAAAGTTTATGACGTCAATATCCCTAGTAGACTCGACTGGGATAACTTGCCCCACAGCAGAGCCAATTCCATCAATATTTACACAGATGGATCAAAGCTCGATAACAAAGTAGGGGGGGGGGGGAGTTTTCTCCATAGACCTAAGTATGGAAATCTCTTTCCGACTCCCTGATCATTGCTGTGTGTACCAAGCAGAATTGGTTGCCATCCAGGAGGCCGCCAAATACCTTAGCACACACATGATCGATGAAGGGAACATATACATTTACTCAGATAGTCAAGCAGCTCTAAGGGCTCTTGACTCGCACTCCAATAACGCCAAAACACTCACGGAATGCCGTAGATCCTTAAATGCGATCGCTCAGCATCTCCGTATCCACCTCGTCTGGGTGCCTGGCCACCGCAACATTTAGGGAAACGAGTCAGCCGACAAACTGGCAAGACAGGGCACTACCACTCAGCTCCTTCCAGATAAGAGCTTGATAGGGATGCCCTTAGCCTCATTTAAACTACTTACAAGGAATGAAACGTGGCGCCTGGCTACAGAACGATGGAACAACCTTCCGGTTTGCGCCGTAGCTAGACTCACGTGGCCAACGTTTAACCTAAAACGAACTAACAGTCTTCTGCACCAAAGTAGAGAAAACATATCAATTCTGGTTGGGGCCCTAACGGGTCACTGCCTCATCGGCAGACACGCAGCACGCTTGGGCGTAGCTCACAACGACTTCTGCAGAAGCTGCCAATGTGAAGAAGAGGAGGAGACATTACTACATCTTCTTTAATAGAAGGAGACTCAAAACTCTTGGTCACCCATTTCTACTCAACCTCTCGGAAGTATCCGCTATTGAGATTCCATCTCTACTAAAATTCTTAAAGTCGTCACGATGGTTCAGTCGGGAGGAACCCCCCCTGATTTAAATAGGGAATAATATGGTATCGCAATGGGTCTATCTTGGCCTAAGTGTAGGGACAGTCTTACTGCCCCTAGCCATCTCAACCTAACCTAACCTAAAGCGTAACCTAAAGTATGAACCTAAACCAACCTAAAAGTATGAACACAAAGATTTGAGTATTTTTCGAAATGTACTTAATATTTTCCAAAAGAGTCTTAAATCCAGTGCTCATTTTGGTATTGTAAAACCCGTACTAAAAAGAAAAATTTTGTTCTTAAATCATTTTTTCGCCCAAACAAAGTTCTTTCTTCCTTTTTGAGAGCAGCTTTGTGGTTTTGTCAGTACTCTCTTGTTCTGTGCACGTTCCCTCGGAAGGATAACGCATATTGTTGACTTAGAACTCCAGGCTTAAAAATGAAATAAAATTGGAAAATATCTATCAAAAGCAACTGCAAATATCCCTGTATACATTTCTCGTTTGTCCTTGGATTTGCCATTTCTAAATCAAAATTCCACTAATCTCATTAAAATTCAAAACCAACTACAGCTCATTCATATGCATATGCTACAGCAAGTCTTGTGCTTGGATCTGCTATCGCTCTTAATTCCATTTCACTGTTGGCAGTTTAAATATTTGCACAAATTATTAAAATAAAACTTCCGCCACTCTCCCGCCTACCCCACCTGACCAGGGTCTCATGTCTCTTGTGTTTGCCGGGGCGTGCGTGCGGCGCATATTAAATAAATATTTAAATAAAAGACCTTACAGGTCGTCTCTCACCTGCCCAGCGAATTGGCATTGCAAAAAAAAAAAAACACGAAAAGAAAGAAAACTGAAAACGCAGACTACTTCATTTGCATAAAAATTAATTTTGCATGTCATCTATTTGTTGTTGTGGCAACCTCTAGAGTTTGCCTTACTGATTTCTCTTGACTTTTCTAACTCCCCAATTGCCGCACAGCAACTGCAAGCCGTGTCCTGTGGCCAAGCCCACGTTCCTGTGCGGGGCGGACAACAGGACCTACTCATCACTATGCAGATTGGATTATCACAATTGCATACATTCGACAACCATACGGATTGCCTGCAAAGGATTCTGTCCCTGCAAGGGTAAGTCGTATATATTACAAAAATGGGGAGATGGGAAAAAGAAATGAGAAACTAAGAAAGTCAGGGTCGGGTGCGGCTCATAAAAGTATGCTACGAAATGTTCAACTCGATTGTGGGAATTAACAATTCCAATTACCAAACCAATTTCAAAAGCCTTAAATACTCACCGAGCATATCAGTGCTTAAATATTTAATAGGCCGCCTTAACCAGTAGCCTCCCTCGCCATTGTTCTGGCGCCGCACTCGACGAGTCAGCCGTCCAGCCGACGTTAATTTTCAATTTTGCACAGATGAAAGCGCACTCCATGGCTCTTCTTGTAGTGAAATAAAATTCATGCATAAAATAGAAATGACGCCTCAGTGGGCAGCCCGGATACGAAAAGTTTGCCTAGCCAAGCGATTTCATGATGCCCATTTTGCCCATTTCACAGAGAATGTCGATGGCAAGCGACTGCAGCGCATTGGCGGCTACAACAGCAACAAATACAACAAGAAGATCAGCCTGGACCAACAGCAGCAGCGTCAGCAGCAGGCCTACAAGGATAGCAGCAACAACAACATCATGATGAACAGCGGCAACCTGATGGGTGGCAACAACAATGACTTTAATACCATCATGAATGTGAGTAAAGTCCAAATGAGCTGGCTGAATCTGATTCGCTTTCTCCCACACACACACACATGCACACAGGACAAGGAGGATAACAATCGGCAATATAATCACATCAATGCTCAATACACATTCACGCCCGAGGAGATTAAATATGACAACAAACACTACAAATATCTCAAGTACACGGCCTATAAGAAGGTGAGTGCGGAGCTCCAGCTCTGAAAATTGTGTGCCCCATTTTAATGGCTTTTCTTTATTTTCTTTTTATTCCCACTTACCCCAAGGATGCCAAGTATCAGGAGGATAAACATAAGATGCGCAACTACAACGAAGTGGTGGAGAAACAGCAACAAAAGTACAACAAGAATAACAATTTAAATGGTAAGATTGTCAGAGGGTTGTCTCTTAAGTTTGAGGAATTGCTAACTCTGCAATTGGACATTTTTGAGCATATTAATTGTAATTTTTAATATGATATCGAGACATTCGTGCATCGAAAGCTTAGCACTTTGTTTAGTAATGAGGTGTCTTTGTTTTCTCTTGTTTACTGTGAACAGCACACATTCTTTGCTCAAGGAAAAAACTCGCTTAGGTACTCCATCGGATATTGTGTCTGAAAACTTTAGAGCAAAAATTTTTCACACATTCAGATTCGTCAATAGGAATTGGGAATCGCTCATAACCAGAGATTAAAACCGTAACCGAAACCGTAACCCGTAACCGCTAAAAACACTTTAAAATGCGAAACCGAAACCGTAACCGAAAAAAAAATATTTTATAACCGTAACCGTATAACCTTTATTTACATAACCGGTTATCAGAACCGTAACCGAAACAAATATACGGGTTTATTTCGGTTTTTCCTCTACTGGTAAAAATTTCAATTAGATGTACATATGTACAATGAACATATTTCATACATAGAGTTTATTCACTTATATTGTCTGCTTATTATTTACATATGTCATTGATTTATTAAGCTAGGCACACCGACGCGGACAATTTTGTCGGAGCGGAAATTGTTTGAAAATTTCCAGAGCCCTGGACAATATAGTGTGACCAGAAAATGACCAGAAGAGTCAGCTGTTAGTTTACATAATAGGCCATCTAATTCAAAAATAATAATAGAGTTTAAAAAATAAATAATGGAAGTCACTAGGGAAAATTTAGAGGTCATAGGCAATGCCATGTTCACTTTCATGGATGTATTTTTGTAGGGCTGGAGGTATAAGCAGTGTCTTTTATTTTGGCTTGCGTGAGCAGACCATGACCACCAAGACATACAGCTAAAACGACAAGCCAAATCCAGCCAAACTAGCCACAGCTAGCTCCATGGACTAGAGCCGGATCATACTTAAAAGTAGCTGGTAGGTGAGCGCATAGGTAGCAACGGGAGCAATGGAGTCTACCTCAGTAATCCGGAGGGCACATTATTAAAACGTGGTGTTCATGGGTATGCACATCACCAGACATAACAACTGGAGAAGCATACCGAAAAAGATCCTGAGCGATGTACATAGATGGGCTCCAACAAATTTGTCCGCGTCTGAGAAACTAGTTTAATTATAAAAAACTACATATGTTAGCTATTTATAGACAGCTTTTTTACAACCACTTCTAGCTATTTCTAGCTATTATTCAACGCTGATTTAGCCCGCAAAAAAGTTGTCTACACTGTTCATAGACAAAACAGATCATGTCATCCGCGTTTTGTTCATAAGTTTTGGTTGTGGACATTTTATGTTGTTTAACATTGTGCTCGGTGCCAAGGGCTAACTAATTTCTCAAAACAAAATTAAAACTATTTCTGTGGTGTTTAACTTAGCGAAAAATATAAATTTTGGAGCGGCTGCTGCGGTGGACAAAAAAAAAGTGCGTCGTCTTAAAAAAAATTGTTTTTTGATGTCGGCAAAGCAAAGCCGCTATGCCTTTAACATACATACATACATATATATGTAAGAGCTGAATAGTTATTAAAATAAATGACATCCAATGTGGAAAAGAAATTAAAGTACATAAGTGCAATAATTACACACATACATACTTACATGCAGAATATTTAATATGGGTGTATGTGTAAAATATCACACGCACGCAATGCGTTTTGCGCCAAAATTTGTGAGATGACGCGCTTTAAACGAAATTGAAATTTTTATTGTGATTGCGCAAATTTTTCGAATTATACATATGTTTGTATGTATGTATGTATTATAAATATGTTTAGTTCAGTTTACAACAATCTCTCTTCATTTAATATGTTTCTAAACCAAAAAATATTGCTAAGCAAGGTACAAATATGGGAATGGTGGAAAAGAAATTCAAACATATTTCCCGATCTTTTTGAATTATCAAAAGTTTTGCTAGCAGTACCACCAACACAAGTAAGTGTTGAGGTTTTATTTTCAGGAGAAAATTTGTAATGGCGCTAACTTGGACAGTCAAACTCTAAATGATATTATGTTACTTATGTAGATGTCGTTACAATTTCGTTTAAGATGTCAATTCTGATGATAACAATTCGTTACATGAAGGTACATAACGACAAATAGTATATAAGTTGACCAATGTACATATCTACTTTACTAAACTTTACACGATGCTTTTCTGAATAAAGTAGTTTATCTTTTAATTTAAATTTTAAAAAAGGCGACTATAAAGGTGGAAATTCTGTATAAGAAATTTGAACTTAGTAAATTTAATAAATAAATGAGAATATAAATGGGGTTGCTTTTGTTTGCATTGTATAAACATATGTATGTCAAAGTGATATTTTATACATATAACCGTAACCGTAACCCAAACCCGAAACAGAATTAGGATAATAACCGTAACCAGTACCGTAACCGATATCCCAAAACCGTAATATAACCGTAACCGGAAAAAAGCGATCGGCCAAAACAGTAACCGTAACCCAAACCGTTATTCGTTCGGGTTTTAATCTCTGCTCATAACATTAAATTATTATCTTAGGTATTTTCTGTCAGCATTTTGCAAAGAAACTGGATGTAGAAATTTAGATCAATTTTCAGCTTGTTAAGCTTTGAGCAATGACCATTGCCCATGGTCTTCGAAAATCAAAAGAAGAGCACCAGAGCCAAATAAAAGACGTATGTTTGAACGAACTTTACGCTGTATTTACAGTTACTTAATCTACTTACTACTATTTTGCCACAAGTGTTAAAGGTTTATGTCTCATCTATTTCAATCCTCTATATATTACAAAGTACGGCATGTGCTTATCTACTGTGTATACAACACCGCTCTGCGACAGTGGCGTCGCACAGCGACAGTATACGAGCTTATACTGCTCTCCGCTCTGTCTCTCGCCCGGCTAAGCACACAAACGTCACACCAAAATGAGCATGTGTGCATGATTCCGGCCCTTACCATATTTGTACTCAAAAACTCGCCCCAAAAAGTGTCATTCTCTCCGTAGTTTTTTGAAAATCGCCGCCATAAAAAGAGGGTCAAAGGCGTCTCGCCTTATTTCGAAGAAAAGCTTTTCATTAATCTATGAGTTTTAGCGACCCGTTTTTATGTTAGTCAAAGTTTTCGATTCAAGCTGGCTCAAGGTCAATTGTTAATTATAGTTCAATACAATCATCAAAACTTAACAAAAATGAATCACAACAATTTGGAACAGCAATGGTGTGTCTAAACTGCCACAATTCACTCATCAGCAAACTTTGTTAAGTTTCTATTGTCAAATAAAAGCGGTAAGATTTTAATGGAGTAAAATTCCAGACTGAAATTTTTGTCACATACTTTCAAAAATCAAAGTAAAATTTCGAATATTTTATTTTCAAACTAATTCATTTCTTATGAAATTTTTTAGAAATTTATACTTGACTTTAGGGCAATTTCGATTCTAGGTCGATTTTCCATTATCTAAAAAAATGTTTTTCTGATTGTGAGAGCTCTTCAATCTTACGTAAGGACAGACGGACGGACAGAAAAGGCTATATTGACTCGGCTGTTAGTGCTGATGAAGAATATATATACTTTACTTGCCAAAAGCGCCACGTCCAAAATTTTTAGAAATTGTTGAACTTGTGTTGTTTTATCTTATGCTCAGCTTGCTACGAACTAACACCTGGTTAATATATGTAAAATTTTTCCATACCGACCCAAGGGACCCAACCAAATTTTCTACAAAGAAAAAATGTTTTTGACTCTTACCCCTCTCCGCCCCTCCCTCTTCCAGCGCTCTTCACTCTTTCACGCCCACCCTTCCCCACTATCATGTCTTTTTGTTCTGTATGTACTCCCTCTCCTTCTCTCTCTGTCTGTAATAGCAGCTGTCATCTGTCTCAGAGAGCTAAGACACATACATTCGACATGAGTGTGAGTCCATTTCTCTCATGCTCACCCTCTCCCGTGCTTTCAGGAAAACAGCATTGTTCACAATATTGCTTGAACGCCATAGCCATGTATATGGCCCATGCTAACTTTTCTTATCTAAATCTTAGATGTGTAGTATGTGTAGTTTTTGCTGTGGGCGGATAATATGTCAGTGTATCAGACAGTCGGACCTACAGATTGATAAGTATTGAAAGCGTCGGAAAAATGTTCTTCTCCCTGTTACATACTTTTGCACAAACTAAATATGCTCATCTTAAATCCAATAATCTCAGTCTTTTAACATTTCGGTCCGATTTCTGTTCTCTCAGATAGCTGCTATGTGTCAGATTGTCATCAATTTTACACTGTTATTTGTTAGTTTATGTGACAAATAGCTCTATGTAGAAGATGTGAAATCGGCCCTTAGACATTAGAAAAGTTCAAGGTTAATTGATGCAAGTAGAAACTGCTGTAAGACATTCTCATAACTTTCAAGGCAAACCCACGTTAAGACTGCATCTGTTCACTTCCTCCCTTTCACAGGCTACCCCTCCAAATCGGCCGAGTGCAAGCCCCAGCAACTGACCGCCATTGGGAATCGTTTGCTCGACTGGTTCTCGGTGATCATGGCCGACAGCAAGAAGCGACGCCAGCATAGTCAAAAATCCAAGGCACATTTCCCACCCGCCTGCAAGACCGAGGCCAAATGGATGTTTGGCCATTTGGATTTGAACAACGATGGCCTGTTGTCGCTGCAGGAGATGTACGATCTGGAGCATGATCAGAATGAGCGTTGCATCAAGCCCTTCATTGATACCTGCGATCTGGATACGGACAGTTCGATTAATACACGTGAATGGTGCCGCTGCTTCGAGAAGACCGATCGTCCCTGTGCCGCGGTGCGCCGAAGAATTGCCGGCGACTTTGCAGGTGAGATAGGTACAGGTGGACATTTCTCTAGCTACATAACACTAATACCTCTGTATGTTCTATCTGAAATTCGTGTTCGAGTTGTCCTACCCCAAGAAACAACTCGAGGCGATGCAATAAAAAAAAGAACCGGATAGCAAGAAGAGTAAAAAATTCTGGTTTCAGTTTGGTTCAGTTTGTTTTCCTCTCACTTTGCCCTTTTTGCCTCTTGCTGTCTGCGCTTTGTTGTGCGCTTCGTTTATGTTGGATTCACACACACACACTCACACTTTAACCTTTATCAAACTATAATTAAGCGCCTGACAGCCAAATAGAAACCCTTATTCACACACACACACACACACACTTAATTGTTTGGCCACAGAAGTCACCTTTTTCGTTTCACAAACGCAACTTTTAAGCCAGCAAATTAAACACTTTTAACAACAACACAAAAAACTTTTCTTTCCTGCTGCCCAGTCTCCCGTTTTCTGCGTTGCCATTTTAAACTTTAACTATATCATTTTATTTTCTTTTTTGCCACACTTTTTTTTTCTTTACACGACCCAAAAAAGTTACAACAAAAAAAAACAACAACAATGTTGCTTTTGCCGCTTTTCACTCGCCGTCTGTTCCAATTACGCTGACTTACTAAATTGTTGTTCTGTTCTTGTTGTTGTTGTTGCTCATTTTTGTTGCTACTAATTAGGCGCCTACGCACCCGACTGCGATGTACAAGGATTCTATAAGCCCACACAATGCCACAACTCGGTGGGAGTCTGCTGGTGCGTGGACAAGCATGGAGTCGAATTTGCCAACACACGCACACGTGGCAAACCCAACTGCGGTACGTATAAGGCACTTAGGATATGATAAATATTGGTTACCAAGGGGGTTGGGGGAGGGGTTGCTAGAGAGCTTTAATGTATTTAATTTGTGTGTGTTTAAACAGTTAACGCAAACCAAGTCGGCTTAAATGCAAAAGCAGATTGTTAATGAGGTAAAAACAATTAATGCCGATTGCATGACACACCGTTTAATTCAACCGAGGGGCAGCACATCACAAAAACATGTGCAAATCGGATTTAAACTTAAAGAGCTTAAAATTCAATTTGCATTTGTCAACAGTTGCTTTATGTGTTTTTCAAGAAGATCAACAGACTTTTCACTTTGTACTTTTGCCACTCGATCAACCAATTGTCTTTCCGGGTAAACGGTAATTTCTCCACACATGTTTGGAAAGCAAAGTTTTAGAGGATTGCACTCTACTTTAAGGCTTTAAGCTTTAGGATTGATAAGTCACTAGCTCAAACCCCCGCAGTTTATACTATAAACTTACTCCCGGAACAAAAAATAAGCAATGCTAATAGATTACACACCCAATAAGCATTTCGGTCCCACCTTCTCGATAGAATTTTTTCCCAAAGCTCCAAAGCAACTTTTCTAAAGTCCCGCTCATTCCGAATATCATAATCGTTTTTTTTTCGATTTTATACTTTTATATATAGTTTTTTTCCGTCCAATTAAAAAACATAACAATTATCTAAAACCATAATTCTACAAGCATTTTAACCAGAGATTAAAACCGTAACCGAAACAGTAACCCGTAACCGCTAGAAAACAGTTTAAAATCTGAAACCGAAACCGTAACCGTTATCAGTACCGTAACCGAAACAAATACATGGGTTAATTTCGGTTTTTCCTCCACAGACAGCTCCATGGACTAAAGGTGGAAATGTTTGTAAAATAAATTTTTTTTGACAACTGGTAGTGTGTTGTTGATATTTGTTTTAATATTTTTATACTCTGTACCAAAGGTACACAGAGTATATTAAGTTTGTGCAAAAGTATGTAACAGGAAGAAGGAATCATTTCCGACCCTATAAAGTATATATATTCTTGATCAGCATCAACAGCCGAGTCGATATAGCCATGTCCGTCTGTCCGTCTGTCCGTCTGTCTGTCCGTCTGTCCGTCCGTCCGTCCGTCCGTATGAACAAACAGATCTCGGAGATGGTAAGAGATAGAGGTTTGACATGTATTGGACAAATGCTTCTTATAGCTGCAGGCAGATCAAGTTTATTTTCAATTTTGGCCACGCCCCCTCCCGCCCCCGCAATTTGGAAAAAACGTTATATCTCCTACAGTTTTGAATATAGACGATTCGTACCTTTTAGAGATAGTTAGTAGCAAAATGTATAATTTTGCCGAAGAAATGATAAAGATCGGATGAGCGGTTCTCAAGTTATGACCAAAAATAAATTCCCGCCTCCCCCACGCCCTCCCACGCGCTCACAACCAATACCGCATTTTTATTCAACAACGTGTGAGTGAAAGAGAGAGGGAGAGAGAGAGAAACTTAGAGATGAGCGCAGCAGAAACGTTGCATTCAGCTCCTGCTCTTGGTACAGAGTATGTCATAGTCGGGCTTGACCGACTTTCTCACTTGTTATATTTTAGTTTAATTTCGACACTGGCGTTTTTCAATTCCCTATCACAAATGCGAAGGCCATTGCCAGTTGTGGCTTTTGCGTAACACTCTGTCTTACTTTGTCGGGTTTTACACGGTAATGCAAACTTCATGAAGTTTTTTAAAAAGTCTTCGGTTTTAGCAAAGAAATGTAGAGGGGAAAGCGATACCACTTCACCTCTCTCCTTCAAGCCAGAGCTTTTTGAAAAACCTCATGAAGTTTTCTTCACCTTGTAAATCCCGACATGCGTGCTCATGATGGAATTATAAAGGTGAAGTTAGTCATACATATATTGGCCCTCCGCAGAGGCTAACGGCTTCGCCTTGTTAATTGCACATGGTGCGGCTTAGTTAAAAGAAATTGAACATGTTTTATTGTTAAAAAGATTACACACACACTCGCACTTGCAAGTTAATTCGATTGAATTATCTGGGGAATAAGGATGGGGAGTACGGATCGCGGTATAACGTTTTAAAAAATCGGAAAATTAAACAGTTCTAGTTAACAATAATCTTCATTTAATATGTTTCTATATGACGCCTCGTAGGACTCGCTTGGGCAATCAAACTCGATTAAAATGTCATTTCTGAGAATACCCATTTGTTACATGAAGGTACATAACGACAAATAGTGTATACGTTGACTTTTGTGAATGAAGTAGTTATAATGTTAAGCTTTCAAATGGACGAAAACAAAGGTGAAAATTCCGTGTTCGTCTTTCCATTGTGCGACTCTGGGCTTAAAACCTTCCGTTAATTGCTTAATTTTTTGGTAAAATTTTTAAGTCTCACACATGCCGAATAACCTCTCGACTTCCTCGCGCATGCGTCTTTCCGGCTCCAACTTTTTTCTTCTTAAAAGGCGTTTCTCCTCTATCTTTTTCTCCAGGTATCGCTCCGTAACAGTTCGCGTTGATCTCGGCTGCAGAGTTCTCCTGTAGGCAGCGTTTTTCTCTGCAGTAGCACGTCGACACTCCTCGTCGTAATTTAATTTTTTTATTTGACAAAAATTCCTGGTGCTACAAGTGAAAACTTAATGATTATTGCACCAGTCACAAAAACATAAATAAATTAGTGAACAATTACTTAGCCTACTTAGCCTATTATTATTTTTGTAAATTTAATAAAATAATATAATATAATAATTTAGTTTTGTAGATAAGAATGTAATTTGGCCCTAAATTTCTCTTCAAGTTTGGTGGTCGTACCAAGACCGCTTTCGAGTGGGCTCGGAGTAACCGAGTATCTCCTTGGCAGCCGTACTCATGGAGTGCGATATACGCTGCCACTGTTCGCATATATCGGAAGGGAATGGGGAAGTTTCCCTGAGCAGTTGGGCGAGTTTAGCTGTGTAGGCTTCCGAGGTCCCTTGTGATTGCAGCTTCTCGATGTTCAGCTTTCGACGTGTGCCAGAGCGTGGGGCATGTGCCACGCTGTGTGTGCCGAGTGCGTACCTTGGCTGCGACAAGGCAATGATCCGAGTCTATATTTGCTCCTGGAATCGCACGCACGTCTAGTACACTCGATGAGTGCCTTCCGTCGATTACAACGTGATCAATCTGATTTCGTGTTCGTTGACCAGGGGACTTCCAGGTCGCCTAATGGATGTTGAGGTGTTCAAATCTGGTACTACTTATGACCATGTTCCGGCCCGCAGCAAAATCTATTAGCCTCTCTCCGTTACCGGAGGTTGTTTCATGAAAGCTAAATCGTCCGACTGTCGATACAAAAACTCCTTCTCTTCCGACTTTCGCGTTAAAATCGCCTAGCACGATCTTTATGTCGTTATGTTGTTATATGTTGTTAGGGACCTCTTGAAAACTGTCGGTGTAGCAAAAGGCTAACACCGCAAAAGAATTATTTGAAAATTTCAATAATTTCTTTTGGGCCAAAGAATTGGCCATAAAAATGTGCAAAAATTATTTTTTGAACTGTGCTGGGGACACTTACAACATATATTAAACCTATCCAAATCGGTTAAGCGATTTTTAAGATAAACGAATTTTTTGATTTATCTTTCCGCAATCATAACTTTACTCCAAAAGCGATTAGAAGACTACAAATTTAGGAGAGTGAGTTTCTCATTGATGGTAACAACATATTTAAATTTGGTACTGATCGGAGTGGGGGCAGTTTTTGTATGCTTATTTTGCTATGCCCTTTAAAGTTACCACATTTACTGAATAAATCAGATTCCAAATGGGGCCAGATTTGTCAAAGTAATATTTTATACAAATAACCGTAACCGTAACTCAAACCCCAAACAGAATAAGGCTTAAGACCGTACACATATCGCACAACCGTAATATTACCATAACCGAAAAAAACGTTCGCGTAAAAAAAAAACACCAAACCCAACCCTTTATTTTTTTTTTTAGGGGGAAAAAGGGAGGGATTTCAGAAGGTCCAGGCTCGCTGTTTTGAGTCAGCATGTTCAACAAGCAGTGTTCCAAGGGTCAGGTCTGTCTGACTTAGGTCCAGATCAATGAAATTTTTTTTTTTGATATATCCTATTTGAGCGAAAATAAATCCCAAAAAAGGATAGTTAACAATCCAGTCCAAATGGATAACGAAAATATTCTGAGGATCATCAAAACTATCCTTTTTTTTTGCAAGAAAAAAAGAAATTATTTTTCGCCCACAGTAGTTTATAAGTCAGATCCTTAAATTTTGGGAATTAACAAATGAACGATAAAATCACCGAAAAAATATGCTATGCGCAGGAACGGCCGCAACCGTGATGCGCAACACTTTAGTTCAGTTCGTGAAAAGCCTCACTTCAAAGATATCCTGAAAGCCCCTTAGTGTACAACCAAAATTTTCTTTTATCTTAAAGTGAACAGCGTAGAATAGTAGAAATTCGGCATAAATATACGATTTCGCATAAATATTATTTACATATTTTCTTGGTAATATTAAAAACACTTTTTTTTTTCAAAAGTCATGGTACTTTTTTGTCAAATGTTATGACTTCAGACCAAGTCTACGCCAACTACTAAAGAACTAAAAATGTAGGTAAGGTCAACAGAGCGTATGACTAATAAACTTTGAATTTTATATATCTTAAAGGAGTATCATTACAGCCTTACTGTTGTCCACACATCAAATGTCCCCCTATTGTACTTATTAAAGTAGAATTGTACTCTCTGCCAGGATATGAAATCAACTTGTGCCCCATAACAACGTATACGTAATCTACTTATTCAATTGTCCACACTCAAAGGCCGACAACTTAAGCTGATTTAACACGGTAGTTGTGCAAGGAAAGAGATATGTAATTGAGTTTTACTATAAATATTACGCATACGCCATGCATAACACATGAGCACAAGAAACACGGCAGAAAAACAGAAGTAAATTACTCGCTTAACTATGGACACCGCAATAGAGACGGGGGCTGAGAGAGAATATGTATACTTAAATTTTCGGTTTACAATTACCGTTTAATGGTTATTGCTGCAGGGCCTAAATAAGGGGCAAATGTTCCCATTTAATATTAAACACACACAAATTTTCATTTTATATCCCATCCTTACAGAGTCCGTGGTAAATAACGCCGCCTCGCTAACATCCGACGACGAGGATGAAGGTGCCGACGATGAGGACAGTGTGGAGGGCAGCGCCGATCAGATGCTGGTCTTTTAAATGCTACGGGTCTGGGCATCCAATCAGCAAGCGTTTGAAAAAAATTTAAATTATTATTATGATGGCAAAAATTAAAGCAAAAGCAAAAAAAAGAAAAACCAAATAAATGTGCAGTAGCCAAGTAAGCGTTTTTGAATAGAACTACGTATAGCAAAAGCAGCATAAATCACACACACTCACACACTCACCAGATGATGGAAGAACTAAAAAACTTGGTTAACCAAGAGCAAAACGAAATTCTGTAGCACGCAATTAGGAATAGTCGTAACTTAACCAAGCTTCCCCAAGTCTCAATTTTGAATCATCCAGGTACCTAGCTAGAAATGCACAGCGTTCACTTCTTTTTTATGGTTTGGCTCTAACCCTTTCTTCTGCTGACTCACAAAACAAAAATAAAACGAAAAACGTAAAACACACGCTAAGAATTCCGCCCAAAAGTATAAATTTATGTGATAGGTTTTTTGAAGTATAAACAAAACGAAGCGAAAAAGATATCAAACTGCACGTGGCAAAAGTTTCTGTGCGCTTTTCTTGTTCTTTTTTGTTTTTGACAAGCTGCCAAATCGATAAATGTTAAATAGGAATTCATACAACCCACAATTGTAGTGTCATTTGAGATTGGAAAGGATTGTAGCACGGGCACTGGCTTTGTTATAACTAGAGATCTGAGGGCTTAGCCGCTATCCCCGTTTCATAGCGAAGTCACATACCGCGGAGAGATCTAGCAAAAACACTTTTCACACAATGCATATGGAAAACTATAAAATACGATATATAATGTGTAAACGTAAGACAACTGCTTATACGTGCATATACCTACATACATCCACATATATATATATATAAAAGTAAATATATATTACGTTAAACTGTAAGTATAAAAGATGGCTTAATTAAGTGACACAGCCCGGCCACGAAATCGCAACCAAAAACAAAAACTTAAACTAAATTCCACCAAAACTTTTGATGTAGTTTCCACATTTTTTCTTTCCTTTTTTCCACACATAAAAATGCTTGCAAGGGAAAACCAAAACCAATTATATAGCCAATTGTAGTAAAAGCTGCGTCCGATAAACAAACCAAAAACAAAAATCAAATGCAAATAAATAACTTTTAAATTATAGCAAAAATTTATTATCAAAAAAACAAACAAACAAAACATAAATAACAATCATTTGGAGATTAAATGAAACGAGATTGCGCATAATTATACAAACACCTGCATACATGCATTTCGAATCACACAATCAAAGACTTGCGCATATATTAGTGCATTTTGTGGCTGCTATTGCAGTAGGAGCACATGCACCATATGTGTGAGAGAAAAAGTAACTGTAAACTCATGAGGAAATATGTCTTATGCAAATTTCATAAGCTCCATCAAAAAAAAAAAATACATTCGCCCTGGCTTCGGTATATGTTTTCCAAACTTCTCAATCAATTATAAAATACGTACTAATGCATTTGTATCGATTTCGTACACATAATAATGTTTTAATTTTTGAAATAATATCGCAAGCGTAAGTCAACTGAACTCGATATTTGGTTTTTAACTAATTAATTAATTTATTTATATATGAAATGATGAAACCAATAAACAAAATATTATTTAATGCAATTTACACAAGTTTCAAATGTCTTTCTTTTATCGAAGGAACTGAATGGTAAGTACACTAGTTGGTTTGCTCGAGTTTTGCAAAAACATTTTCAAAAACTAGTCCAAAAGTTTAGTTTTCAAATCGATGTCTAAAAAACCGAACGAACCGAACCTTGATTTCAGTACCAACCCTTTCAGATTGGAACTGATTCAGTGTTCAAACTCTCACAATCAAGCAATAAACTGAAAAGTAAAGCATAAATACGACTGATAGCGTGTGTGACATTTCAACTTGAGCAACAAGCAAACAAACACAAGCCTCGTGAGAGAACAAGAAGCCGAACACGCGCATCGTAAGAGAGCAAGACGCCGAGCGAGCTATTTATGGAACACACGCAGCGCAGCAGCAGAGCTGATTACAGTCGGGCATGGTCGAAGATAGTTACTTAGTGAGTATAATTTACTCTGCACTCGAAACTGAATACTCGATATTCAGTACCCTATACTCAATACTCGATACTCAGAAGACAACACTTACAACTCGAAACTCAAAAATCAATAATCATAGCTCGATACTCAGTACTCGATACTAACTACTCAATACTTAGAACTCAACACTTTGTATTCGATAAGTACTATTTGATAAGCAGGCCAAAAAGTGAGAGTGTATTAGTGTGAGAAAAAAAATCGCCGTGAATTTGCTTTGACCTAATCGCTTCGAACTCTGTCAAGCGACTGACACTTTCTTGCTCTCTCGATGTTAGCTTCGGCAAGCGTTCGGGTCATGTACGTGTGAATAGCGAAATGTTGTCGCCCCCGGGATGGAACCGAGGGCCATCGCTGGTCTAAACACACACATGCAAAGGCAAAATGAGCATGTGTGTTTTGCCGGCCACTAAAGTTTAGCAGTATGTCTTAGGGGTCAAGTTCTGCTCACGCAGGCCAATACAATAATAAAGAACACTGCTTATACCTCCAGCCACGCTCAAAACGCATCCATGTAATTGACCATGGCATTGCCTATGACCACTGAATTTCTATTAAGTCAGCTGAATTTTTTGCTGTTGCCTGGTCACACTACATTGTCTGAGCGGCTCAGGAATTTATCAAACAATTTCAGCTCCCGTATTTATATTTGTTTATAACTTCAAAAATTAATATGTATCTTTTAAACTATAAACTAAACTATATCATTTCGAAACCTCCGAAATTTAAGTTATGCTTAGGCTAAAAGCTTAAAAGCTTTATAATGGTGGTTAACACTGTGAAAAAATTATAAATAATTTTGAGCAACAATTACACTGTGCAACACTAAAAAGTTGATACGGTCGAGACCAAAAAATTCTGAAAGGGGATGATAGTAGTAAAAAAAACCTTCCCTGGGTTTGGTTTGGTTAGCTGCCGATTTCTTTTTATAGCACTTTGAAGTTTTAAGCATATGATTGGGACTTATAACTCCCTATCTCGTAAACTATTTGGAATTTCGCTTTGACGTCTAAAAAGAAGTTGTTGCTCTTGACTTGGTTTACAAAACATTTCTAAGTAACAAGTCAAAATAGTCACATCTTTAATCTCAAAATTGCAAAAATGTCGTAAGTTCATCACGTTTTCCCCTCATTTTGTACTGTTTTTCAACTTTTTCTTGAAAACTATAACGAATATGACCAAGCAATGAAGGACGAAAAAGTAGCATAGACTAACGTAAGCAATCGGTTGGAGCATACCAACTTCATTCGAATGGTCCTTCATATAGTTAAAGATCCTAAAAGATGAATAATTTCAACCAAAACTCGAAAAAGTACAGTTTTTGGTAGAAATTGGCTGACACTATCAAAAATTTCGATTGTTTTGTATTAAATCAATAAAATTGTCAAAAAATATAACTTAAAAAATGTAGCTAAAGAAATTTAATTTATTTACTTTTTTACCGATAAAATTCGTTTTTTCGAATTTTTTGACAGTTTTTCATGCTTTTGGTCTTCTTACTATATTAAAGAGTGCTTAAATGAAGTGTGTTCGTGCTAACGGTTTGATTATTTTGGTCTAAGCAACAACTTTTACCTACATTACTTGTCCAAATTTGTAACGGATTTCAGGAAAAAGTTGAAAAACTGAAAAAAGTTGTGAAAAATTGATTTTTTTTGACATCTTTTGTAATTTTAAGTACCAAGACGTAATTTTTTTT
Source organism: Lordiphosa clarofinis (assembly GCA_018904275.1). Classification (NCBI taxonomy): domain Eukaryota; kingdom Metazoa; phylum Arthropoda; class Insecta; order Diptera; family Drosophilidae; genus Lordiphosa; species Lordiphosa clarofinis. The sequence continues at coordinate 645,149 of JAEIGQ010000145.1, forward strand.
GATTTGCTTCTAAGAAATGTTTTGTACGCCAAGCCAAGAGCAACAACTTTGCCAAAGACATAAAAGCAAAATTCAAAATTGTTTACGAGATATGGTATCGTTAATCTTACACTGAAGCTGAAAAGTTCAAAGGTCAATAAAAAGAAAACGGCAGCTAATCAGACCAAACCTATGCAGCGTTTTTATACTACCATCACACCCTTTCAGAATTTTTTGGTCTCGACCGTATCAACTTTTTTGAGTTCAAAAATGTGTCACAGTGTTACTTAAGGGTAATGTATACCTTCAGGTGTCATTTTTTAAAGGTTTACAAAAAATTAAATTGCTCAAAAACTATAAGTGACATTAAAAAGCGGTGTTTTTTCATTCGATAGGGAATCGGTTATATTAAATTTACTCATTTTTGTTGTTGTTGTACCTGCGGTTGTTGTTGTATTTCTGTTCAAAGTTAAAGCCCATGGTTACAAAAAATTTTTTGAGAGCGGATGATCTGAATTTGAAACTGAAGACGGCGTTTTGTTAAGAATTAATGTAATTCTGGTGTGGACTAGGATATTTTGGATACTTGTTTTTGTTTATTTCTGTAAAACTGAGTTTTCGGATCTGCTTGAAAGTTTTCCAGGATGTTTATAAGTCCTAATAGAACGTTTAATTTTCTGAAGGTATACAGTACCCTTAATATTATATAGGCTGCAATGACCTTTCAATTTTTAGAGACAATTATTGTCGCAATTTTTTGTTAATTTACTGTTGTGTATCATTGCAGCCTCTTCTAAAGCATTCTCTGAGAATTTAAGCATACTGATTCGCTTACACCAACGACTCTTGCCCAATTGCTGGGTCACTTGAATACTGGTTAACAGCTCTGTTCTAAGGGTTGTTGGCTTTTCGGCTTGTTGCGACATTGGCACAGTCTTCAACAAAAGTTTATGTTCTGCAATTCACTACACAACTCACACCCCTATAAAGTTCACGAATTTGGCAAGTTGAGCCTAATTTTTTATCATGGTATTCTGAAAATTTTTCAATTTATTTGCCTATTTCAGAATACTAACCGAAGTGCCTCAATACGCAACTAAGTGAATAAATATTATGCGATTTAAATACGAATTTATTTAGTTTTCAATTCAATTAATCTTAACTCAACCGGCAAGTGGACAACATTATAAAACAAATTATGGTCACTTGGTCACATTTAAATATTTGGAATGGAATAACAAGAATGCGAACGACTAACAATAAATTTGTTGCGCTAATTTTATGCGCACACAAGCAACACACTTAAAAAAAAAAGGCCAAAAGCAACACCAACCACCAAGAAGAGGGCAAAGCGCAACAGGCGCACAAAACAATTATGGCACAGATTTAAATAAATTTTAGTTGGTGCAGGAGGTGCGGGCTGGAGCAGGGGGAGGAGCAAAGTCAACGCTGACGCTGACTAGTTCACACGCTAGTTTGGATGGCTTAGTTCATGGCGGTGTCAAGGGTGCAAACCGGCGGCAACTTTGGCATGGCGCTCAAAACGGAAGTTGCTAACAACAATTAAGCTGCAAACACACACACACATACTCACTCAGACACAACAACTTGGGGACATGTGCAGTCTTAGTCAGTCAGTCAAAGTTGAGTGTTGGCTGATTATTTTTGTGTGGTGTTTTCTGCAAGCCAAACTCACATAAACAATCTCGGGCAGTGTCTGCTTCGGAGTGTGCATGTGTGTGTGTGTTGGCCTGGCCAACTCATTTGCATAATTCAGTGAATCAAACAATGTGACAAGTTGCATGCTACGCCTGGCTAAGTTGCAGCAGTCCAACTGAAAAGAGCTTCCATGTCACACATGCCCCCCTCCCCCCTCGCCCTGTGACTTTTTGGCATTTTTAATTAGGCACAACTTTTGTCATGTGTGTGTTTTTATCATGTTTGCGTTTTGTGTGCAGCTTGCAACTTTTATTTTCATGCGTCATTCAGGCGTTGTGTGTGCGTGTTGCTGTTGACACACACTAATACACTCTCAAACACACACTCGCACACTTTATAGTTCAAGGTAAAATGGAAAACTTTGTAGAGGGTCGACGGGGGCTGCGGGTGCTCGAAATAAACTTGCAACTTTGCAACACCTTTGGTTTATAGTTTTGGTTCAAATTGATTACTTAATAACGGGGATCGATCACATAATCGCTATTTAAGCCAGTAATTACTTAACCCCTCTCACCGCTTCAGTAAGACTTTTTAAAAGGGATCAAAACTTTATCATGCATCGATTTTTCTTACGAGTTTGCTGTCGACTGTGAGTAATTGGTGGCCCCTCTTAATCCCTTTGCCGGAGACATAACATCATCTCACTTGAATGTGGAGGAAGGCAACACCTATTTCAGAGATGTCTGACAAATCATTTTGGAAAGTGCAATCAATTCAAAATTCAAGTGCGAGTCGCTTACTGCTGAAAGCTGAACAGTGACTGAAGAGGTGCTGTGCCATCTCCTCTTCATCCACTGAACTGCAGCTTCTACAGAAGTCATTATGTCTGATGCCAAGCCTCACGGCATGTCTGTAAGTGTCCAGAAATGGCCTCCACTATGACGGAACTGTTTCCTTTTTATTGACAAAGTAACGTCCTAGATCTTTTTATATTAAGAGTGGGCCATGTAAGTCTTGATACTTCTCACGTGTGAGTCGTTTGCCATCGATTTATGGTTATTCGATGTGTACCGATGTGTAAAAACCGAGAACATTTGACTCAAAATGAGCACAATCGTTACCAAAAAGTATGCATGAACGTGTTTTCTCATTTGTAGTACAATTATCCCACTTCAAGAACAGTTTATTGAGAACGCGAAAACTCAAATTGAGTTGATATTGTTCCATTTTTGAGAACATGATTTCAGTTAATGTTGTTCCGTTTTCAAGAACATTTTTATCTCACCTGGGAAAAATTTGATTGCACTTGAAGAGGGACATACCTCTTTTGATTGGAAGTGAAGGAAGGCAAGACTCCTGGACTCCTGGATATGCGTGTCCACTGCTTCTCCCTCCACCCATATATCCCATAGGAATAAGAAGCATCGGTTCAACGACCCACTTCACCTGACTAGTTTCATTTAAGTTTTACAAAAAAAAAAACAGAAAAGTTGTTTTGGACTTGACGGGGATTTGAGCCCGTTACCTTATGCACTCAACGTATGGAAAGACGTGCTAAACAATTCAGCCGTTGAACAGTTTTGCAGATGCACGTCTAGAGGGCTACTTATGGCTTTGTTGAGCTGACAAAAGAGAGAGAGAGATATCAAAAAGACAGCCAACTCGCTCTCAATCGCTCTCTCACCTGTACATCTCTCTGCTGAAAACCAAAGCAAATATTATTCGATTGAGAAAAACTTCTAAAAAATTTAGAAAATTTGTTCTCAAAAATTTTGTGAACATTCTGCTCTCATTTTAAGTTGAAGGCAACTTTTTTTCTGAACACGTTTTTTCCCTGTGTGCATCCAGAGCTGCAGGTTTTTAGCGCAAACTATAACCATTTAAATGATTAATTGTTAATTGTTCTTTCAGAAGGGGTCACCATATGTGGCTACGCCACGCTAACACCTTAGTTTAAAACACAGATTAGGTTTCAGTTCGGTATATTGGAGATGGCGAGATGCCGGTAAGAATGAGTGTCACAGAAAGGTGGAGAGATAAGTCAGTGTGTGTGTGCGTTAGAGATGTAAGATTCAGAAAAAAAGAGAGTATCGAGCATCGATAGTTGTTAGTGATGCATAAACTATTTAGATGAACTGGATCTGTTATTGCAGCTGGATGAACTGGGTCCTGCCACATGGTTACAGTAGCGGCGCCATCTAATTATTAGTTTTGCGAAAACAAGTAAGAGCATTGCAGTCGAGTTGCCCGACTCCGAAATATCCTGTACAATTGAGACAAATGCGCGCGCGCACACTAACTCATACGCTTTAGCTGCTTGAAATAGTTTACCTTTGCGCCAAACACCCTTTTCCAACTATTTTTCTGAAGAGTCTATCATTCTCTTCCATTCCATTAACCGACAAACTCACTCAACAACCCTCGTGTCCTTCGTTCTGTTGTGTTTAATGCTGGTGTTATGTCACGCTAGTAAATGTTTTATATTATTTGATTGTTTGACCCTTTTTTGTGTGTGTTTGCGTTGTCAGTGGGCGTGGCTGGTGGCTGCCGGCAATGTGCAATTATGGCGCAGTTTCGTGCAGGACTTATAAATTATTAAGTATACGCAGTGTGACATCAAAGTGCATTGAGCATTACGGCGTGAGCTGACCAGTACAACTGCTGCGGCCAAGTTAAACAAAAAATGATGACATTTTCATCCATCTACCTTCAGCAAATGTAGCAATTGCGTGCGTACCCTAATGTCAACCCAAGCAAGACATTTCAACAGCGACCTTGGCCAACATGCCAATAAGTTTACACTGCTAACCGCAAAGGTCGAAAGCCATCACCTGCCTTTGCAAGGTGGAAGGTTGACAGGGCGGGTCAAAAGTCAATTAATTAATTACGAATTAATGCAACTTCATGCCACCAATTAGGGCCTACAAAATAGTGTATGGTTGCAGGTATCAAACGCATAAACTAAGCAACAATTTATCAGTCGGAAGCAACGAAAACAACAAAAAGGCAAACAAATGTTGTCAACGCCAAAACCACTGAACTGTTAAAAGTGCCATTGAATACAACAACATTAACAACAACAGCAACTGTGCAAACAGACAAGGGACAAGTCCAATGGAAAGATAGACAGCTCACATGCATGGCTAGATGCGATAGATAGATACATTTATACATATGTCTGAGCCGCAGCGAGGGGAGGGAGGGAGGCTGGGCCTTACCTGAACTTACGCATGTGGCATGCGGCAGCCTCGCCCTCGCCCTCACCTCGGCGTTAAATAGCTTATACCCACCGAGCAATTCGGTTGCTAGTCTGTCTCTGTGGATACACTCCAGCGATCTAATCAGCAATCTCTGCGACGTTGACATGAAATTTCTCATACGCTCGGTTAGCCGCGTCGACGTCGACGCTCGATCGAAGCATTCATATCATTTACATGCACACAAAGCTTTCGGTCTCGGCCCGGCCGTATCTGTGTGTGAGTCCGACCTGACGCTCAGTTTTGTGGCTTAGACTCGGCATCAGCTCAGCCCCCCCAAGCTCAGCTATTTGCAAGTCGAGCGTCGCGCGCGACAGACGTGCAAAGTGCATTTGCCCCCTAAATTTAAATAAATAATTCTACGAATTTGTTTTACAATAATTAATGAAATCGATGCCATTTTACATAAATCTGGCAAGTTTTGCATATGCAAATAGTTCAATTTGTGTTAAACTGTGCCAAACAAAAACCAGCAAACACGCAAAGTAAACAAACAAAAACGAACCGGCCCATAATCCCGTCCGGTACTCGTTACTGGCCAAAATCAATTACAATTTATTAGAGATTACACAATGCCTGCTCCTCCTCGACTGGCAGCCTCGTCGTGGCTGGGCCAATTAGCATTTACAATAATTTTGCTAATGCTGCAACAAAATGCAAGCGGTGAGTTCTGATTTTGGGGGTCATCCAGCTAACTAAACTGAGCTTCGGTTGGAATATTAAGTTCGCTTTCGAAGTTCGAAGATGCTTTGCGTTTTTGCACTTGTAATTTGCATTCAATAGCAAAGTGAGATTAAGTGAAAAACCAAAACTGCACAAGATCAATTTACACTAATGCGCGAGAGAGTAAGGGGAGGGGGGAGTTTGTAAACTTTGTGTGGGCAAAAAAATGTTAATTTAAGAGAAGTTGCCATCAAAATGACACAATTTAGACATCAATTTAAAACTATAGAGTATGAAATACAACTTAACACTCCCAGCATCAAATTGATATCTCCGATAGTATAAATTGGATATTACGAGAATTTTAAATTGATACTAACGTGAATCAGGTTAACATTTTATTTTATTTATTATTTGGTATCAATTTGACACTATAACTTATTAATTTAATATTAAAACTATCAATCTTGTAGTATCATTTTGATACTAGCTTTTATTAAATTAAAATTACTTCTTATTAAGTTCATAGTATAAGTTCAGTTGATTACAATCTGCCATTAAGAATAAAGCATGACATTTTTTTTTTCTTACTCTTACTCTTACTCTTCTAAAATGTATTTTATTTACACTAATAAATTCAATTTGTCAAGTGTGGACACCTCACTATGGGGAAACATTGGTCTCTCACTGCAAGCCTCGTGTCCACGCGAATGTTGTTTAATCAGAAGTCACTGCTGTAACCCATTCATGCAATGCGATAAACGTCTCTTCTGCAGTTGTCTTGATTTCGAACCTTTCGCATTGTGCGTTATCTTGCAAAGCGCTGAAATAGCCACAGCAGCATTGTGGTCTGTGATAAGTCCTGTCTGAGGAATTACTTTTTTTTTTACAAATATTTGCAAAAAAACAAATTTTCTTGGGTGTATTTTTACGCGATTTTATAAGTCTACAGTCACGGTAAATAGGTTAAATAAATCACCTACCACAAATTTTGGCGAGCTGTGCCTCGCAGGTCAAAGCAAAGAACTGATTGTCATGAGCTGAAAGTAAAAACTGGCTCGTGAGCTGCGAGCAAAGAGCGATTCCGAACCCTGGAAAAGGATGATAAATTTTCAAACCAAATAAAAAAATTTAAGATTTAATGGGCACAAAGAGGAAAAAAAGTTTAAACTTAAAGTTACCCCTTCTCCTTAAGCTACAGCACAAGGAAAGCACAAATGTCGTCAGGCTGCGATTTAGCGATTTTGATCAAAATATTTGCCTGTTTCGAACAAAAATGGAAAACTTCCCAAACTTATTCAACGTAGAAAACTCTGGAACTATTGGATTTCCCATTTACAGCTTAATACAGTAAATTCCTGGATACAAGAACAAATTTTGAAAAAAAAAATTAAGAAGAAAAAAAAACGTCCCTTTCGCGGCAATTAATTTCTGTTTACTTATTTTCGCGGTTTGGAAACCATAGAAAAAATTAACAAAATTTAAGTGTAAGTAGTTTGAATGTTAGTCAGATTTTGATTTTCGGATGTCCCCCTCAAGAACGCAGGAACGCTATTAAACATTTCTTTCCATGAGTAACGGGGATATCAAAGTCGAGTAGAGCCAACTTAAGTTCTCGATTGGCAAAGGTTCCCCCCATGCATTACACAATATTAATTAAAAGAATTTATTTGTTCAATAATTAAAAATTATTCAGAATAAAGTTTACTAATAGGTAGAACTTTTTTAAGCAGGCTCTAGGTCATTTAAGTTTTTTAAGTCCATAACTTCTCTCAAACAAGACACGCGCAACACCACAAGGGAGGCTGGTTGACAGTATAGCTATTTCATGAATACCAATTCAATCTTCAGCTGTCTTCCTTAGTGTGTTGGCAGAAGGTACCTCATGACAGAACTGCTATGACCGCTTGGGAATCCCAAAAGGCAGGCTTGTAGCAAAATCCGACATCAGCAGCAAATTCCAAAAACACTAAGGCCATTAAGTGTGTGTGTGTGTGCATCCCGTATCGGCCCTTCTGTTGTCAGGGGGGGAAATTGAAATGTGAAGGCAGCTTTTGCTTTGTGAATATTTTGCTAAACTTTGAAATCGAGGATCTAAAACCGAAGGCTGTTATTGTTATAAAATTGTTCTTCATTATAATTGCATGGCGGTTTTAAGACTCCGTTGCAAAAAAAATATTTTTTATTGAACCGAATCGAAAATTTAGGTTCGGAACAGGTTTCGGCTTAGCTACTTTTTCAAAAATGCTTCGATTATTGTTCGGGTTACACTAAAATAAAAGTCGCAGTCAATGGTCATCAATTCAACCTTCATGATTTTTAAAACTTTGTGATTTTTGCTCCGTTTCACAGACATCTTCTATTTACCCGTCTTCAATCTTCTTGATAATCTAAACTAATCATAAAATGTGGTGTATATTTGGTTTCTTTGGAACGCTTGATCTCGACCAGACAATTTACTGGTCTACCTAAAAGTTTAACTTCTAAATAATTTTTAAAAAATTCACCATTAACGTGTCTACGATTGCTATGTATAGAATCTTAATGATTCCCAAAACTTATGATGCAAATTTCGCGAAAAGCATAATTGACAATTCTGCAAATTCCGCGATTTTTCCGGCAGGTCGATCATATATATTATATAAACAACCAATCTGCTACTGCCGCCCAATAAGATTTCATTATAATCTTTGGTCTTAGGAAAAATTGGCAAATTTCTCAATTATTTTAACAGTTTGATCGACACCTTGTATATATCGGTATACATGGCCATCCATCAAATCTTCATAAAAATCTCTTAGGTCATAAGAAAAAATGGCAAATCGCGCAAAATTTTTGACTGTTCAATCTACGCCTGCGCTTTCATAAATATTCAAATGAATGTTTGGAAAATTTCGCTGTTCTTGTTCTACATTAGATATGTCTACAATATGCATTTATCCAATCTTAAGCCCTACGAAAATTAAGCAAATGTCGCGATTTTTTTTACCATTGGATAAACATCTTCTATTTACCAACTTTTGCATTGTCATCTTATCATCAAGGGCTTTTATTAATACTTTTAATTTTTTTTATTTAGCAAATTTCGCGGGTTTTCGACCATTAATTACTAAGCCTATGCTCAAGTCCAGGTTATCAACTATCTGAGTGCCAAATTTCAGCTTTTTGTGTGTGAAATCGGTTACATAAATTCTCTTATAATAGTTTTGCGAATTTCGACCATTTAAATAAGAGTTTATAGCCTATGATTAGGTCCAGGTAATCAACAATCTGAGTGCCAAATTTTATACGAATCCATTAAGCCATTTGTGCGTAATTGAGTACAAACTTTCGCATTTATAATATTAGTAAGATTAAAGGGAATTTTGAAAAACTGAAATGACTTTTTAATAATAAATAGCTAAAGCTTAAAAAATTACTATTTATATTTATACTTGTTTTTATGATTGCATTACCTAAGAATTTCCCTAGAATTTCCACATTTCCCCTGTTTAGTTATGCATAAAACTGTCATATTATTTAGCTGACTAATGCGCATTCTCGAAGATGCCCTCGCTTGGCTTACAGCGTAATTGATATGCCGCAAACGCAATCGAGTCAAAACAGCAGCCCCTTATGGGTGATCAGTGATCACTGATCAGCAATTTAAAAAAATGTTTGCTTTTCAATCAAGCGGTAAATAATTTGCATTCCATTCTCTTTAGTAGCGCTGCTGCTCAAATGTCCGCTGCATCAGATGCAATTGCAGAAAATCGTTGGATTTCGACCGCCCCTGGATTATCTCAGCGAGGGCAACCTAATTTACACACCGCCTACTGAGAGCAACTTTAAGGATCGGGATCGACGCAGTGGTGTGTACGATGAGCCGCCGGCCAGTCAGTTGTGCTGGAACAGTTGCAACGAGGATCCCGATTGCATTGCATATGTCCATCTGTTGGATACGAACGAATGCTATGGCTATTCCTATTTCGAACGCACTGCACGCTATCTGGCCATAGCCGGGGAGCTGCCTCTGGTGGCCGATGCCGAGGCCGTGTTCTACGAGAAGACCTGCTTGCGTGGTGAGATAAACAGCCGGATGGGGGCGTGTGCTGCTGCTGACCCTGGCCAATGTTTCTCTCGGTTCCAGTCCCCGACGCGTGCAAAGGTCGCTTGTGGGCGCTGACCAAAATTCCCGGTAGCAGTCTGGTGTTTCAGAGCAAGAAGACCATTTCGACGCTGGTCACGCGCCGTGAATGCGCCGAGAGGTGTTTCTTCGAAACGCAATTCAACTGCCTGTCCGCCTCGTTTGCGCCCTCGTATCGGAACAATCGTGAGCGGTAATTGTCAGTTTGTGTTTGTTCAAAAATTAATTGCCTTTGTTTGTGCATTTCCAAATGCAAAAGCAAACGCTTTGGCTTTTTGGCTTTGATTATGATATCACCTGGTTAGTTGGAAAGATGAAGTCATAAATCACGTTCTCTTCCCGTTCACAGCTTTCGCGACGCGGGTCAGCGCCCTCCGCCCCCTGTGACCCTAGGACGCTGCATGCTGAGCGACAAGGACAAGACCTTACAGCCGGATGCCTTTCGGGCGGCGCCCTACGATGAGGAGTACATGGAGAACCAGTGCTTGGAGCGGGCCATCGAGAATGACAATTGCTCGTACGAATTGTATGCCAACAGCAGCTTCATCTACGCGGAAGCCAAATATTATGGCCTAACCCAGAAAGAGGTGTGTTCCCCCGATGCGCATCAGCTGGCGCGCATTATGAGTGTAGCAATCGATGGGAATGATTGGATGATTGATTGATGACCTCTCGTATAAATGTCTAAATTGGTATTGCAGTGTCAGGCGCTTTGTACACACGAGTCCAAGTTCTACTGCCAGGGTGTCTCCTTCTACTATGTGAATCAGCTCAGTCGTTCCGAGTGTCTGCTGCACTCGGAGGATATCGTATCGCTGGGACCGCGTAGTCTAAAACTGCGCGAGGATTCTGTCTATATGAGACGTGTGAAATGCTTGGATGGTAAGTAAAGACTCTTTTGCGAACGCCTTTATCTCTGAAAAGTCAACCGCTTTTGCCATTTGCTGTATCCGTACTGAGTTTCGAAACCTCAGTATGTTGTATCATGTACTGAGTATTGTGTACTTAGTATCGATTGCTGAGTATCGAGTTCTGAGTATAAAGTACTAAGTATGGAATACTGAGTATCGATTACTGAGTATCAAATACAGCTCAGTATCGAGGTTTGCTCTTGCTTGCCTTTATACCGTATGCTTTTAACGCATAGAAGGAAGCATCTCCGACCACATAAAGTATATATATTCTTGATCAGAATCACGAGCTGAGTTGATGAGCCATGTCCGCTGTCCGCCCGTCTGTCCGTCCGTTTCTATGCTATCTCCTTCGTCAGTTTCAAAGCTTTCTTAACCAAACTTTCCACGAAGTCTTTTAGTTCAATTACTTTGCACATTTGTCGGAACCGACCGGATCAGATTACTATAGCATATAGCTGTCATAGGAACGATCGGTCGAAAAACTATTCAAAAATATCAAAGTGAACTTTTCGGCAGTATCAAAATGATCTTTGTAAGATCAAATTGAAATTTTATAATTTCATTATAACACAGGCATCTAGAAAAATCCAATACTACAACTAAGCTTTTTTTTTCTAACTATTGTTTATTGTCTTATAGAAACAAAAAAAGGACGAATTTAAAATTTCTTGACCCCGCCTTGAGGCATCTTACCGTAATGCGCTATCGGGTATGCGTGTGGACACATGGCTGAGAGTCAACTTATACATTTCTTTGCGTTTGCTCTGGCTCTTTCCTTTTCGTATTTTCTATACGAATAGATGCGAGCTGTAATCCTTTGTGCAATTGTATAGATACGCTGATCGATTCTAATTAACACTTAAAGCATTTCATCTTACTTGTCGTAGATTGTTTCGTGAGAAAACTTTTTTGTTCTTAATGCAAACGCCTTCCGCTTTGTAAATTATTAGTTTTATACGCTTTTACACAGATTTGGAAGTTTTTGTCAAAATCGGATGACTATATCTTATAGCTGCCATAGAAACTATCGGTCAAAAAGTGGGTTTTATTTAGAAATATTGTTTGTTTTAATGCTGACGTTCGTAAACTCTGAAGTATTAAAGCATTTGCAAGGGTATTTAAACTTCGGCAAAGACGAAGTTAGCTTGGCCTTCTCGTTTTTTAGTTCTCTTATGAACCCTTAACGGAGCCTAACATGTCCCCTTCTGCTGACCATCCAGATACGTTCTTTTAGGCAGCCTTTTTCAGTCTCCTTTGCTCCCATCTTTTTATCCGCCACCACATTTTCCTGTGTTTTTTAAAATATTCGTGGTCTCTTCGGCAGAGACGGTTAATTCGGCCACCAAATCTTTTATCTCTGGAGCTACACAATTAAATATTAATTCAGATGGAGCTTAGGGTGTTGAAGTATTTTCGAGATTTAGTTTTAGATATTTCGAAAGAATCGAATTTTCACCAATCGGGTTTGTAATGATTTTCAAAAAATCGCTAAATGATCCATTTCTTGGAATCAGACGAGCCAAGTAACTATTGTAGCCCTCGAACGCGTTTGTTCTTTTGATGTCGTCATCAAAAACAGTGAAAATTTACGAAAAAATTTAATATACGGTACCTAAATAAGTATGGTTTATACTCATAAAAGAATAATTTTGACATTTTCTTTAAAAATTTTGATTTGAATACTAAGAAAGTCGTAGTTATTGACCAAGTAATAACTAAATTTAAAAAACAGTACGGAAAACCCAATTTTTGGCGAAAATTCAAATTGCTCTAAACGTCTTTTGAAAAATCTGAAAAGTACTATACTCTACAAGCTTTATACTAATATATATATATTTTTTGGGACATCCTAATGGAGCTGAGCCAGTTGTACTATGTGAAGTGACGTTGAACATTAGGATAAATGATTATATCCCTTGTGTATCTTCCTTAAAGTTTCTTTTGCAATTTTCAGTCGCTGAACGAACGACTTATTCATGGTTTCGACTTTCTTATTAGCTTGTGGCCAATATTGAGGCATCGTCAATAACTGTATTTCATTTATACATATAAGATTTTCTTATAATATCAACACTCTTACCATTTAATTTCATTTTATGATTTATGAACGAAAAATAAAGCCATTATCAAGTGGTCGACATTTTAAAAGTCATAATTTTCTCTGTGCAGCTATTTAATTCTATGTGCTTTAAATAAATTCTAATTGATTCTGCCGCCAAAAAAATTTCAAAAGCTATTTTCGGTAAGATCATCATAAAAGTGACCTTTAAAAAGATTAGCTAAGTCACATATACTCAGATTGATAAGGAGTTTTTAAGAGTTCAAAAAGGTCAAGGAGAAGTGTATTTTTGTGGGTGATAGCAAAATTAGAGCGTTAGCCATACTCGGCTTTTGATTGACTTACAGACAGTGGCGGATCTAGGAATTGGCTAAGGGGGGGGGTCAAAAAAAAATATTTTACAACGAAAACTGTATATTTATTTGTGTAATTTTAGTCTTTTTCTGGTATCGTATTGTAGCCAAATCTCATGCATGTATATAATACCTCAAACCAAGGCGTCAAACAGGAGTGCCCCTTCCAATGGAGCATGACGACTAGGGCGATATTTTGGCCCAAAAATCGTAAATGTTTTTTTTATAACTTAAGTTTCCGCCAAAATTTTGAAGTTTGGTTCTCATTTCATATCAAATGCATCATGATTTAATTACTCAGGCTTACAAAAAAGACCAGAGTTTTGCAACAGAGGAGATATAAATTTTTCCATATGTATTTTTGTTCGTTGAATTGAAAAAAATTGTTCGTTATCCCCCAGCACGTTTACAAGATATTTTTACAAAATTGAAGAGAGGATTCTTTACAGTTTTTGGGCCACATTCAGAATACTATTCCAACCAAATTTTTTTTAATGTAAGCTGCATTGAGAGACGTTACAGAAAAACCAAACACGAAGTTTTGATTTTGCTCATAAGATAGAGATTTTCGGATTTTAATATGGAAAAAATGTGTTTAGTTTTAATAATATCAGGTAGTTCCAGAAACTTAAATAGTTCTGAAAAATTGGCACCTGATATTAAACGTCTCAGAAAAAATAGTTGGTAAAATCATTGCGCTCATAATTGTTATAGGCCAAAAACTATATATATTTACGTAATTTTTTACATTTTCAACAATATTAACCTCCAAAATGTCTTTAAATTAACAAAAAGCTGACTTAAATAATTTTTTAATATCCACTCTAACTTCTTTGCAATTTTCAAACTAAAAGAAATTATGATGCTAAATATTGTGCAAAATTAAATTTTCTTAATAATTTTTGGGCAATAATTTGATATCGAAAAACTTAAAGTACGTTAAATACGAAGAGAACCAACTATTTTTTTCAGATGTTTAATGTTAGCAAGAAATTATATAAAGGGGTGTTTGGAAAGCTCTAGAGATTTTCGTATAAACGATTGCAGTTCAAACTAAACTGGAACAACTTTATTTGCAAAGTGCCAAGAATCAGACCGCCAACTAGATTATGTGGAAGGAAAACCGTACGCATCAGCGGTTTCAAATCGCTCAACTTTTGTCGTCTAATTTAGTAGCCGTGCATATTTGAGCCCTTTAACATATAAACTCAAACAGCTTTAATATAAAATGCTAACGTTTATACGAAAAGCTGTAGAGATTTCTGGCACAAACCCGATAGAGTTACTTCAACTTAGAAAGTAATCGGACGGATTAAAATATAAAAAATTCTATGTGGTCGGCTTTAAGGGGCTATGTGAGGAACTCTGCTTTTCATTATAGGACTATTAGAAAAGCCTAAGAATAATAGGAGCAGCAAGTCCTCACAATGGCGGCACAGCTCATGCGTGCGATTGAAAAAACTGTGGATTTATTTTTTGTGTGTAATAGCCTATTTCCACTGGCTTCATTTCTTGTCATTTTCATTTCTAAAAGTTTTGCCGTTTCCATTGACAAATTGTCATTTGTTTAACATTCACAACGATACGTTGTGAAAAACAGCTGAAAAGTTTGATTTAAATAACAGGCGCCACTTTCAAACTCACGTGGAATATTTAGCAAAAAATAACATACCCGTCATGACAGCAATTTTCAGGGGCAAACGCATTGTTATCGTCCTGAATTATCAACAGAAAGCTAAATACACAACTTTTATTGACTAATTTATATGTTACACAAAATTGCGCCTACTATTTAAATTCAAATTAACAAATTATTGGTGATGACACTTTCCGTTTCCAGAGATTAGCGAGTAATGCCAGAGAGTAGCTAGTATTTTTTAAATAAATACCAGATTCCTTCGTGGGGAATGTCATCATTTTTCATCATTTTTCAGAAATGAAAGGCAAAATGAAGTGACAATTCGTATGGAAGAAATGATTTCATTTTCTCCATTTCTTGTCATTTCATGAAATGAAGCTTCATTTGTTTAGTGGAAATAGGCTATAAGATTTAATCCAAAATTTCTTGACATTCTGGCTCTTGAGCGTTTGAGTCCAGCACTTGCACCAAGCACACAGTTCAAAAAATTTTAGAAGCTTACAATATTTTTGTGGGGGACTTAAATAATTGCCCCGAAACCGAGCATGATACATGAATTTATTATTTATTATGTTTGAGGACAGACTCAACAGGAAAACGTCCAAGCGCTGGTTAATGTTCACAAAGAAATCATAAACTCAACTTACGAATTAGTTAACATATCTGGCCAATCCAAATCTCGTCGTCATGCAAGGGAGTAGCCAGCTTTCCGATTCTTTACACCGAATGCTTGCCGAAGTCACTCTTCACTGTGTGTTAGAAAGTCACTTTTTTGAGCTCTCTTCTTGGTGAACCCTGATGTAAGCAGTAACTCAGGGAACGTGTTGCTTCTCAAACTTCACTTAAACTGTTTCCACGTCTAGAATGGCGGCTATTCAAAACTAATTGAAATATTCAAT
The DNA here is from genome assembly GCA_018904275.1 of Lordiphosa clarofinis. Classification (NCBI taxonomy): domain Eukaryota; kingdom Metazoa; phylum Arthropoda; class Insecta; order Diptera; family Drosophilidae; genus Lordiphosa; species Lordiphosa clarofinis. Next base: position 660,697 of record JAEIGQ010000145.1, read on the forward strand.
TCGATTTACGATCGGTCTTTATGACTTTAAGAAACAATCCATATATGTGAACTTTTTTTGAAATCGTCGATTCCTAAAATTGCTCCTTCCATATATTTGGTGAATTTATATATTTGAGCTCTAAGGGGGGGGGACTTCAGCCCCTATAGCCCCCCCCCCCCCCCCCCCCCCCCTGGATCCGCTACTGCTTACAGAGACTTAAAAGTTTGCTAAGTAAATGATTGTTTTCAACTAAATGGATACGTATTTATTTAATTATTATATTTAGTTTGCATTAAGCTCCATCATTTCTTGATCGTATCATTAATTGTACCAGCTTGAAGTTAACTGGCTGCCAAAAATTCCATCCAATAGCCTTCATTCAAATCTTTCGGGTTTAGATAGCTGCAAAGTTACAATAAAGAAGACAAGTTAAGAAAATTTATAAATGACATTATATAAGCAATCTACCATTATTCAGCGAATGATCCGCAGTGCCTCTCTAGTTTAGGATTCTTCTTCATTGTCCACATCAAAGTTATCGTAGGCAGTTTCTCCTTCAGCATTCCCCTTAGAATTCACTTAAAGTCTTGAGCATTGCTGAGCCATTCTTGGCTGACTGCGACTCAACTATTGAGGGATCTAACTGGAAAGGGGCCTTTTAAGTTAGATCCCTCAATAGTTCAGTCGCAATCAGCCATGAACGGCTCAACAATGCTCAAAACTTTAAGTGAATGCCGTTTTAATGGACCATTTAAGCCTTTCGATTCTTCATCAATCCAGAGTATTTGCAGCTGAGTCTCCAATGTTTTTGACCTGTTAGTTTTTAAATTTTAGTTTCTATATTTCGTACACCTTCTCCTGTATGGTAACTCTTTCGGCTTCTATTAATATAATCTTTTTCCTGAATTGAAGAGAAAAGTTTATTCTCCCGATTTAACTTTAAATTAAGTTGTGACTGCAAATGTGTGTGGTTTTGCCTAAGCTCTCTAATTCTAGATATAAGGCTTCCTATTTGTTGTTGAAATGATGTCAAGAATTGCTCGTTATCATTTATTTTATATTAAAGCTTAAAATTTGGTTTAATATTTTAAATAATAAAGCTCTCAAGTTTTTGTTCTTTAAGTCAAGATAGAAATTGTCTTTAGCTATTTAAAATCTGTTTTTCTGTTGTGGGTAATGTTTGGCTTGCTAAAATAAATATCGTACGTTGGAAAAGTGGTAAGAGCAATGCGAAATATAATAAGAAAAGTATTAAAAATTAGAATAGTTAACTGAATTAAAGGAACTTGTGCTTTAAACATACCGCATTATCCCAATTAGTTGATAAACTAAACTATATTGAATTGATAACACTATCAAAGCAGTTCAATATTTCAATACGACTCGAAATCGAAGTATATTTCTTTCGAAAATATCAAAACAAACAGAAATATGCGGGAAGACTATAGAAGTCTGTAGAATAGTCTATAGATTAAGAAGGTCCGGTCGATTGAACCAATTAACTTAAACCGAACCGACTCTACTGGGTTCGGTTTCGGACCATTTATTTACTGACTTCTGTCTTGTATAATGTTTAATTTCCGAGTGAGTAAAGTGCTAGAGCAGCAAGGGGCAGCGCATAGCAATGCGTAATATAATACCCGGCGGACTTAGTTTATAAGAAATTTTCTTACTCTCAGTCAGACGTCGCAGTAAGCTCTATTGCCTCGCTTCGAAGTGTGTTACACCAACTAAATCCATTCGAAACAGCGCACCAAGAGCAGTGTGCGCGACCGAGACTCGCTAATAAAAGTGGTTTTCATAATAACCATTACTCCTAGACTACAAATGGGGATTATATAAACCTACAATTCCTAAGCTGTTAGAAGTTATTGTTAACAGTATGGATTATTAGTTTGAATTTCAACCAAAACGTTCTATCACAACCAAACTACTTGAATTAACATCCTAATTAATGTCGGGTTTCTAAGTGGTTGCTACACGTACACAAAGTTCTTCTACATAAACCCTCTTGACTTGGTTTTTCTACCATTCTGATGATAGAATCTTCAAAGTGTCTATCCCGGTATCATTTGTTGTTCTTCAAGGAAGTAACCTAGGAGTCCTTCTATACATTTTATTTATTAACACAAACCTGTATTTTGTGTCAATTTGACACAATTTTTGGATTCAAAATGTCGTTGCTTGTCGTATAACGACCCTATCTCTCCAGTTCTTTCAAGACTTGTAATCATTTAATAAACAGTTTGGTGCATTAGGCAGTACTTCTTATAATTGGGACTGTTGCTTCGACAGAATTAGTTTAAATAAATTCCAATAGCGTGGCAAATGGAAATATTTAATTGTGATGTTACATTATAACATCTAATAAAGATAACGTCATCAACTTATTACAAGATAAAATTCTTAAATTCACTTCACAACTCTAATTTTTTGTGCTTTTGTTATTATATTTAGCATTGATCTAACTGCTTTGCAATGGTTAAACCTCTCCTAAAATATACAAAAAATTATCAACATCAAAAAGAAAAGTTTCTCCTTTAATAAAGACGGTTAAAAAAACTTCAAAGCTTGGTCAATAACATTGTCCAGGCTTCACCCAATATTTAAATAAAATAATAAAATATTTAAAAACAAATAGAAAGCAAAGAGCTTAAGAAAAACACGCACCTTTCACAACTCAATTCAAAGTTGGATCGGGAAAATAAACTTTTATCTACTATTCAAGAAAAATATATATAAATAGAAAGACAAATAGTTATCATATAGGGGATTCCCATATGGTTCCAATATAAATAGTTCAAGCCAAATGCGATGTAAACCATAAGAATTTCCGGTAATTATTCTACTTTGTCAGCAGATTTACCAAAACTTTAAGGTTATGTTTTTTATATTTTTTGTATGTAACGCTTAAAACAAAGACCAAATATTACCCTACTCCGTATTATAGATTTTGGAGGGGGGCTCACTTTCGGAAAGAAAGATATGCAGTAAGTAAGATCATAACAGTTTTATAAAGAACTGATCCTAACACTGGCTTTCACCATTAAATAAAACTAAATATCCAAATTGAGAAAACGCAGTAAGAAATCATTCAGTTTACAATTCTTATTTTTGCTGTTGTGTTTAGCATTGATCTGACTGCTTTTCAGTAAGACCTTTTCTGCAATTTGCCAAAATATGCCAACAAGAAGATAAGAAACTCTCCAAAGATGAAAGCGGTATTATAAGTAATTAACAATAAGCAAAATTAAAAAACATAAAAGCTCGATTAATGACATTGTCCAGGCTTCGTTAAACACTTTATTCATTTGAAAAATAAAAAGAAACCAATGAATCTAAGAAAAAGAAAACACATTTTCAGTCCCAACTGAATTTAAAGTTGGATTAGGAAAATAAACGTGTATCAACAATTGAAGAAAAATATATATTTAAATAGAAAGACAAAGAGTTACCGTATAGGAGATCCCTATTTGGTTCCAACTCTTAAGGTTTTTAAAATAATTGTTATCAAGCAATTACAGCAGTTCTGCTAATCATTATTAGTTAGAAAAGTTCTACAAAAACCAAACTTATAAAATTTAAATCCTAAGTAAACTCTGGTTTATTAAACAGATTTAAAATGGACAGAGTCAATCACCAATCAACACCCATCTTTACTTGGTTTTCATCTTATTCTGCTGTGGTAAATTAACTCTAATCTTTTAATAAGTTTTCAGCCAGGAAGTCAGCTTTAATTATTATTTTATTAAAACGCATCCTCCCTTTGTGTCAATTGGACACAATTTTTGGATTCAAAACGATATTCCACAATCATTGACTTATTGTAGGATATTGATGTATGCTGAAGACGTAAGACTTTTGTTTGTCGTATAACTACCATCTCCACTTTTTCTTCAGTAAAATTTGTTGTTGCTTATTGAACCTCCATACCCTAAACTAGATCCTGACTTTTTGTTGTACCAAACCTTTTCGGTAACGTTGGTACGCCTTTCCAACGACTTTCTGTGGTTGATGATCCGAGTCAAATTAATGGTTTAATAGTGAAAGGTGTACATTCTTTTAAAGCAGAGTCTGGCACGTTTCTGTTTCCTGCTCCGACAGTATACAATCGTACAGTGCTCTCTTTTGCAACAACTAACAAGTGTTAAATCAGAGCGCTCTCGCGTGGCTCGTCACACACACACGCAATGACAAAATGAGCATGTGTGTTTTGCCGGCCACAGTTTTAAAGATACGTCTTGTATCTGTTCTTTTGAGTACCTATTGGAATCTGTTTTTAAAAAGTTTCTTATACTTGCTTTATGAGGCTTCAACTGAGACAAACTCTCATCTCCCTTTTTATGAGCAGAGATTGCGACTAATCGATCTGCCTTCTAATAGGGTTGTCGATATTTCTTAAAATTTTAGTATCGATAATATCAAAAATGTAAATGTTTAATATCGATACTTGATATATCGCGTAAGAAAACTTAAAAGCTTGCAAGGAACGTTTTCACCTTTAGACTACATATGACCAATTTTAGGGGCTGATATATCTTATCTTTCCAATAGGATTACTTTTAAATTTAAATGATTTGGTTTTCTGAGAATTTGACTATAAATTAGAGGGTCGATTTGTATGGTTTTAAAAAGGTCAGTATAGCATGTACGAAATCTAAAATAAATTTCTAGCCCTCGCAAATCGACCTCAAATATTAAGTAAATTTATTGTCTTTTCCAACAGGTCAGAAAATAAAAAAATATTTTTATTTCACTTAAAAAATCGCACTTCTACGAATAAAATAAGATATTGGTATTTTTTTCTGATATATCGTCCTACAAAAATATCGATAAAATATTGACAACCCTACCTTGTAAATCGGAGTATGTGCCAAGGCACAGAATAAACAAAATACAGCAATATGTGCCACTCCGTCGAACTAAATTAAAATTAAAAATTTTTCGATTATAATTTGTTATGGGAAGCTTTGAAAATTGACTAGGAAATAGTCGAGGTATAAACATTACAGATTCATACAAAGTTCTACGCTCATTTTTTGATTTTGTATTAAGCTTAGCTATATACAACAGTTTTGCACTCATTATCCGACTTTGGGTAAGATTTGCCAAAGTTTAAAAGTCACTTATTAAATATTTTTTAATATATGTAGCTTTAAAATTGAGTTTGGAGCTAATTGCACTTAGAACCTTCCCTTCTATTCCCATTAGAGCTAATCGCGCGGAAGGTATACTTTGTCCATTGAATAATGGCCTAGCATTATCCACCACGAGTCACCCTCTTTTCTGGAATTCCTGGTTGAATAGTTCAAGCCAAATGTGATGTAAACCATAAGAGTTTCCGGTAATTTTTCTACTTTGGTAGCAAATTTACCATTATTTTTTTTATATTACTTTTAAAAACAAAGTCTGAGTATTACCCTACTCCGTTCATTTTCGGAAAGAAAGATATGAGGTAATTATTGAATTTTTTTTAAAGATCATAACAGTTACAGAACTGATCCTAGTTATGACGTTCACCATTAAATGAAACTAAATATCCAATTGCGGTAATGGTGTTAATATATTCATAAAAGTTGCCGGCAACAACTAATTGGGAAAACGCGGTAAGAAAACAGTACAAAATACATAAATTCAGTTTACAATTCTAATTTTTGGTGTTATATTTAGCATTGATCTAACTGCTTTTCAATAAGACCTTTACTGCAATATACCAAAATGGTCAGAAAGACGATCAGAAATCCTACAAAGATGAAAGCGATATTATAAGGAATTAAAAAGAAGCAAACTTAATAAACTTGAAAGCTTCATTCACATCAAAAATAAATAGAAACCAAAGAATCTAAAATTCAAGAGCTTAAGAAAAAGAAAACACATTTTCAGTCCCAACTCAATTCAATGTTGAATCGGGAAAATAAATGGGTATCTATAATTCAAGAAAAATATACATAAATAAATAAAAAGAGAAAGATTTACCATATAAAGGATTCCTATATGGTTCCAATTTCAAATGTTTTTGAAATGATTTTTACGACGATTTATTAGTCAGTCTCACGATGGATTCCTGCCAAAACGTTCTACAAAAACCAAACTTTGCGAACTTATATTCTAAGTAAACTCTGGTACTCTAAGTGGTTATTAAACAAAATTAATATGGACAGGATCAATCACCAAGTTCTTTTCTATAAACTTTCTTAACTTGGGTTTCATCCCATTCTAAGGTGGTAGATTAACTCTAATCTTTATGTACGTATTCAGCCAGGAAGTCCCCTCGGACCGCTTCTAATTGTATAAGTTATTAACACGCATCCGACCTTTGTGTCAATTTGACACAATTTTTGAATTTAAAACGATATTCCACAATCATTGACTTATTGTAGGATATTGATGTATGCTGACGACGTAAAACCTTGCTGTCAACTTCTACTTCAGCCCAGCACTATTTTATGTAGTTTTTTATTAGATTCTTCAGTCTGATTAAAACAGTCAATAGTGCGATCAAATTCTGATCATGACGGGAGAAAATGGTACCCTAGCGGCGACTCTTCACGAAAAGTCATTTATACCCCGTTTTTGTGATCAGTTTCGGCACGTTTTTTAATGAATCACACGTTAAGCGAAGGCAAGAGTCACCTTCGAGAAGACAAAAAAAAATCCGTTTTAAGATAAAAATGTTAACAAATCATCAAGACGATTCTTGCTAAAATGGTCTTCCAAACGCTAGATGGGCAGAATTTCTTTCCTACCTTCCTTCGCTTCACTACATCAAATGTCGTACTTCTTGACATACTAAACCCTTTCTTTTTGAGTTCGGTAGAGTTGGTATTAATTTCCAACAACTTTCTGTGGCCAAATTATGGTTCAATGGCGAAAAGTGTACCTCCGTTCAAAACATCAGTACGTGTTCTTGAGAGAAGTGGATGTGATTTCAGCAAGACGGTGCCACTTGCCACACTAGAGTATGAGAGAAAATATGCCGAAATTAGAGGTTACTCATGGGCCACGCCAGCCGAAAGAATCTTTAAACAGTAAATTTCAGGCATTGATGTATCGCTCCAAATAAATATTTCATTTACAATTGCTTATTTTCTAATTTTCTTCAAATTTTTAAAATGTAAACTCTTCAAAAATCACTCCATATAAAAAGTGTACACGTCAGTGCTCCATGAGTCTTTATTTAGCTGAGCTTATCTATTTATATTTTTTTGTTGTTTCGACAGAATTAGTTGGAATATATTTCGATTGCGTGGCCGATGGAAATATTCAATTGCTTTGATGTTGTTGTTACATTTTATAAAGATCAATAATATCAACCAATTGGGATAATGCGTTATGATTACAGCACAAATTTCTTAAATTCAGTAAACTATTATATTTTTTTATATTTTTGTTGTTATATTTAGCATTGCTCTTACTGCTTTTCCGTCGTAGGACCTTTACTTTAAAAAACTGCCTACAACAAGATAAAGAAAAACTTGAAATGATGATATTGTCAAGGCTTCACCCATTATTTCACAAAATTTTAAGCTCCAATAAATGATAACCAGCAACTGTTGACATCGTTTCAACAACAAATAGAAAGCAAAGAATCTACAATTCGATAGCTTAGGAAAAACAACACACATTTGCAAACAAAACTTGATTCAAATTTAAATCGGAAAAATAAACTTTTATACACAATTCACTTAAACATTTCTTAATAGAAAGCCCATAGAGTTATCATGCAGGAGAAGGAGGACGAAATTAAGAAACTAAAACTTAAAAACGAACCGTAAAGTATTGCAGGCAAGGAAACACACGCGTTCGCTTTGACTTGATTAGAAGAACTGATCTGTATTTCGGTTGTGCTCCGCTACAAAACTCTGTGCGTTTGATTTTCCAATGCTGATATGGTACGCTCCGCCCGGCTGTGTGTTTGCCTTCTATTTCTGTCGGGGTCATAAGCGACAAATTCATCGATGCTGCGTTGCTGATTAGGTCTACGTCACCTTTATGAGTACAGCCAAGTATAAAAACAAGTTTGTTCACCATTTTTCGTTTCTAATAATGTTTTACAATCACAAATTATCCCAATTGAAACCCGTTTTAATAAATTTGGACTGGGTTAAGTAATACAGGATGAAGTTGATAGATTAGAAACCAATGTAATTGCACAAAAACGACGTCAGTACGTAACAAACTTTTTACTTTAAAAATGCGATAGTTCATAGTATGATTAGAATCAAACTTAGCAAAATTGTGTGGTAGCATTGAATATTGATCAGTAACAAGTTTGGGAGCGATAGCATTGAAAACATTCTACTAAGACGTCTTTTCAAAACTATCTTTTGTACGGCAGCTATACTATAAAGTTGTCTGATTTTCATAAAACTTAGTGAAATTATGTGTAGGCGTAGAAAACTTATAAATATGATATTTGGGGACGATTGATCCCACTAGAACTACTTTTTCGACTGATCCTTTCTATGAAAACTATACGATATAGTCATCCGATCCGACCGATTCCGACAAATGTGCAGCGTATTTGTACTAAACGACTTCGTGCAAAGTTTGTTGATTCTTTTTTCCGGAGGGGGGGGTAAAAAAAAAAGAGAAGGTATTATATAACAACTCCATTTTCTTTTTATTTTTTTTTTTTTTTTTTTGGTTTTTTTTTTTTTTTAAAAAAAATTTATTTTTTTTATAATTTTTATTTATTTTTTTTTTTTTTTTTTTTTTTTTTTTTTTTTTTTTTTTTTTTATTTTTTTTTTTTTTTTGTTTTTTTTTTTTTTTTTTTTTTTTTTTTTTTTTTTTTTTTTTTTTTTTTTTATTTTTTTTATTTTTTTTTTTTTTTTTTTTTTTTTTTTTTTTTTTTATTTTTTTTTGTTGTTTTTTGATTTTTTTTTTTTTTTTTTTTAAACTTTTTAAAATACTTAATCTAAATTGGTGGCATAACCGATTATTGCTCAATAAATTAAACTTTTCAATTCCAAGTGTCTATAACTCAACCTTTTTATACCCTTGCAAAGGGTATTATAATTTTGCCCAAAAGTTTGCAACGCATAGAAATATTCATTTCCGACCCTATAAACTATATATATTCTTGACCAGGGTGACGAGCTGAATCGATTGGGCTTTGTCCTTCCGTCTGTCTGTCTGTCCGTTTGTCTCTCTGTTTCTACGCAAACCAGTCTCTCAGTTTTAAAGATATCGGGCTGAAACTTTGCACAGAGTCTTCTTTTTACTGGACACTGCTAATATGTCGGAACCGACCGGATCGGATGACTATATCTCATAGCTGCCATAGGAACTATCGGTCGAATAGTGGGTCTTTGTGAGAAAAACTTTTTATTTTTAATGTAAACGCCTCCCGCTTCAGCAATTATTAGTTTTATATGCTTTTACACAGATTTGCAAGTTTTGTTCAAAATCGGATGACTATATCTTATGTGTTAGGTTGGGTGGTGGGTCTTCGTGAGAAAAACTTTTTATTTTTAATCTAAACGCCTCCCGCTTGGACAAATTTTAGTTTTATACGCTTTTACGCAGATTCGGAAGTTTTGGTCAAAATCGGATGACTATATCTTATAGCTGTCATAGGAACTATCGGTCGAATAGTGGGTCTTCGTGAGAAAATATTTTTGTTTTAAATGTAAACGCCTCCCGCTTCAGCAATTATTAGTTTTATATGCTTTTACATAGATTTGGAAGTTTTAGTCAAAATCGGATTACTATATCTTATAGCTGCCATAGAAACTATCGGTCGAAAGGTGGGTTTTATTTAGAACAAGTGGGAAAGTCGGTCATGCCCGACTATAACATACTCTGTACCCGGAGTAGAAGGTGAATGCAATGCTGGTGCTGCGCTCATCTCAAGGTCTCTCTCTCATTTTCTCTCTCTCTCTCTAAGATTGTGTGGTGTTAGTTGTGAATGGGTGGGAGGGGTGGAGCGAGGGAGATGTACCTTTTTGCTCATAACTTGAAAACCGCTGATCCGATCTTTCTCATTTCTTCGGCAAATCGATACATTTTGCTAATTACTAACTATCTTCAGAATCGTCTATCTTCAAAACTGTAGGAGATATAACGTTTTTTCCAAATTGCGGGGGCGGGAGGGGGCGTGGCAAAAATTTAAAATAAACTTGATCTGCCTGCAGATATAAGAAGCATTTGTCCAATACATGTCAAACCTCCATCTCTTACCATCTCCGAGATCTGTTTGTTCATACGGACGGAGGGACGGACGGACGGACAGACGGACATGTCTATATCGACTCGGCTGCTAATGCTGATCCAAAATATATATACTTTATATGGTTGGAAATGATTCCTTCTCCCTGTTACATACTTTTGCTCAAACTTAATATACTCTATGTACCTTCGGTACAGAGTATAAAAATGGTTTGTTGTTATGCTAACGTTCGTAAACTCTGATGTATTAAAACATTTGAAAGGGTATAAAAACTTCGGCAAAGACGAAGTTAGCTTGGCCTTCTCGTTTCCTATAAAAAGGTAACGATTTTCGTGGGTTTTATGGTACTGATGTAGATTGTCCTTTGTCCTCAGGGGGGTGGGCCGTGTTCCTGGTGGGGAGATGGTCCCTTTTCGTTCCCAAATTTCTAAATGTGTTGGAAAAGGTAAAGGTGTTGTGTAGGAATTGGATGTGTGTGAGGCTACTTATAGCAGGCACTGCAGCGTGACACCCGCTGGCTGTCAGAGACTGCTTATTTGCGGGGTAAATCCACTTATTGTCTCCGCAACAATCTCCCCTGTTCTTCGGTATACGGAATTTGACGTAAAAGTTACGTCACGACGTTTATAAGATATATTTTTTTTTTGTTTAAAAATAATATTGTTTAGCGCTTTAAGGTTTCGGTTTCGTTAACTTATCTAATGCTTTCTTTAAACCAAGTTCAAGAAACCCTAAATAGCCGATTCCAAATTCTTCGGATTACTTCGGTTCCTTTCTTAAACTTCCTGTATAAATTCCTTTGAGCTTTCTATTTAACTTTCCAGTGCAGGTGTATTGTACACGCGATGAGATGAGCATACGCTATAGGCCCAAAGATTGGTTTTCGGGCAAGATGTACGCCAGCATGCACTCCAAGGAGTGCCTGGTACGCGGCAGCGGCAACGACAGTGTCCAATTGACTCTACAAATAGGCAGCGAGGCCAAGGAGAATCGCTGCGGTGTACTGCGAGCATACGAGATGACCCAAGCATACCACAGGCAAGTGAACAGAAAGAGATTCCTTCTAACCGTAATGTAATATCTTCGCTATGTAGGACCTTTATATCGGCCCTGGTGGTGATACAGAATAATCCAAATGTGCAGACTCAAGGCGATCGATTGATTAAGGTGGGTTGCATTTTGAGCAATGCCTCCTCAGCCTCGCTGGGAGTAAGCGTAAGGGATAGCAGTGTGGATGCCTCGGAGCAGATACCCAGTGCCATTGCTCTGGAGTCTGCGGTGGAGTATAATGAACAGTAGGTGACTCACGGATGGGTTGTAAACAGGAAATATTTAACTTGTCTTATAGCAGGTATGCGCAGGAGGGAGTGGTGCAGTATAACAGCAGTAATGGCCCCCAACCGCTACCCAAGATTACACTCCAGATAGTTGATCTTTCGCATCAGCATGAAACCAATGATGTGCAAATTGGACAAAATTTGGAATTACAAATTGTGGCCGAATACAGTCCGCATCAATGGATGGAGGAGGGAGAGCAAATGCCGCCTTTGCCAGATTTTCGAGCCACTTCGCTGGTGGCCAAAACGCAGGATAATGAGAATTATGTTTTGCTATTAGATGAGCGCGGCTGTCCCACTGATGCCAGTGTATTTCCTGAACTGGAAAGCGTCCGCACTTACTCCAAGAACATGCTGCGTGCCCGTTTCCATGCCTTCAAGTTCTCCGGCTCGGCCAATGTTAATTTCGATGTAAAGATACGTTTTTGTGTGGATCGCTGTATGGACAACAATTGTGGGTCAGGCCGCAGGCGACAAATCCGGGAACAGCCACTCAAAGTGCAGAATCCTGTATACATTTCCACAGTGGTGGATGTGCCGCCTGCAGAACAGCCGCAGCAAGTGGGAAACATTAGCCAACCGTGGGAGCTGCCCTTGAACTTTAAACTGCGCGTGCATGGCCCAGATCAGGCCAACAGCCAAAGCTATTTGTATGGCGAACGTGGGGTTTTACTCATTGCGGGCATTGATGATCAACTGCATTTGGACAACATTTGCATCAATCAGAGCCTAATGATAGCTTTGTTTATCCTGTGGCTGATTTGCCAGGTGGCTTTGCTTTTTGGCTGCGGCATGATTCTGCAACGCTACCGACGCCTGGCCAAGCTGGAGGAGCAGCGTCGACGTTTGCACGAGGAGTACCTAGAAGCTAGACGCGTTCATTGGGCTGATCAGGGATCAGGAGGCTACACACTTTAGTGTCGAGTAAAAAATTGTATTTTTAATTTAATAAACTTAATTACACTCAAAAAGTTCCGGGGGATTCTCTGTGGGCCTAGGAGCTCTTCTTGGGATCATAGTGTTCCCATTTACGATGGTTGAGCATATTAAAGTCCTTGCAGTTTAAGGCAATCTGGCGCAAATATTCCGACAACTTCAACAGTTCCTTATCCTTGGAGCGATTCAAATGGGCCTGACGAAATGGACGTATCTTTAGTCCCGATTTGGGATTCATCAGAAAGTTGCGGCGGATGTCATCAAACATTATGGTATTGCTGGAGCTGTACTGCTTATACAAAGCCCAGATAACGCCCAAGGGCTTGACATCCACCACGCCGCGTTCCGGCACATGCACGGATATCATGGCATTGGAGTCGAGGTAAAACATTATCTTGTAACTGTCATGGCTGGCCACACCCAGCAGGCGCATCTTCTCCTCTATCCATCGCATGCTGGTGGCCGACCATATAACTATATCATAATGCTCATAGGCGGAGGTCAGAAACTCATGCAAGTAGGGACGCATCAGTTCAGTTCCCGTTTCAGCGGGAGAGCGATGATCAAACAAAGTGTAATCAATGTCCAGAACCAGCAACTTCTTGCCCTCGCGTGGCGGGGAGAGCTCATTGATCTTGTAATCCCTGACACGTCGCTGCACTTTGGCCAAATACACCGCCGAGTTCTCCACAGACTCTTCCCGATCTTCCGCATCATCGAAGTCATCGATCACCTCACCTATATCATCGGGCAAACTGCAGGCATCTTCTATATCCGCCTCCGTGGAGCCCACCATCATTAACTTAAAGTTGGGCTTCAGCTCCAGGGCGCATATCTTAACATTGTCTGCGGCCGGTTTGCCTGTAAATAACCCATTATAATTACTTAATGAGTAAAAGGTTTATCATTCCCTAACCCCTTACCCTTGTGCTTTAGATTCAACAATTTCTGGCGTTCCGGTCGCACTTGTGTTTTGCGAAAGATCTCATGACGCAGTATTTCCACCGTATCCTGGTCAGTCAAATCCACGGGATATTCCTTTCCACTCCATTTTACCACCACAATTACCTCTTTTATTTCAGTCATTTCTTTGCGGGCCACATATGTTGCACTTAACTGTTAATATTACCGCAAATGGTTAAAACTAGTTTTCTATTATTAACAAAGAGAATTTAAACAGTTTAAAACTTGCCTACTGAGTAAAAGAGCGAGTGACTTGCGGGCGTCTTTGATTTATGACAATTGTTTAATAATTTCTAAAAATTTGTTTATAAGTTTTGGTTAGTGTGCCCGTATTAGGCATGTGGAAAGAGACAGAAATTTGGACATTTACCAACACTCCCAGCCGTGCTAACTGTTAAGCACAGTGTGTGCTGTTATGCGATACAACAGATGCTGTTAAGTCTTACCGTTAAAGTTTGAAATTTAAATAAACGTTACCATTTTTGAAAAAATTGCTGTTAGACGGAAAACTATGAAGGAAAGGGTCACCATTATGACGTGTGTAAATGCAACGCGGACGCATAAACTTAATTTGATGATGATTGGAAAATCAAAAGATCCTCGGTATTTTAAAAATGTAATTTTCGCACCCAAAAATACACCCTAGCTGCAACCACTTGACCAAAATGTCATAATATCCGTTAAGCATCGGTATCAAAAGCACCTTTTGTCAAAACTCGCGGCTTTATGTGGAGGCGGCAATAGTGGCATGGTCTTAGTCCTTAAAAATATTAATTTAAAGGACGTGTCATTTTTGAAAGTCGAAGCCTAGAATGAACTCCCACGATCCGTTATCATGCGTGCATTTAATCATCTGTTTTCATCGATTGACGAAATATAAATTAATATACTGGCTGACCATTTTGTGGGAGAGGACCCCTTTGGTTCGACTGTACAAATCGAAAATGATGAATGGGCAACTAGAGAAACTTTCTTTTTGAATTAGAAGATGAAATAGCAACTGAAGAGAGCATCGCTAACAAAGATGGTAATATGGAAGAAGGAAAAAGATTCAGCTTTGATAATGTGATAGATTCCTTAAACGTCGGCGGAGAATGGGCAGAAGAAAATAATCTTAATCTTACAAGCAAAATCTGTTCTTAAAAGACTTAATTAATAATACTTTAACTAATAAAACTGAAAAAACTAAGTTAAAAAATTTCAATACATACCTATCTTTGAATTTATACTCCTTTTTTCTATATAAGCAACTTTTTCTACATAAGAAACTTTTTTTGAAAATTGGTTCAGATTATTTGCTTATATAGAATGTTTACAGTATTTTCCATCTATCTGTCAATAGCATTTTGGATAGCATGTCAAAAACACGATGTGTCTTTTGATGCAATCCACGAATCGATCCAATTTCTCAGAATCAATTGAGTTTGGTAGTGTAGGCCGATGATGGTTTTATACGGTTGTAGCAGCTCACAGCACACCACGCCCAATTGGTCTTATCAAATACAGAGCACTACCTTGCCCCCGTGAATATTTGTCACTTGGCCGGATATCTTGCCCGGGTTCTTTGCATTGAGTATGAACTTAATAATTTCTGAGAAATTCAGTAAACCTACAGGTCAGTATTCCATATCGTAACCTAAATACATCAAGATTCCCATTCATGGTTAAAAACAGGTTCCATACCGGCCCTTATCCTTTAAAATACACAACTCCTTATCGATATTCAATTTCATTTGATCAAAATACAGTCTAAAGTTCACTTTCTTGTCTAAAGTAACTTCAGGCTCTAAACCACCTTTGAACCGGTTCAGAATTGGACCTAAATCAATAAAATATTCAATCTATCCCCCCCATAATACCAACCTGGAGTCTAAGTTATAACTTCATAGCTTAAATAACTTCGGAGATACGTTACTGAACCGCTTTTGAACCGGTTCGATACCGTTCCTGAACCAGTACAATATCTATATTACACTCCTACAGTCTGAGTTTAGAGTATATAGCTTAAATAACTTCTGAGAACAATCTCTAAACCGCTTTTGAACCGTTTAAAAACTCGTTACATGCCAACCAAAGTTGGTTTAAGTAAAAAGTTCATAGCTTAAATAACTACTTAGATATGGCTCTGAACCACTTTTGAACTGGTTAAAACCCGTTTTAATACCGGCCATGAACCAATACAATATTCCACTCCATAATACCAACTTTCATACCAGACTTCAAATTCGTAGCTTAAATAATCTTCTGAGATATAGCTCGAAACCACTTTTTAACCGATTTGAAACCAGTTCGATACCGGCCCTAAGCCAGTAAAGTATCCAACTCTATAAAATAAACCTGTAGTCTTAATTTTAAGTTCATAGCTGAAATAACTTCTGAGGTATGGTTCTGAAAAACATTGAAACTGATTCGATACTTGTCCTGATCCAGTAAAGTGATCTATTACTTTGTGATTGACTTCTGATATCTAGTCCTTAATTAATTTTTAACCGCTTTCGAACCTGTCCACTTTATATATATATATAGCCTATGACTCCTGAAGATCTGTTTAGACTCCTATAAGAAATAATCAAACAAACATACTTTTTCTTTTGTATGGGGCATTCCAAACCAAACCCAAAATTTCCTGCTTGATGTCTTCGAATTGGATGGTAATTGGCCCAACAAATTTGTCCTATAACCGTATACGGATTAATTTCTGCTTTGCTTCTACTAGTAAAAAGTGTAGCTAACCAAGATCTTTACCCACCTCATCTTTCCTGATACATGGCTTAAATTTGACAGCAGCTAGTTCAGTTTTTTATTTCTGTAAAATAAGGTGTAAGACAAGATTAGCGAAATTGTTATAGTTTTAGCATCAGCAAAAGTTGCTTTAACAAGAATGCAGAACGAACTGTTATTGCTTGTTAGTCTTCTCTGTATCAAAGGTACACAGTGTATATTAAGAAAAAGTGTGTAACAGGGAGAAGGAATCATTTCCGACCATAAAAAGTATATAAAGCATGGGACATAAACTTCTTATACTTGCCCCCGCAATTTGAAAAAAAGTCGTATCTCCCACTGATACATGGTTCGTACCTTCCAGTAATTAGCATTATTTATCGTTTTGTCGAAGAAATGAAATTTAATTTTTATTGGTCAAAATTTTGGTCCCCTAGCCGAACGTCTTCTACAACATTTCATTTTAAAATGGGCGCCCAATGTAATTGTTATCGTTATCGCAACAAGACTGATCATTTCGATAGCAATGCCGCTGCTGACGTCGGCAGCGAAAATCAAAAAGTCGTCCCCTGCATCTCTATGTAAATGCTCTCTTGCCGCTGAGCTGCACGCAACGCGCGTATCTTTGGGTTTTCTTGAAAGTGTATGTGTGTGTGTGTATTGGTGCGGGCCGTTAAAAAAGCTCGACTTGAATCGTTAAGCATTTCTTTGCGTTTGCTCTTTCGTTGTTGAATTCTGGTTCGTTCGTGTCTCTCTCACCTGTTGCTGCTGCGGCTGCGATGTCTTGAATCGTGTCTGCGCTTGCCGCTGCTTGCCCGTTAACGTTGATCGTGTCTCAGTCGCAAGCGAAACGAGTTGAAGTGCAAACGTCTCAAGCGGATTATCAAGTTGTAGTTGCGAAATTCAAATCAAATTCAATCGAGTGAGCGATCGAGCAACGTTACCATACAAAGTTGAATCAAGTTGAAAACAAATTTGCCATCAAACGAAATAAATCACGAAATTAAGATTTGCAAGCGTGACCTGTGCATACACAACCAAACCCATTTGCATAAAGCGTAGCCCAGACGCGCGATCTTTAAGTTAACCCACTTTCTAAAACGACAAAAAAAAAACCACAACAAAAAAAAGATAAACAACGAAACAAATTAACGAGCAAATAATATACTAGGTGCAAGTGATTCATGAGAAAATTTACAAAATTGTTAATCATTTTTTTTGAATGCCTGTAAAGTGTTTAATGGAATTCTAACTAAAGGAAAACCGGCTCCATAAAACAATACACGCAAAAAGTATTTTTTAACCTGAAAAAATTGAACTGAAAACGATAGCGATACCGGAACACGCCCCCTCCCGCCTCCCGCGCCTACGAAAACCGCAGCAGTGTAAGTTACAGCCGCAACAAGGCAGCCTTTTGCATTCCCTTTTTTTTCCATTTTGCGGCTTGCAAACCAGTTAACCAGACGTGGCCAGTTGGCTACACCAACAAACTTAAACGGTTTTCACATTTCATAATCTGCGCTGCCAGCAAAAAAATTGTTTAGCACCTTAAACTTGCTCTTGGCCAGCTCACATTTCGCCCAAAAAAACACGGTCTATAATTTCTTTTCTTTGGATAATTATTTACTCGCCTGGCATATTTTATTTTGGCTGACGCTGTGAAATTGTTTCTGTTTTGCATTATCTGCCGGTTTGCATAAACACCTAACAGGTAAGTGTTGACTTGACCAAAACAAATATGTATGGAAATATCTTAATTGAACCAAAATTGTGGGCAACTTTCCTTAAAACGCAGCCAACGGAAATGAGCGAAAAAAAATACTCATTTTTGTAATTGGATACAAGAAAAGTAAATAAATTATGCAAAAACAAAAACAAAAGCTAATCAATTTGTTGAGCCACATGGGAAGACTTAGGAATGCAACAACTTACAAATTTTATCGAAGAAACTTGAGTATTGAGAATTGTTTGACATGGAGAGGGGGGAGCGGTTGGCATCGAATTTGTAGGGCAGAGTTCCCCAGCCATAGCCCCCTGGGGCACGAACATACCCGATAATTCTTGCCAAAGTCATGCTTCACTGTGTGTTAGAGAGAGACACCGTCACCTTTTCGCGCTCTCTTCTTGGGGGACCCTTTTGTAGTGCTGTAAAAACTATCCATAACACTATCGATACTATCAATGGTGGTAAATTTGGCCAAACATTCTAAATAGAATCTTTATAGTCTAATAAGGAAAAGAGAGATTTTTAAGTCGCTTTCGGATTTGATTAAAAAAAATACATAAAATTCCGCAAAATGATTAAAATTAGGTTCAAAGATGCCACCGGCCCATAATCATCAACAAACAGTGCATTTAATGTGATGCATTGTCAGTTCTGGCAATGCTTACGTATCCATTCAACCAGAATTGAGCTTGGTCGATTAAAAAAATATTTAGATTTATCACATTTCTTACAGAGCACGAATTTTGATTAATAAAATATATTGATTTGAAAGCGTTGGTCATTTGTAAGTCGATTCATGATTAAATTATAGACCAAATTGAACACGAGCGTTGCCAAAAAATTGATTTTTTTAAAAAATCACCCTCAACATATAGATTGGATTAGCTTACACCAGCGGCTTTCCACGCATTTGTGAATGTAGCTTTTTTTTTTCAAGGATTTTCCGAAAAAAGGGTGAATTATGAAATATTATGTTATGTTGAATATCCGATTGAATCGAAAACCATGAAGTAATTTTTTTTTACTTTATTATATTTGTTTTCAAAACTTTAAAAATCACTTTGAAAGGGAAGTAATTGTACCAAAATAGTTTTCACGTCCATTTTCCGACTTTGGAGAATATTTTCAAAAATTGTAAAGTCTCTTATTTCATATTTTTAAGTGTGTAGGATTGAAAATGATCTGAACAAAACAAAAGAATTCATGATCATATCCAGATCAAAGATATGAAAAAATTCAAATTGACATTTTCGAAAGAAGTAAATTTTTGGACCATTTCAAAAATATATTTTTCTGATCAAATTGATAATTTATAATTTCAAAAAAAAAAAAAAAAACTAAAATTTAGTTGATTTTGTTCCATTATTGAGAACTTGATTTAAGTTAATATTCTCTGTGGGAAAAATTTGATTGATTTTAGAGCAGGTGTGAGCGAATTCCTTACATTTGGCTGGAATAGAGAATAGGGAGATATCCCTTTTGATTGGAAGTGAAAGATTTCCTGGATATTCGCGCTGCTGCTTCTCTCTTTACCCAAGTATATTCCCTTAGAAATCAAAAACATCGATTTAACCACCCAATTCGCTTCATTTAAGTTTTTCAGAAAAACACAGAAAAATTTGTTCCGGCATGACTGGGAATTGAACCCGGTACCTTATGCACTTAACGTACGGAATGACGAGCTTGCACATTGAGCCATTCCACACTTTTGCTGATCTTATACTTTGTCTCTCTCTTGTATATTTATCTGTTGAAAACCGGCTTAGTTGTTGCTTAAATGAAATATCCGATTGAGAACAACTTTACTAATTCCAGGAACATTTGGAACAAATTCTCAAAAATTTAGACACCATCTTGTTATTATTTTATGTTGAAGCAAAGATTTATTTATATTATAGATGACGCATGTGAAACTAAAAACGAGTCTTTTTGGGAGCTGACATTGGATGCAAATTGTTGCATTTCGCTGCCTTTACGAGGATGCGTATACTGAAACTTAGCTATACGTTTTCTAAATTAGCTATTCTGCTAAGAGAATATAAGATAATTTAGATGACACATGTGACGCAAATAACGATTTTTATTGGGAGCTGACATTGGATCCCAAAAAAAAAATATTGTATGAGATGCAGTATCTATATACATATGTATTGTCTTTGGTTGAAGTCAACTCATTTTCTGAACAAATTTTTTTATATTCGGTTTTTTTTTTCAAAATTATTTTGTTTATTTTTAATTATAATGTGTCTGTCGTACGTGAGCGAAATCATGGAAATGCTCTAGCAAAAGTCAAAATGGGAGCAGGGCTGAGAGTCTTAAAATGGCCGTGCAATTACAATGAAGTCTTTTTAAAAAATCTAGATAGAGTTTGTTTAAAAATAGTTTTCATCATGTAAAATCGTAGCATATAAATGGTATCCTCTGTGAGGTCTTGGCTTACGATCAAAATGATTATTATTATTTTATTGCAAAGGGTATAAACAGTAGCTTCACTTGTTACTTGGCGCACCCTCAACACAAACCAAGTACACGTAACTCATAAACCATGAATGGGAATGCACAATTCAAACGCAACAACAACCACATTGAATGCCGGTGGCCGGTTAAGTTTGTAAGGTGTGTGTGTGTTTGTTTTTGTGCAAAAAGAAATTGTCAATAAAGGCAAATTAAACATTTTTTCACCAAAGGAACGTGTTTTAGCGCACTCGGAGGCCTCGAGCCAATGCCTTTTTGTTTTAAGGCGAGCCGAAGAGCAGGCGGACAGCCAATCATTGGCGTCGTCCACTGTGTTCAGTGCCAATAAAACTCATATTAACTATGTACGAGTATTTTGATACACTTTCACAAAACTTGTTCGAACAAAATATGAACATTTCATTTTCTTTTTTACCTTTTAAATTTTTGTTAACAGTTTGCGCTAGTTTTATATAATTTTGGTTGAAGAAGGAAAATTGAATAAAGCAGCCAGAAGTTTGTTAAATGAAATTAAAACTGCATTTTGGCACGAACTGTGACAGCAGGCGGTGGGGTGAAAAGTGTTAGAGTTACGCAGGCGCAATGTTTGAGTAACATTTTAATGAATTAGTGAGCTCATTATACGAGGGTGGTTGAAAAAGTCAGTGACTTTTTAAATCATATTTTTTAAATAGAACAGTAATACACACGATTCCAAGATTAACAAATGAATACGAAAATACCAACATTTGTGGTGAAACTCGAATGAAAATGTGTTCACAGAGGGAAAATAAGACCAAAATGTGTCAAAAAAAATTCTTGAGAACAAATGTTTCAAATGTTCCTGGAATGAGTAGAGTTTTTCTCAACTGTATAATATTAGCTTTGAACAACAACAGAATCGGTTTTCAACCAGAAATGTATCGGTCCCTTAAAACTTGCCCCTGGTTGCATTTCCTTTCCAAATCCATGTATTGAAGTGGTCCAGGAATCTGACAATTGTTCCCGACCACAGCCATTTACAACCAGTTATATGACAGATGACATAGGTGGGAGAGAATTGTCCCCTGTAATAGCCATTTTTAACCAGTTAAATACCAGTGTGTTTCTTATGACAGTTCTGTATAACGACATTTGTTGGTCAACTCCCTCATTACCAATTCGTTTGCAATCAGCTTAGGTAGTTGTACTAAAATTAGTATTTTAAACGAGCATTTCTTTGGAATATAATGATTGTTGTTGCCCAACTCACCTGAATTCAGTAATTTTGCTACCATTTTAATTCTACTTGTACTCAAACTTGGTGTAGGATGGTATTTTTAGTTACTAGTTTCCAATTTTACTGGAGGGAGAGAGAGAGAGCGTTTTGGCTTTCTTTTTGATCTCTCTCATGTATGCTCGACCAAGCATAAGAAGCTCTCTCTTGATGTAAATCAGCAAAAGTGTGCAACGGCTGAATGTGCATCATTCAATACATTGAGTGCATAAGGTACCAGGCTCAAATCCCAGTCAAGCCCCCGAAAATTTTTCTGTGATTTTCTGAAATACTCGTTGAACCGATGTTTCTGATCCCTATGGGAATATATGGGTGGAGGGGAAGGGAGCAGCGTGCATATCTAGGAGCATTGCCTCCCTTCACTATTCCACCAAAATGTGATTAATCCGCTCATACCTGGTGCAAAAATAATCAAACTGTTTTCCCACTTGAGTTTTAAGATTCTTGAAAGCAGAACATTATTAACTTAAATCAAGTTCTCAAAAATGGAACAATATCAACTCAATTTGAGTTTTTGCCTTCTCAAAAATTGTTCTTGAAGTAAGAAAATTGTACTACAAATTAGAAAACCCGTTCATGCATTATTTTGGGAACGTTTGTGCTCTCAGTTTTTTCACATGACTGATCAATAGATGGCGCCAGCACAGTAATTATTGTAACTGAATACAGTTCATCCGATCTTTATTATTCCTTTAGCAGATCGATAAATAATCTTGTTTACTAAATATTTCTGAAAGCAACAAACCTTTTATATACAAAACTGTGGCAGATATAACGTTTTTTCCAAAAGCTTAGAAAATTAATTTTTTTTATATAATTTCTGAGGGGATCTGATCAGATTGATGATTGTCAGGAATTAAAAAACTGCCTTCGCTGAAACAAAACATTGCAACTTTCTCACCTATTACTTTACCCAACAATTTCAAGGCACGCACTTTTTTAAGTGTTTATGCTTTGTTTACTCAATATGTATTTCAATTGTTTAAACTTTTGCATAATTAGACAATTTCTCTTTATCAAGGTTCACACCTAACCAACCGATATGAAATGCATCTGGCTAAGCTTAGCTGATTGATGATTTTTGATATACTTTTTGGCTATCTTAATGTGCACAGTTCAGTTTGTTGCTCCCCTTCTCACACCTGTTTTGTTGGTGTCATTCGTCTTTGCTCATCTGCAAATAACTTTAAAAACCCCCAACAACAATGACCATTTCTTTCTTTTGCCCAGTAAATCATCTGCTTGTTGGTAATTTTGTTGTTTTTCTTTTCTTTCAAGTCTGCACGACAGGCGCGTCGGAGAAAGTTTTACTTTTTTTTCGCAAAACGCAACAAAATTTGTAGAGTGTGTGGTGGCTGTCTGCACTGTAAACATGTGATTTATATAAGACATTATTATCTGATGTTTTGTTTACTAAAAACGCTTAACAATTAATTGTCGAAGCTTAACAATTCAAATAAATCAACTGATAAAATTGGAAAATTGCAAACAGCTTTTGAATCATCTGCTCGCTGCTGTTTTGTCTTTAAGTTTGCTTTTTGCAAAACATTCCGAAACTAAATGACTTAATTTATGGCACAAATGTGTCGCCAACCGAGCAACACTTTCTACGACCACACCTAAGCGACAGCTAACAACATTTGTTGCATAAGAAGAAGCCCGCTTAAAAAACAAAAACGCATGCAAATCGCGTGCACAGGGCCCTTGCCTCTGGGCTACATTACATCAGCGCCCCCCCCCCGCATAACCCCTCCACTCCGGCAGCATGAGGTCAAAGCGGGAGCACTTAATTATGCGTCGACTGATACCAATTGAAGGGACCCAACCACAAATCAAGATGAATTTTCGTTACAAAAGAAAGCCTTCGGCAGAGGGGCTGACCCTCATTATAATGGTTATGGCTTTGGACTTTATCAGCGCGTAGCTCTACAGTCGGCAATTTATGTGTTCGAAAATGGGGAAAATTCTCAAGTGCATTAATTTTGATTTCTTCGTCATATACGACGGTACTTAAGACCACAATACCACAATTTGCCCAATACAAACAAAAGAAAATAAAACATTTATATTTCTATTTTCGTAACAACATTACACTCAATCACACACACACACACACTTGAAAAATTATGGGAAAAATGTTTAAAAGGGGAGGTTCAAGTTAATTCGAATGTTCTATCAAAGTGAAAAGAAAGCCTTGGTACCACATATTTTGGACCCCATTTAGTAAATTTAGGTCTGAATTATCCTTTTCAAGTTAGTTCCGGTGTGTCAGATAAACCTTTAATTTACTCTGCTATTTCTTTGTTAATGTGGCAGATAGCTTTATGTAGAATATGTGAAGTAAACCCTTATTTCTTTACATATTCACTGAGGAAAAAATAAATCAAAACAAAGATTATAGAAGAAACAAACAAAGGATATATATTCTTGATCAGCATCAACAGCCGAGTCGATATAGCCATGTTCGTCTCAGAGACTAAAAGCGCCTAATTTGAAATGCATAGATAACTGTGGGATGGTTGATAAGTGGAGAAATGGTAATTCTTGCTTTTTAAGTTTTTAAATCTTATTTCAAAGTATTTCCATCTGATTTTTCTTAAATTTTAAGCTTTTTACTGGAGCTTCTTCGTCCATTCTGGTGAAGCCGCTGTTGCTTTATGCGCTTGACCAAACAGGTGTCCCCAAAGAGCTCATACAGTTCGGTATTCTCTCGAATGCGGAAATCATCGCCAACTTTTAAAGGTCCATAAATCCTCCGAAAAATTTTTCGTTCAAACACCCCAATCGCCGTTTCATCCGCTTTTGTCATTGTCCATGCTTCTGCGCCATATTGCAGGACTGGGATGATAAGTGACTTGTTTAGGGCTATTTTGGTTCTTCGCGTGAGGTCTCTGCTTTTAAGCTCCCTACTTAGCCCGTAATAGCATTGGTTTGCAAGAGAGATTCTTCGTCGGATTTCCAGACTGATGTTGTTGTTGCTGGTTATCGTCGTTTCAAGGTAGACAAAATCCTCTACAACTTTAAAGTTGTACTCACCCATTGTAACAGATTGTACAAGACTCAAGGACTTTCTGTCCGCGGATACTAGGTATTTCTTCTTGTCCTCATTTACCGCTAAACCCATTAGTTCAGACTGCCTCTTAATCTCTGAAAAAGCCGTGCTTACTGCCCGTTCGGTTTCGCCGATAATGTCAATATCATCGGCATATGGAAGTAGCATTAGATCTTTTTGAATAAATGCGCCGGTTCTGTTGGCATGTTCGCACTGGCGCAGTATATATTCCATCAGTAGATAAAAGAAGTCACACGATAAGGTATCGCCCTACCTAAAACCTCTTTTGGTATCAAATGGTTCGGAGAGGCTCTTTCCTATTTTGACGAAGCTTTGCGTACTTCTCAACGTCATCATGCAAAGTTGAACGTACTTTGCTGGTATACCAAAGGTAGACAGGGCTTCGAAGAACCTTAATTTTTTAATTTATTAATTATACATTTTTTAAGATTTTCCAAAATGTTAACAGACGAGTAGAAATAGCCATATCCGTCTGTCTCTTTAAACAAACAGATCTCTAAGATAATACGAATTAGAGGTTTGCCTTGTATTGGATATAAACTTCGTATATGTACTTGCAGGTACATAAAGTTTATTTCAATTTAAAAAAATGTCATATATTCCACAGTTCTTCACTTAGATGTTTCTTAACTTCTAAGCATACTTAGTAATCAGTATTATTATCGATCTGTCCAATTTAAAAATGGAGAAAAATGTATGTGTGTAGCAAATTTGAGAAAAGTATTTACTTCAAATCTACGAAAGTTTAAATGGGGGGCTGCTTATGTCTGCCGTGATTTAGCACAGTGATATCCCATATTCCACAATCGTAATATAACCTTAACCACAATTAAACGATCTATCAAAACAGTTACTGAAGCAGTAACTTTTATTTGTTTCGGTTTTATTCTCCATTCATGTATTATATCACTTTAGTATGCATAATAAAGAATATGAGATGTAATGCCGTCCCTGCCGAATCTAAAATTTTCTGTGTCGTGCTGATTATTTTAAAATGTTTTCTCTTTTAAAATTAGTATTAGTCCTATCTGATAAATCTTCAATTAATTTTGAAAAGCAATTAGAAGTATTTTAAATGATGTATGAATGTGTCGAAATAGTTTTATTTTCAGTATTTCCTCCACCTGGTATTGCTTCTTGGTTCGCTTTTACTTTAGACTCATACCGCACTAAAGCTAGGGTCACACTAGGAATGCTTACATATTTGCTCCTTATCGATAATTATCAATATAATCGAATGTTATTTAAAAGCGACTCTTTAGGGCTATAATCTAGAATCAACGAATCAAGATCTTTTATAAGCAACGAAGCTGCACATTGTGTCACCTTCTTATTCTATTCTATTTGTATTTACCAATAAATAACTCTCAACTAACTGACTGAAAGAACATACAAATAGGTCTCGGGCTTACCTCAACCGAACTTTTTCTGTCAAGCAGCGGTGTTTGATCACACAACACAGATTGGTCTGGGAGCAACTTCACACTAAGCCTAAGTGAGTCAATCGGTCACAAGATGCGTGCCTGTCAAAGACCAAACTGTAAAAATGTTAGTTGAAAAGATTGCAGACTCAAAAGAGCGCCAGTGATTACAACAAAATTCCCCAGCGATAGCTCCTGGAGCACGAACATGCTTGCCCATTCCAACCGAATGCTTGGCGAAGTTGGGTTTCACTGTGTCAGAGAGAGACACAGATTTCGCGCTCTCTTCTTGGCAAACCCAGCTTTTGAATAAGCGAAAAGCGATTGTGAAAGAGAACGAGAGAGCGCATATAGATTGTTGCATATATTCGTATTGTTAGCCGAGTCTAGGCTGAAAGCTTACTCACCGATACATACATACGAAGAAGACCTTTTAAATGCGTGAATTTTGCCACAACCCAGCCAACATTTTATGAAATTTTTGATCACATTCGAGTCCTCTTCAAGTCTGATTAAAATAGTCATATTTGCGCCCGCTTTCTGATCATAAATGATACTTCGGTCGGAAGAAAATGGTCGACACATTTTCGAATTAGTTGCGAGTCATTTTTAAGTCGTTTTATAATAAATCCTATTTCGCGCAAATACGTGAGTCATTTCCGAGTCTTCTCTAAATTATACATAAAACTAATCACTTTTTAATCATCAAAAGGGCTTGAAAAAGACTCACCAAGGTGATTCTTGTTAAAATGATCTTCTAAATGCTCGGTGGGAAGGTACGAGACAGTCCTGAGAGGAAAAATAAACAAAAAATGTGATTCTCTCCTCTCACAACCAAAAAGAAGCAAAGAGCGTGTTTTTAAGGTTGTTTCGGTACCTCTATTCAATGAATATTCGACAAAGTTTTTATCGACGAAATTTTGAAAATGTTTTCTAAGTTGGTTTTCTTTATATTTGAATATTCTTCAACTTTTAGATCTTTACGAACATTGCTTAGGCCAGAGTTTCCCACCGATAGCCCCTGCGGCACGAACTTACTTGACGAATGCTTGCCGAAGTCATACTTCATTGTATGTTAGAGAGAGACAAAGTCACGTTTATCGCTCTCTCCTTGGGGAACCCTTGTTTAGGCCTTTCGGAGCTTCTCGTTAAAGATTTTACATTCAACGAATGCAGAAACAGAAATTAGTGCATTGTGGCGAATTCGGGAATACAGAGGGAGAGGGAGAGAGCAATATATACATAGCCGTGACGTCATTAATGTAAGCGCGGCTTAACTTTGCATATCTTTGGACATTTACTCAACTTAATAGCGCGTTTCAATTGGGAAATCAATGTAGGATCCCACTCCTATTAAGAAAGCATTTCAAATGCGTTACCGCCGACATGTTCGTGCCTAAAAATTAGTATTAATAACATAAATATGTGTTAATGTTAATTCAATTTGCCATAGTAAAAGTAATTTACGTTTATTTATTTTGGTGTTGTGTTTTTTTTTTGGGCTTCAATGAGAAAATGCGCAGGCAGAAGAAAAACGGTGAAAAATGAAAGCGTTCTTAATTGCAAGTGGAGGCCATTGTAAAACAATTTCAGTTTTTTTTTTCTCACTTTTTCCCATTTCTTTACAATGTTTATGTGCAGTGCATGTGCACGAAATTCAATATTGAAAAAAACCATTCCAAAATCAAATTTATTTGCGCATGCGCAGAGCTAAGCACGCCACCAACTCCAGTTGCCTCTGCCTGAGAAATGGAATTTTTATCTGTATCTGTAACTGTGATCGCATCTTTCACTCTGAGCAGCACTTTCAACATTGCATTGAATATAATTGAAAAGCAAAGTGTGGCAAACAAAAGCAGGCAGCCAACATAAATTGAATTATAATTTCAATTATGAACCGTTAACAGCGGAAGAAAAGCCGTCGAGTAGAGCACAATGAGCCTATTGAGATAGAAAGGCTGCAACTGTAAATGAGGTTGGGGCCAAAGATACATTTGATCGTACAATCTGACAGTCAATCAAAGAGAACAGTAAAATGCTTCTAATGCCCAGAGCTCAATCTCATCTTAAGCTTTGGCTAAGCCCTTAGACCAAACGCCATGTGGGTCAACCCATTTGTGCCATCTCACACCACACACACATTTCATTTGACAGACATCGTAAACTGTTGTCAGAAATTCATATAAAAAATGAGCTGTCAATATTTGAAAATTGTGAAACATTTGCGCTTGCATCGTGAAGACTTGCATAATAATAATACTATTTTTATGGTCTGCCACACAATGCTTGATATCGATAGTCTTGCTTGCCAAATTGCTTATACGAGGGTAGTCCAAGAAGTGGTTGTAGCTGTTGCGTGACTTGGCAGTTCATTGTCGCCCAAAGGCTTAAGTTTTTCTTTATTTCATCACTTAAACGCTTCATTATGTTCGCTTGAACATAATTAATCAAGTTTACAAACAACAAAACAAAAATGCCAACATAAAATGTCTTCGCCTTTTTAAAACTAACGCTTCCCTTTTAGTCGATTGCTTTGAAAGTTTCTTCATAAGAGGTGTAAATGTTGAAGCCAAGATGAAGTCTTTTAGACAAATCTTTTGTTGATGGCTATTAGACATCGCCAAGTCCCCATAACCTTAACAAGATTTTTGTGTTTGATTGTGGGTAAGCGCAATACTCATCCGATGCATTATTATTTTTTTGTGTCCAAATTATTGTAAACTCGCGCCAAATTTAAATGACAGTCCTGAAAAAGGAAGTTACACAAATTCTGGAAAATTTAGCGAATGAAAAATTGGGATTAATTTAATATAAACAAATATTTTTAATATGAAAGTAAAACACTGACCACTGGCACGTTGTGACATCTTACATTTTTAAACTTAAAATATCTGAAGTATTAACAAGCGATATTACTTTTGTAGTTTAGTCGATATAGTGTGACAGAGTCTTAAATTAGCCACACAGAAAAAAAAGTAAAATCCGTATCAATTTTATCAATTTATCATATTACAATAGATTACTCTCACAAAAGGAAAGAGACAAATCGAGATTTTGAGCAAATGTACAAGTCGGCTCTCAGCCAAGTGCCCACACGCTTTCCATGCCAATCCAGTAAAGGTAGGATCAAGAAATTGTAAACTCGTTCTTTTTCTGTTTCTAGAAAACCACTAGCCGACCCAGCATACGTTGTATTGCCGAATTTTTTCTAGTAAATATTTTGGTGAATACTTCGGTTGAATGTACTTTTCCGCACGAAGTTTGTGTTGATCGTTCACTCACTTTTACTTTCTTGATTTTCGTCTTCTGTAAAACAGAAATGTGCTCCAGACTAATGGTTCTTCTTCGAACCACAATGTCACCCTTCGCTGTATGGTTGACCATTACCATTTTAACAATTATCCTTAGGATTGATAAGAATAGCGTGTGATTCAAAGAATTTTAATAATTCATTGTGCCCATTTAAAAAGGAGTCAAGCTTGCCGACGATGCGCCTGGCGTTAGGCGAACTGAGGTTATTGTACCCGCAACGTGCATCCACACAATTGACGTTCGATGTCCCAAAAGTAAAAAAAAATTGGCATTGGCTTGCTGACCATTATTTCTGTTGCTCCGAAGGAAACCATTTAAAAGTATAAATTAAATCTACGAATGGACTTCAGAAAAAGATTTGAATATGTATCCGTGCCGATGAGCAAGCTGATCAATGGTTCAGGTGGTGAATCAATTTCCGGTAGTTGCACTTTTCCTGATGCGCAACACATCCAGACTTACACATTTTTGAATTTGAGCGCATGACATTTGGGACATTCTTTGTCCATAGCACCAATCAGGATTTTCAGATGAGCGGAGTATTCGATATCTGGCTAATACTCAAACGCGAGACGAGGGAACGAAGATAATGTAAATGATCGATGTTTGTACTTGTTGACGTTGTCGGTTAATTCTTCTACGTGTGTTAACATTGGTTAGGCACGCCTGTCTATATCCAGTTCTCGTTGTTCTTGATTTTCGTACCTCTTGTGATTAAGAAGAACGCGTAAAAATATCAATTGGAATTTGATCTTAAAAATATAATATATTTTAAGTTTCTCATATTGACTTTTTATTAATATAAAAAAAATATAATATTGCATGCTTTTGAAGAAAAATCCTGCCATAGGTATTGAATTAATATTAAATTCGTTACCAATTACACTGTGACAAATTTTTGAACTCCAAAGAGTTGATAGCGTCGAGACGAAAAAAGATCTGAGAGGTTATAATAAAACCCCTGTCTGGGTTTGGTCTGATTCGCTACCGTTTTCTTTTTTTTTCACTTTGAACAAGTAATACGGTACAAAGCTGTAGCTTAGAACTGACTAACTTTAATTTATTACTCTTCCAAAAACTTATACTTACTTATTTTTTTTATTAAAAATTTTTTGTTTTTCAAAGAACTAAAAAAATACTGATAGCTCTCATATCAGGCGCTTGCCGAACCGATATGAGCGCTATTAGTTTCCTGGTACAGCCATTATTTACTATCTATAATTTTTGAAAATGTGAAGAACAACCAAACTCTCAGAGAAATAATAGAGAATTCACTCTTGGATCAAGAGCATTCGTTCTCTTGTTGAGCTCGGTGCTTCAAAGACTGAAGCACCCTCAGAAGAATGGCAGCTTAGCCAACTTGACTAATATCCATAAGCTACACTTCGCGTCGAATCCATACCTACAAATGAACGCAGTTTGTTTTTGTACGCATCTGACAACGACAGACTCTCTCCCTCTGTGAGAGCGTGTCCAACACTATTTTCTAAAAGTTTGCTTCCACTACTCTTCTAGCCTATTTATAGGAACCAAATTGAGACTGAATTAAGCTGAATGTCTAGAGCGAAATTCTTAAAAATTCAAGAACGAATTAATTTTTTTTCGAGAACTCAAATTATTCGTTCTTGTTTTTTTTTTAGTGTACGGTCCTAGTTTTTTAGTGTTTTCGTCTCTGGTGCTTAATAATTTGACAAGTATACGAAAAGGCACTTTCTTATAATTATTGTATCACGCCGAGTATGCTTTCAAGTATGGATAGCTGCGCATGAGACGCTGAAGAGTGGTGTTCTTTCTAAATTCTAAATTCAAAATGTAAATTCTTTAATATCCAGGTTGGTAAGACATTTTTGACTTCAGTGGTCAAAGTCATCTGCGCTGTATCCGTTATAAGTTCGAAGGAGTGTCCTTAAAGTTATGTTTCACCTATAAGTCAATTAAGCTTTAGCAGAAATTTTTGAGCAAGAGTCGTTCCACAGCTTGTTGTGCTTTATTAGATGGTCTTACTTCTCCTTAATTTTCTAAAAACAATCGCCATCTGGACCTCAGTTTGGCTTCTTCTAACACCACCCTCGTATAACCTTGAATTGTGGTTTTTTTTTTTTGGGACTGTGCATGATATCATTGTCGTTTCACACCTTGACCAAGCGAAAAAGAAACCCAAACTTGTCCACAACTTTGCGGCTCATTATAATTTTCGCCACAAAATCGATGACTAATCAATTGCAATCAGGTTTTTGTTAGGTTTTTGTCAGGTTTTCGTTAGAATTTCCGATCCCCTACTCAGTGAAGCTGTGCTAATTGCCCAGTTGACTTGGTCAAAACAGCTGCCGTTCGGCAAATGATAGCTCCGTTTGGCACTGGCCGGTAATTGAATTAATTTTTACACTTGTTGCCAACATTAACTATAGACACAATGCAATATTACTCGCATAATTATTAAACAAACTCAGGCAGACAGACTGACTCTTGCGGCCAGTTTCCTTGTCGTGGCCATCCAGTTCCGGCAATGGTGAATGGATAATAATTACAGACCACGATTTCGCAAAAGAGAGCCGCAATACATAGGCGTATAACAGACAAGTACGTTTAATCAAAAAGAAAAACAACGCTGATTGTTAGCCCTCGATTTATGGCCAATGTGTAAATTCTTCTAAGTCACGATTCTGGTTTATAGATTGCCAACAATTTTGGCCCAAGCCCAGGGAAGAGCTTGCCATATTACTTAAATAATTCACTAAGAAATTCTCGATGGCTCTTAAGAGGCTGCAGTGCAGTTTGCATTCCAAGCGTTTGGCCTGGCAATGTGGCTGGATTTTTTTGGGTGGGGTCTGGCCTGGATCTAAGTTGCAGTGTGGGCGTAATAGGTCTGCAATGTGTGTTTTTGCGGCAAGTGAAAACATTTTGAAAGTCGTTTTAAATGTAGCGAGAAATGTTAGACCTGGTTGCCATGTGTCTATGTGTGTGTTTCGAGTTGAATGTGGTTATTTATGGTGGTTGGTTTAAATTAGTTCAAAATATTTACTTAGTTCATGGTCGAAAAATTTAATGGCTTGAAAATCCAGAGAAACTCAAAGAACGAGTGAAGCAAAGAAAAATACCTAAATTAAGGTTTACTACTTGAAACAGAATCTTTCTTAAAGCTTGATCGTAAAATTAAACCTTTCCCCTATCACAGCAGCTGTAACTTTATGCTTCATTGGTTTTTCACACCAATTGCTAACGCAATTATATCCAACTTTGAGTCACCCCGTTCAACTTGCTTGTGCAACAATTAAGCACAATTACAATTTTATGCAATTAAATATTAAAAACTTGTTTTGTTTACCAATCATTTTACCCAGCCCCAGACTTCCGCACCCAAAACGAAACCAATATTGTAAAAAACTAATCAACTTTAGCTACCGTTTTACCTCACTGAGGCATAGCAAATGAAATTGGTTTACCATACACATCCATCAGTAGTTTTCTTCATTAATAATCCCAATTAAATTCAATAACCTTTTTTTGGTGTTGATCAATTTCAAATTGATTTGTTGCAATTAGTGTAAATGGTAATTGAAACCAGCAAGTTGAAGTTATGCAATAAAGTGACCCGCGACGAGAAACTGTTTCAGTTGTTTAATTATCGCACAGATGTGTGTGAAGTTGCATTTCGATTTGGGCCTAACATGAGCTGCTGCTAATGTTTTGCTTTGTTGTCGTTCACATAATGCCTTAAGCCGATTTTGGCGTTTTTTTTTCTCAAACTTCCTGCTCATTATTGTGACACAAAAACAACAAACGTTGGTTGGAGCAATCCATTTAGGCAGCAGACACAGAGACTTGTACTCAGTCTTTGTCAAAAATTCATAAAGTATCAATATGGGAAACGTCAATCTACTTATACAATCGGTGGATTATGTAAAATATCGAGATGTAGTTTATTATTTAAAACGATGTGGATGCATTATCCTATTCCCCATTACATTCCCCGCACTTTGGTTTGCCTAAACTTTAAGACATTGACAGATAAGTTGGCACTCTAGTCGAAAGGAGTTCAAAAAGAAAGAATTAAGCTTTTCACTTCTGTCTCATTTTTTTTGTGTGAATTTCTTCAAAGCATGTGTTGACAAGAAAGTTAAACAATTGCTTAAAAGGCTTTATTTAATCAATAAGAGGTAATCAGGCTTGTTATGAATTCCACTTTCATGGAATCTTTTCATGTTCTCCCAACACCTTTTGAAAAGTAATGCTTGTTAGTCGTTGAAATTTTAAAGTAATTGCCAAATTACGCACTCTTTCAGTTCCTAGAGGTACACTAAGTGAATTTCCTCAATTCTGTGATCAATTTAAAAATTTTTAGTGAAATTTCATTTGAATTCTTGTCTTTAATTGATTTATAAAGAATTTTTTGTTTAATATAATATATCCAAATTTAAGCTGTGCAAACGAAAACGATGAGTTTAATCTAAAAGTCAGCGTCTCTCATTTCCGATTGATCCATTTTCGACCGTTTTGCTTGGAATTCTGGTTTCTCTCTGGTGTATTTAGTGTTGTTCTCGCGGGGTCCAGTGGATTGCAAAAAGTAATAAGAGAGCAATTTCAATCGGAATTGAAAACACAAAATCAAAATCGGAGGGGAATTGAGAACATGCCTGAATAACTAAATATATTTTTAAATTAAATTATTTTATACTATTAAGTAAGTATAAAATTGTCCTTACAGCCCTAAAGGGCCAAGCCAAGCCTGAATATCAATCATTGAACTTTTAGTAGGGTCCAAGTCAAATAATAAATAATATAAAAAAAAAAATTTCTTATAACCGTATGGCTAAAGGCGGATTTTTAAATAGAAAAATTTCAATAGTTCGAACTTTTTAGCAGGCTCTTTGTATATAAATAATGATTTTGTTCATAATATTTCTAAAACAAGACAAACACACGGGATTTCTCATGAATTCCCACAATTCAATCATCAGCAGTCTTTGCCTATTTTCAGCGAATTGCCAGAAACTACCTTTTGCCTATATCGAAATAGCAAAAATCAACATTAACAGCAATCGCCAAGTCACAAAAGCGCATTTTAAAAAAGTTATGACCAGTCAATCATGTGTTAAATGTGTTTAAACAGCACATTTGTAGAGACTATGTAAATAGGCAGTGAACCTTATTGTGTTTTGAACAGCAAACGCAGCATTAAGAAGGCACAATGCCAAGTCACTCTGCTTCTACCTGCATCGATCAGCTGGAGTGCATTTATAAATCAACAATTAAAATCTTTAAAAAGAAGAAAACTGGGAATAGAAATTCCAACAAGATGCCTGGCTGCTGTGTTCTTTCTTCTTTTCTGTACTGTTTAGTCACTGTCAAGTCAGTGTTTAGTTACTGTCAATTCACTTTAAGGTCACCGTTTAGTAAAGTCACTGTTTAGACGCTGAAATCAAATTTTACTCCTACTAAAATCTTCCGTACTGAAATGAAAGATGTTTCACATCAACAATAATATAAAAGAACATGTCAGAAAAAAAATGAATGAGTAGTTTGAAATTTTTCAAAAGGCCCTGATATGGCGGCCAAAGGCCAAAATGGCGGACAATTTCTTCAAAAACGTATTTGATTTAGCTGAAAGTCTGTACTCGGAGTCACAATTTAGAAAAACAAAATGGCGGATCCAATATAGCGGTCAATTTCTTCGGAAACGTATTTGATTAGGCTGAAACATCGCTAAACCCGTTTATCGATAATTTTTCGATAACTTTTCGACAGATTTTTGTTTTCATGTCGATTTACGTGCTCAGCGGGCCTAAAATACTTTAGAAAAAGTTGATTTGGTGAATTGGGGGAGAGTGTTGTCGAGCAGTGTATATATATAATACTATGGCGCGGCACTTGTCGCAAAGAATCTTCACCGCGATTGAATCTGCTGCTATCCGCAGCTAATTTTTGGCTATGTTCTGAAGAATTGTCTAAACAACAATTTCTATTTTGTTCGAGAGTGGGATCTGATAGGAGTTTTGACTTATTGCTTTTTCTAAAACGACTTTTCCCCTGTGTGTAAAAATTAAACGATTATTTCAATGAGACATTCATATATATTCGTTTACTTTCTTAAGTTTAAGACTAAACAACACATTCAATTTAAAATAAGAATCGAGAACTTAGTGACTTGACATTTTCTCTTGATTAATCAAGCTGCATATTTTCATCGCATAGCGTAAGTGAAGGCACCCACTTGGGATCTGCCAAACTGAGCTCTCCGACTGTCCGACTGTCCGACTGTCTTGCCCAAACTGAATGACAGGCTTTGAGTGTGTGAAGCCTGTGACAATTTATGAATGATTTAACTTGCTACGCGCTTTTCGCATTTCAGTCAGAGCCTTAGGCTTAGCTCTAGCTATATTCCATCAAGATGAACGACCCCATCATCGCGATGCGGCTGCCCAGATACGGATACTTTGCAACTGGTGTTCGTTTATGCAGATCAGCTCTCGCACTTGAATGTTTTCAATTGCCACTGTGTGTGTGTGTGTGCGTGAGTGCGGCTGGAGAAAAAAAGCACGTAACATAATCTAAGATCAACATCAGCTTCTAATGGCTGCCCAGGCATCTTCTCAACTTATTACTATAATTTTTTTGTAGTGCCTTCCGCATTTATTGCACTTAAATGCATTTGCCCTCAAATGCAAGCCCTTGCCTGGTATCGCCTCGGGCCTTTCAGTGTAATTATGCACTTGTGCAACTTGATTCCAGTGGAGTTGCTTTGGCGCCTGTCCCAGAGTCATTGACGGCGTCGCTTGATTGATTTGCTGCAGGCGTGCAGTTCTCCCACAAACAATCAAAATATTTTCATATTTCCAGTCAAGGCAAACACAAGACACATGCAAGCAAATCATAAATAAACAATGCACCACCATCAAGGGGAAGGCTGCGGGAAAAGGTCATGTGTGGAATTTCACATCATGATGATGGGGCTGCAGATGATCAGCCAATGACCGCTCGGAGTTCAGGCCAAGCGGCTTTTTTTTGCATTCGACTTCGACTTTATTATCAGTTTTCTGTTTTCTTGTGCCGCTCCAAAGCTGAACCAACGTTTTATGGCTCGCTCTTGACCGGTTTGTACAGCTACCGGCTAAAACCAAGAAGCCAAACTGACCAAAAAAAAAAAACGGCACATTTTGCAATGTGACGAGGTCAAGGGGCGCCCCCAAGATAAAAACCAACCTGCAATCTAATGTTGTGCTCAGCTACTGTAAAGCCAGAAAACGGCTTAGATATTTAAGATGAAGACCCATTAACCTTAGCCAAGAAACAGCAAAAACTGGCCAATACTTTGTACTGCCTCCGGCTAACATTTGTGAAGTTTTTTATTTATGTTCAAACACAATTACAGCGAAGGCTAAGGTCGAAGCAGCAGTGTGGGCGCTGTTAAGTCAATGTTAAAACAAATGTTAGGCCAATGTTAAATGTGATAGTCCGTCCGCAATAATGTTAGAGTGAAAGCAATGGCAATGAACGACGATGGCTCGAATGACTGATTGATGTGTACTTATGTCATAGACTGAAAATAGCCTACAACGAGAGAGAGAGAGGGGAACAAGGGTGGAGAAGAGGATTTGGTAAAATGAGAAATTGAAAAGTAAACGGAGTTGGGGCATAACAATTTTTCAATGGAAATCGATGATTACTTAACAAAGGCTAAACAACAAATATTTGGTAAGCTCAAAAGTTCTTAAACAAAGTGGGTAGATGCATTACTTTACTAGCCAATTGTTGATTAACGCTGGATTCTGTACAAATACTTAAATTCTGGAATTTTTCAATGAAGCAACACAATTGGTCGAATAAATAAATGAAGCAGCTGTCTCAATAAATAATGATAGCCAGTGATTGAAAGTGTACTCGATTTTTTGATCTAGTTAAGGTACAAAGGTAAAGGGTTTAAAAATGGAACAATTAGATTTCGTTTGAACAAGAGCTATAAATATTTCGTCACCCACACAGAAAAATTTTGTCGGTAAATTCAACAAATTCTGTGATTAAAATGCTCCAACCCACAATAGTTGGTTAAATTTAAAGTCAGGTACAGTAAAAATAGAAACAATTTCGAGTCTGAAGAAGCAGAAGAAAGAAGAAGAAATCCATACATCGTTATCTTCTAAGGTTTCAAAAACTAAGAAGTTATTAAAGAACGTCTTTACCACAAAATTGCTAATAACCATTGCTAGTGGCCGCTAGAACTGATAACTGTAAGATTTAAATTATTAAATTTTCTGAAATAAGAACTAATATACAGAAAAAAAGATTCACTTGCAAAAGGATAGTGTTGTTATTACCATTTTTTTAAATCCTTTGAATGATTTTCAGATACATTGGATGGAAATCTGAGATTAATCTAACCTTAAATAGATATTGTTAATATCCTTTTTACAATATCCCAGTATTAATTAATGTCAGAATTATCCAATGGATCATCGATAAATAACCATTATTTATCTGTGCGCTTAATTTTATTTTTTCTTAAAACTTACTCAGATGAGATGCTAATTTAATTGATAAATTGGTGGATACAAGTGGAAACAAGTTTTCTGTTTAAAATCAAAAATATCGATTTATCGATCAAATATTGACAACCCCACTTCAAATGCGTGTGTAAATTTACAGTAGGTTATTTTCTTATGAATCTTGATAATTTTGTTTGCACACAATTGACATTTGCATTCGGGTTGAAAAATGTTCCAATGCTGAGAAATTTTCTGCATAAATGTTACAAGGCAAGTGCGTTTTGTTTTTGGGTAAGGAGGGGAGAGTGTGTAAAAGGGATAAAAAAAAAAGAAAAAGCTATATAAGTAACGAAATTATGTTGTTTTAGGCAGCTTCGAGTTCCCCGTTATCCCGTCCCAAAGGACCAAACCAAATTTTCTAGTGAATTTTGGGTCTAGCGACATTATATGAAGACTGTGCATTTCAGAGCAGCATCAGTCCTCTTCAATTATAATCCCCCTCCCTCCACAGTTCACGACTCTTACCTCTTGACTCCGTCTCCCACTTAAAACGCTCTCCACTCTTTCACGTCCCCCCCTCCCCCTTAACCATGTCATTTCGTCCTGTGTGTACTCCCTCTCCTTCTCTCTCTTGTTAATTGCTTTTTCTTTCTAAAACCTATTGCCTCATGGAAGCAATCATCTGTCTCAGAGAGCCAAGCCACATATGTATGTATGTTCTACATGAGTGTGAGTTCGTTTCTGTCATGCTCACTCTCTTTCGCGCTCTTAGCAAATCAGTTTAGTCCAAAATTATCTGAGCGCCAAAGTTCCTTTACTTTTTTTGCGCACTTTGTAATTTTATTCTTTTTTGTCTTTGTTGAATTCGTCTAATATATTAATTGTATTGAATCTGGGTATAAACCAATATTTGTCTGCTTGTAATTCTCAAGTTCGATTTCATTGGTCTCCTAAATTATATACGGGCATATACGGGATTTCCTTCATTTGGCCTTCAGCAGTAATAAATCCTAACGCTAATTTTTAAAATCTACATGTCACGTGTGACAAGCAGTTTCCCAAATAAAAAATATAAGAATTCAGTACTGATTTAGAGTCACATTTTTCGTTTAGAATTTCTACACGAGCAGGTGGGATTTCAATATCAAAACTTTAATGTAGAAAACCTATTGCGTACTTGTGGTAATCTTGTAATATAGTTTAAAATAAAATAATTTTCTAATGTTGTGTAGGCTTAGCCTTTTCCGCATGTGGATTTTACATTTTTCATTTCTACGTGTTGCATGCAGTTTTACAGACACTGATGACAGTTGAAGTTACTGCGCTGGAAATTCAAATCGTCACTGTCAGCTTTTCAACTTTTGTCCAACATAACTGTTAGTGTCATCAATAGATTTGGTTTTTTTTTTCAACCGGTTCTAATGCTGACCCAATGCTACCCCCTTACCCCGCATTGAAATGACGCTGACAATCCCGTTGCTGTTCTTTCTTCTAACCGTTAAATGACCAATGCAGATGAGTCTCTCCGTCTCTACTCGCTGCAACTTTCTTCACAAAAAAAAAATCCAAGTTGAGTGGCATTATTCAGTTTCTTTCTTTTTGTTTGTCTGAACAAAGTTGCCTCTCAATTGAATGCTTCAATGGAGCAGAAAACCTTCTGGAAGCAAACTGTCTCCCTCTGTCTCCTCGAGTGCATTCATCTTGGCGCAGACAACCACAAAAAGTAAAGTCTGCGAAATTTAATTAAGCGCATAAAACAAATTGCTGTTTAGCTGGACAATTAATTTGTCAAAAAACTTCGAGACTGCCCCGGAGGCAAGTTTGGTGGCAGGTGCCGCAACTTTCACCTTGACCGGTTGACGAACTAAAAATAAAAACCAAAAAAATGCACTAAACCAGACTCTGGGCCAAAATTATGATAATTAAACAAAACCAGTCACTTCTAATTAGACATCGCCGTGACGCGTTGTCAGATCCAAACAAAGAACTTCCCTTCACTAGCAACAAATGGACGGCAAATTTGCATTTCTAAGCTTAAAGCAGAAATTTTGTGAAAAGGCATTGAAAAGATTCGCATTCTTGTGGTTAATTAGCCAAAGAAGCATAGTGTGTGTGTGTGTGTGTGTGTGAGGAGAGTTGAAAATGTTGTTTTCTAAGTTTTTGATTGATCAAAAGTTGAATGACCTGAGCTTAGAATTATGCGTTCATACATATTTAAGCACTAACCATTTCGGTAAAAAAAAAAAACACAAAACAAAAGCAAAAGTACCGATATATTTCGGTTTAATTGACCAGCCAGGCGCGTCTTAATTTAATTTTTACTTTTCACTTTATAACAATGTTAAACTGTGAGCATCTTGCGTCTTGCCACATAAATCACCAGAGCCGACCCTTCAACACATGCGTATGCGAGCCCCCATTTCTCTTATCCCCTCTTATCTAGCTAATCAAAAGCGCGTTGTTCAGTTAGGAGGGAAGCGAAATAGAAACTTCCTCTTCGATGCATTTCCTAAAGAGCAGCATATAATTGGACCTAGATCAGACTTAGCGAGTGTGTGTGTGTGTGCACCCCTTGTGGCTATTATTAGGCCCCCTTCCCCTTCCCTCTCGTGGTCACAGCTCCCTTAAGTGCTTAGTTCCGCTTGCGTTTTGCAGCGCGTGTCGCTCTAGATGTGTTTTGTTGTTATTCATTCCCAGATCTGATGTATCTAAAAATGCAGCCGTTAGAATGGGAGACAATTGCATAATGACTGCAGCTGAGGCATGTCTATGAGGAAAGTGATGTCACCTTGTGAATGTGGCATCGTTATGCAATTCACCTAATTGTAATTGACAATATCCTGTAAATTTCCTTCTTAATAAACATAAGTGATAACAAGTTGGAGTAGAGGAAATCAAAGCACATTTGTATAAAAGCATGATGCTTTATGAAAACCAAAGGAAAACCGCTCAAAAAAATCACCAAGTTTAAAGTTTTTTTTTCCTTAATTGAAGCCAGTCTAGAAAAGAATAATACAAAATTAATTATATTAATTAAACTTATTTATGAGATCAAAAATACTTAACCGGATCGCTCTAATCATGATTTCGGACTCTGAATCCGGTAGCTCATAATTAAGTCTAGACATTATTAATTGATTTTTTATAATCCTTATTCTGTATCCTTTTTTTTTGTATTATTTTTAAAACTGGCTTTAATCAAATTTCGCAGAAAAAATTGAATTTTTTTCACAAAACATGCTTGTAATTTAATCAATAAATACAATATTCTTAATTTAAATGAAGTCAAGCTCGTTTAAGGTGGCTTTGATTAAATTTCGATGAATGTATATTATTCGTAGCAATTTAAGGAAAAATCTACTTTGATCGCCTTTTGACCTAAACTAGCTAAATGTATTTTAAATCATTTTTATACTCTGTACCGAAGGCACATTTAGTTTTGAAAAACGAGAAGGAATCATCTCCGACCATATAAAGTATATATATTCTTGATCAGCATGACCAGCCGAGTCCATAAAGCCTTGTCCGTCTGTCCGTCTGTCTGTCTGTCCGTCCGTCCGTCCGTCCGTCTGACAAACAGATCTCGGAGATGGTAAGAGAACTAGAGGTTTGACATGTTTGGGACAAATCAGTTTCTTAAATTTTGCACAGATCAAGTTTATTTTCAATTTTTGCCACGCCCCTGCCGCCCCTAATATTCGGAAAAAACGTTATATCTCCGACAGTTTTAGGATAGACGTTTCGTACCTTCTAGGATAGTTAGTAATGAGCAAAATATATCGATTTGCCGTAGAAATGATAAAGATCGGATCAGCGGTTCTCAATTATGAGCAAAAAATGTGTTTTCCTCACCCTATTACCCTCACAACTCACGGTCATGGGTAATATTAGAGAGGGAATGTTTTTAAGCTGAGCTGCGAAGTTTGGTCGCAAGTTCGCTAACCGGGTTGAGATATAGTCGGGCTTCCGACTTGTTAAAAAAACTTTCGGCACGGACGAAGTTAGCTTGGCCCTTTTCGCTTATTACCAAGAAGTTTTATAGCAGTTTACCAAATCAAATTTTCAATTGCGTAAGTTATGGTCGGCGATCTTTATGAAAATTTGTGGGGTTATAAATTGTGAGAGCTGTCGTGAACACTGTCTTTGTATATAATCTATTTGTTAAAAAGCAAATTGTTTTTTAATATCATTGGCTTCATTGCCTAGTTTATTAACAAAGACTCGATAACTGGGATAAGGAGACAACTAATTTTAAGAAAACTTCTCACGGCATGTGTGCCATCACTTTTCCGATCTCACCTCTAGCAAACGACGGACGTCTGTGCGCTGTGTCTGTTGTGCATATGAAAGAAAAACGAGAAGGCCAAGCTAACTTCGTCTTTGCCGAAGTTTAAATACCCTTGCAAATGTTTTAATACCACAGAGTTTACGAACGTCAGCATTAAAACAAACCATTTTTCTGATAAAACCCACTTTTAGACCGATAGTTTCTATGGCAGCTATAAGATATAGTCATCCGATTTTGACAAAAACTTCCAAATCTGTGTAAAAGCGTATAAAACTAATAATTGTCGTAGCGGAAGGCGTTTACATTAAAAACAAAAAAGTTTTCTCACAAAAACCCACTTTTCAACCGATAGTTCCTATGGCAGCTATAAGATATAGTCATCCGATCCGGTCGGTTCCGACATATTATCAGTGTGCAGTAAAAAGAAGACTCTGTGCAAAGTTTCACTCGATAGCTTTAAAACTGAGTGACTAGTTTGCGTAGAACAGACAGACACAGACGACAGACAACAACGGACAGACAACGGACGGACAAGCCAATCACTCGCTCGTCGCCTGATCAAGAATATATATTTTTGGCTTCTAGTTTTGTGTAATTTTATTTTAACTTCTAAATTTTTAAATACTTCTTAACCGTATTCTTAAAGCTATCGATGTGCCAAAAGATTCAATTCAATTGGATGAAGCCATTCTCAATTTGATTAATTGTTTGTTTTTGTGAAAAAAACACACACACATATACACGAACACAACACGCTCTCACTCTCTCTCGCGTTCTCAGCGAAACAACTGAAGTTTAATAATTATTCCACAACATTGCCTGAGCGCAACAACCGTTATGCGCCCATACAAACCTTTAATTGGCCTTTTCAAAAGATTGGAGAAACATTTTCCAAATTTTCTTTCTTAGTGCGCGCCTGCATAACTAAACGAAGGTCTATGCCAAATCTTAACCCTCTAGTAAAAAGCGTTTAGGCTGTGGGTTGATAATATGTCAGTCAGCATGTCAATCAGTCGGGCCTACAGATTTATAAGTATAGACAATACAATATACATATAGATGTAAAGTGTTTAAATAAAAAAGCTTTTCTCACTAAAACTAATTTTTTCGGCCTTTCGTTCCTATGCCAGCTATATGCTATAGTCATCCGATCCGGCCGGTTCCGACAAATGTCCAAAAGACTTCTCGCAAAGTTTGGTTGAAATAGTTTTAAAAACTGACGGAGGAGATTGCATTCACTGATGAATCAAGAATTCTTACTTACGACCGTAAGGTCTATGTCTAGCAGCCTACATG
Organism: Lordiphosa clarofinis; assembly: GCA_018904275.1. Taxonomy (NCBI): domain Eukaryota; kingdom Metazoa; phylum Arthropoda; class Insecta; order Diptera; family Drosophilidae; genus Lordiphosa; species Lordiphosa clarofinis. The sequence goes on from JAEIGQ010000145.1 coordinate 704,134, forward strand.
GAGCCAGCCGGAAATACCTACCTAAATCAAGAATTTTCAGCTTTCTTGATAAAATTTCGGAATTTCTTTATTCAAGAGCGTTTTTGAAAAATCCCCGAATTCTTGATTTACGATTTGGGACTTTTTAAAGAATTTTTACAGCTCAAGATTAGCATGATCTAGACCAGGGATGACCAAAATGAGACAACCGGCGCGTCCAAACCAACACACATGCACAAAATATATTTAAATATTTTTTTTTTGCAAACACAACAATACGAAATAGAAAGAGAAGGAGTGTGTGTGGTCGTTTCTACGCAGACCTGCCTCAAACCAAAGACCTTACATATATAGATACCGCATCTCAAACAAACTTTTTTTTTTGGGATCCAAAGTCAGATCCCAAAAAAGGTTTTTTGCGACACATGTGTCATCGGAAATATCTACAATTTTTTGCTCTCACCCGCATAGGTAATTTAGAAAACGAATAACTAAGTTTCAAGATATGTATCCTCGTACAGGCAGCGAGAACGTAAAATTGGGATCCAATGTCAGCTCCCAAAAACAATCGATTTTAGTTTCACATGCGTCATCTATAATTCAACCCGGGAGCGAATGAAAATGTGTTTGTTCACTTGCCACAAGTCTCCGCATGAATTGGGCTCGTACCGCCGTGGATAGCGAAAAGCGTTCGGCCGTACGCATCATGATGAAATAAGTATAAGGTGGTCTCGTCGGCAAAAGCTGTCCCTTAGCGTATGCTAACAACAAAAAATAAACTAGCAAGCTAAGGGACAAAAGGGCTGACGTCGGGCTGACGAGACCACCTTATACATACTTTTTCATCCTGAAGTAAATGAGCGATACGAGTTTGGGCATTTGGTCAAAAAGGATTATATATTTTTTAAATGTCATAAACAGTAGACTTGGTTAATTTCTTTTGTTTTCTAGTTCTAGGAACGAGACAGAATCAGATTAAAATAAAAACAGCCCATTTTTTGGCAATGTAAGTGAAAAATGGAAATTTTTACCTCGTGTCAAAACAGTTTTTTACAATCTGTGAGCAATCTTAAACTTGTAATGTTAATGTTAGAGATTTGCATAAAATTTAAACCATCTGTTCAGCTGGCAACATTTGCTTAAGATTGTCTTATATATATAACAGAAAGTCGGTTTTAATTATTTAATAGAAAACATTTTAAGGTGCTGACTTCTCAACCTTCCCTCTTAAGGTAATCTGATAGGAGCACCTCTTAGGTAAATCTGTTTCCTGCTTGCAGCTAAACTTGTCACATAATAACAACTACAAGATCATAATTAACCTTTCGCCAGAAGCGCCAAATAGGCGTGGGCTTTGGCATGTCATCCTTGTCGTTGTCATCGTCGTCGTCGTCTCTGGGATAAATGACAATTTGCAAATGTCTCTTGGGTGCATAATTTATGCTGATGCAGTCTGCCAGCCAGTTTACGGCAACTGCAACTGGAAGTGGAACTGAAACTACAAACCAGTCGCATTGTCGACTATTAAGACGAACTTGTTGCAGCTGAAGTGTGGCCCCGGGGCAGCTTCAGCGCCCATGCCCATGCATATTCAGCGCCATAATCCCAACGGTATTTTAATGCTAAATGCTTACTCACTTCCAAGCCACGGAGAACCCGTTTTTCCAGTAATGACCTTCAGTGTTATTTTATTATCACCCCCCACACGACACTCTCAGGTTGGTAGCTCTTGTCGTACTGTATTTAGAGCTCTTGAAATTCCATTGAATCCACAAAAAGTTGTAGTTTATTATTAGGCCTAGACCATTAGACTTCCTGAACATGCGACGACTGTGAGAGATTGTTGTTGTTGTTGTGGTTGCTCTGTTGTAGATTCAAATCGACTTGCCACATGGTTAATTCTTGGTAACCGAATTTCAAAGCACGTTTCACACAAGACCAGAGGGATTCAAACATTCACATTGTAATCTACGGTTTGTTGGCATAAGAGTTAATTAAAATCCACAATTTATCATGCAATGCTGGTAATTGACATTTACATTCAATTTATGGGTTTATTACTAAGTGCAACCTTCGATCTAAGAACCTGATCAATTTAATATACTCTTGCGAAAACGGTTTAGCCATTTAGCTTAAGTCGTTGGAAACAAACTTTGGTTGCTTATGTTGTTTTCACTTTAGATATTTAGGGTGTTGCGTCGACAATTGTAGGGTTACGTCCTGCGGGTTTTTCTTTCCATATTGATTTTGGTTTTTCAAAAAATTTCGCATATTTTTTTCTGAGCGACCAATTTTTCTGGCATTTTCACCATATGATCAATTCTCATTTTTGCCAGAATTTGGCCTTTCTCCACATTTGACAGCACTGGCCCACTTGGCATATATAAAAATTTATGACAAGCAATCACAGAATAAGAAATTAAATTGTTAAATTAAAGTGAAATACATTTTTAACACTCATTTTTAAAACTGTAATCGCAAAGTTTTTCTATGGGTTTCTAGGGTACACTAAAAAAAAAGCCATTTTTTTTTTCAGAGTTTACTACTATTTTTTTATGCATACGCAAACATGTACTTACTTTTTGGACACCAGGATGCAGACCTATATCCCGGGATTTAAACAATACTTTCCACAAGTTTACCCTACGGCAAAAGAAGAACGAGCTTGAAACAAAATTTATTAGTATTTGAATTTTAAAGAATTGTTTTCTAAAGTCGACCTAAAAGCATTCTTAATTTGGTTATTATTGTCAAGGTAAGTGAGGTAAGATAAGTGAAGAGAAAAATTAAGAGTAGAGCTGTAGAACATCGATGTGTTTAGCATTAAAACATCGATGAAACATCAAATTTTGAAAGTACAATGTACTTTCCAAAAACCACTTTTTGGCCTAAATACAAAATAATTAAAGAATGTCTAAAATATAAAATGTTCATTTAAAATCTAGAAGGAGCGTTGGTTTTATAATTTATCAAATTTAATTATTAAACCAATGCTCCTATTAGGGCTCTAGATTAAATATTACTTGTTAAGGCTTTTAAAATTATAAAAAATTTTTTACTCCAGCGTCTTTGAGGACCAGCGTCCGACAGGATCTGTCTAGCTTTACTGAACTTCGTTTCTTTTTGGATATTGTCCAGATACTGAACTTTCTTCCACGTTTTTTGTGGTCTACTTCACTTCCGTTTTTTGTGTCTCACGCATATTAGTGGGAAAAAGTGAAGTAGTGACATATTTTCTCCCAGAAATTTGCAAAGTGGCATCTTAAAAAAGGATAAGGATTTCTGACATTTCTTGTAATGCATATATTTTATCGGAGTTTGAAGTATAATTGTGGATAAATAGACAGACAGAAGTTATGTTTGCTTTATAAACTATTCCACCGTGTAGCCACTTCCCTGTTTTAGTTAGTTTTTCATTGGTCAACCTACTTGATTTGAAAACTCACAATTCGCTTACATTTCGTGTTTGTTTACATCATGGAAAATTTGTGTGTTCGCACGCTTTTTTGATTTTAGCACCTAAATTCATTCACAATAGCGTTTGGTCCTATTATATTTTGCATTTGGCATCTTGACATTTTGATGGATAATCTTACATTTCGTAGGGAAGCCAATTTAATTTTATAAGAAAAATGTGTGGCCGTGTCTTGTTCATGTAGGATTGCAAAAACATAGATTGCGGAAAAAAACATCGATGTCTGCAGCTTAGAACAAAACATCAATGCATAGATGTTACCATTGATGTTTCTGCAGCTCTAATTAGGAGTATATTAAAAAGACTCTTGGATCAAGACATTTTGTATCAAAAATTGGTACTTGGATTGGGTGTAGCTCGCCAAAACCAGGGGTCACAGAAATTTGATGACTCTGGCGGATCAATTGAGTCTTACACTTATACAACTTATATTACATATTTCTTGTAATGGGTGGAAGCCATTAGTACTTGTGATCTCTTTGATGGGCGGCAGGTTGCTAGAATGAAATTTGGGATTTTATGCTTTTAAATCGTCGTGCTGTTTCGCACTTTCGAAGTGAAGAATGCTGATCCGGAGCAGCTTAGTTGTGTTGTTAGATGCAACGGCACACTCTTATCATCGAGAATGCATGCGAAGCGCACTCCAGTGCAGAAAATATACGTGGACAGATGCTATTCCGCACTAGCTAGGATGAGATGAACTCTCCAAGTGGAAATTAGGATATTGCAGAGCAGTTTAGTAATATTCAATCCACTTAAATTGAGATCTATGTTTAACAGCTTACCTGCTGGCCTTGAGCTTCGATCAAGAAGTCCCGTCTCTAGAGCAGCGGTGGTCACCGGTTGCCGAAGCTGAGGCAAGGATCAATCAGTATTAGTGAGAAATATTGCGCTGCCTCTCAATTTTGTTGGTGCTAAACGATAATGACCAAATAGATATATTATATTGCCAGTAGGAAATCACTTATAGTTATAGTGAGACGACATATACAAACTTACTTGCCGAATGCTTGCCGAAGTCATACTTCATTGTGTGTTAGAGAGAGACACAGTCACGTTTAAGCGCTCTCTTCTTGGGGAACCCTAAACGAATTTCTAACAGAATGAGTGTCGACTGAGCAAAGTTTCTTTTTAATATTTATTTAAATTTTTCAGTCGCTGATGCGGTTAGGTTAAAGCTACTCTTACCTTTTGGCCTCGTTCTTGTTAACCAACGAGTTCTAGAGTGCAAAGTATCTTGCAAACTGAACCAAAACATTAAAACATTGGCTCGGCAGAGCGGCCGCTATAAATGCAAGATACTTTCTCGATAATTTTCGATTTTGAAGTAGGCTTCCTAGTTAAGCAAAAAGTCCGTTACCTTTGTAATATTTAGATTTGTTTCGGATTTCTAGCGTCTTTTGGAAAAGTTGGCAAACAACCAAAGATGGTCGATTTCGATTCCAATTAATCCATATTTTGAAGCAATTTAAAAGTTTTCACAAAAGAATTTCACATTAAGAGCAATTGAATTTGTTACATGTCCCTTTTTCTAGTTTACAAAATCTGTTCGAAGCCATAACAAATTTCCAAGTGCATTTAAGTCTCGTTAGTAACAAAGTTTTCTTGGCCTTGTAGTTTTAGTTCAAATCCTCCTCCCCTTCCAGCACATGTCAAACAAATTGCTGTGTGTTCCCGCTGAATATGCAAATTTTGTCTACAAATGCATTTTGCATTTACCCCGTAACGGTCAGTGAGTATGTCCCAGCCAGTTATTTGGATTTATAAAGTCAATCGGTTCAAGAACAAGTGCAAGCCATATAGAAAAACCACTTGGCACTTGGCATGTTAACCTTGATGAACACTTTTTGCTCTCGTTTCGCTTTTTTTTTTGTTGCTGGACTTAAAAGACATAAAAATCTAAAGTGTTCAAGTGCATAAAAGTTGGTCAAAAACAGGCACAACGGGCCAGAATGACAATAAATATTTTGCAGCTTATGCAGCTTGATTACGACTTTGGTCTAAGACTCTGGCATCGATTAAATGGCCCGAAATGCCAAAGCCAAAAGTGCATAAGACACAAAGCCACTCAGTACTCGGTGAGATGGGGGGAGCAGGGGGATCCAAATACGAGCTCTACGTGCATTGAATTCGGGTCATTGTTTGACTGGAGGGCAGTCGGGTTGGAGGCGGGTGAAGACTGGCGCCAAATCGTCAGACGGTTTCAACATTTTGTAATTTGATTTTTGGCAATTTGGAATTTTTGTACATGCGCCCTTGGGGCATTGAACTGCAGTTGCAAAGTTGACAATTAACAAATTATTTCTTTTTCCATTTTTTTATTGCAGACAAACGAATCGACTCAAACGCGGCAGGAACAAGGAACAAAGTTCAAGCAGGTAAGCAATACAAAATGTTCACACAGAAGGCAAAAATGCGTAACTAAAACGAGGTAACTTGGTATGCCCATAGAGTTGTGGCTCCCATGTTTGAAAACACTTGTAATTCGAGGCGTCTACTAACAATGTGTTGTCAGGTGGGGAAGAGGCAGAGATGCCGAACCAGGAAGAAATTCAACATTGCAACTTGCCAATTGACTGGAAATGGCATGCAAAATATGCAAATGCTAATGCAGCTTGCCCAGGCAATGGAAATGCTGCTGTTGCAGGGCGGGCGGCATTGTTAATGTTTAATTTTTAATTGGCCGCCTATTAAACAATGTATGGAGCGTGTTAAATGACGCAGAAATCATGCGAATGCCATGTTAATGAACTCGTGGGCACTTTAAGGGGGCAGGGAAAGAAGCAAGAAATACAAAGAAACTTAGCAAAAGATGCCAACTTTCCATTGTGCTAACAAGTTTGGAGAGGGTAGGCATAGAAGTTTATTGCGATATTAAGATAGCTTTAAAACTGAAGGAGGAGATAGCATAGAAACAGACGGACAGACGGACATGGCTATGTCAACTCAGCTCGTCGTGCTGATCAAGAATTTATATACTTTATGTGGTCGGAGATGCTTTCTTCTATGCGTTACAAACATCCGGACAATTTCAATATACCCTCTCCAGGGGTATAAAAAGAAGAATAACTTCTGTTGGGACGGACAGTATACTGAAATAAAAATCCGGGTACCGTTTCGAAACCGAAAACCGAAATGAATTGAGAACTTTTAACCGAAAAAATTAATTTCGGTACGTACCAGTACAGGAACCGGAATCACAATTCTTTTCGGTATTAAGCCCTGGAAGAACCATTAATTAATCTTCAAAAACCTACTCACCCTCTCTCTCTCTCCCCCCCTCCAGATTGGGTTTTTTGTTTTACTTTTCTTACTTGAACTTGCTTACATTTCTTCGCAATCGTAATTTTCTGAATAACCTTCAGATGAAAACCCATGGAGAAAAAAATTCTGTTCAGAAAAATTTGTCCCACCACACCACCAACACGACGGCGACGGCCGCACCTACGTCGACAAGTCCGATTTATGTAATGGCAAAAGGACACTTTTTGGATTCTTTAAAAATAAATGGTGAATAATATAAATAAATTGGTAACTTTCAAGTCACTGTTAAGTCACTGTTAGGTCACTGTTAAGTCACTGTTAAATCACTGTCAGGTCACTGTTAGGTTACTGCTTAGTCCCTGTCTAATCACTGTTAAGTCATTGTTAAGTCACTGTTAAGTCACTGTTAAGTCACTGTTAACCACCAGACCTGATCCCCACCAGAGCTCCCCTAGATCCCCCAGATTCCCAACAGAACCTCCCCAGATCCCCTCTAGATCCCTATTAGATCCCCACTAGATCCCCACCAGATCTTCACCAGATTTGCGCCAAGTAGCCCTCTAGATGTGAATCTGCAAAAGTTTGCAACGGCTGAACGGGTTGGCGCGTCATTCCATACACTAAGTGCATAAGGGACCGGGATCAATTCCCAGGACAACTTTAATCAAACGAGTCAGGTGGAGTAGGGGTCGTTGATCTTTGTTGTACAAGCGATGTCTCTGACTTAAAGGAATATATATATATGGGAGAATCATCCTCTCTTCCCTTCTATTCTCAATAAGGATGTCCACACGTTCCCCATTCTTCCTAAAAGTGAGCTCGAATGTCCGCTCACACCTGGTATAAAACAATCAATTTTTTTTCTCAATTGAGTTTAAAATGTTCTTAAAAACAAAAAAATATCAACTCCTTTACTGGATTTTCGGAGTTGTCTTATAAGCACGGCAGGTCTTATCAAATGTTGACATATTTGGAGCAAGAAAAAACACAGTTGTATACACTTGCTACATCCGATTCGACTTAGTACAAGTGACTGTATTACTTAAATATCCTTTAAGGGGCCAGTTATGCCTGCGAGATAGAAAAAGACGGCAGAACATTTGTTCATCTCTGCTTTTGTATTACAGTCCGATTCTAACATTCACAACGCACTGCCACTTCGGCCCTACAAACAGAAAGTGTGCTATTCTGCTCAGCTTCACCTTATTAGTTCCACCATGAGTCAGCTGTTCGCTGTCATTTTGGCTCTCCGAGTCATTTTTTGACTCTTGAGTTATTTTTGTGACTTAATTTGAATCTCATTTTCAGGATGAAGTTGACTCACTCCAAAAAAGAGGGGCGTTTCAAATTCTGCTTTTATGTGTTATGTTCTTTGATTGAAGTCTCTGCAGCTGCCTGCTCATTCTGAAAGTGCTAGAACTGGTAGGGAATTCCAAGGCAACGATTGGTGCAAAACACAGCTTTCTTTCTCTGTTTCAAACTGGCTCTCGGCGAAAATAGCAAAGAGACTCTTTCGCTTTGATAGTGGCGATACTGATTTCCTAAAAAGACCTGTAAGCCTTTTAGGATTGTTTCAATCCTTTGGTACTTGAAATTTTAGTCCGAAGATCGAGATCAAATTAATTTTGTAGAGCTTGATTTTAGCTCGCCATTTTTTTTTGGTCTAAATGTCTTTAACAACTTTTCGAGCGGCCCCACAAATACATGAACACACGCCTCATTGTTGCCACAATTGAATAGATTTTCAGCGTTTTGCAGTTAGAAATAAAAAATGACAGCTGAATTCAAAACGTTTAGTCTGAGAGATTTGCTTTCAAGACGATGCGAACAATAAAAGTATAAAAACAAACTTTCCATTTCTAACACAAATTACTTTCAACACAAAACAAAAGCAAGACAAATTTATCTAGTTATCTGATTTGGTTCGTGCGGCTGCCCCAACTTTATGGTGAAAATGGAGGAGAATGTGCTTGAAATTGTTTTCTACTTCTGCTGTTGCCAGCAGCGCCTACACGGAGATTAACAAAAAAATACTATAAAAACAAAATAGAATCTGTGTGGCAACAAGAAATTAAGCGGCCATAAAAGTTGCATGTCATGACATTCCCCAGGTGACATGTTGCACATGTGTGTGTGCGGGGGGAAGGGCGAGCTCGATTAACCCGCTGATTTGTGGCGCCTTTAATTAAAATGTGGGTTTCTAGTGGGCCAGCAAATTATTAGGTGCTAAAGTGTATGACTTAATGTGGTCCAAACATGCAACATTCTGTGGCAGCATCCTGCTGTCGGCTGCAGACAATGTGTGGAAATTTAATGAAGAAAAATGTCACTTGCATTTAGCATTACAAGCTGACAGCCAGACACCCCCCCCCCCCCGCCCCTTCCTTGCCAGCATAACTACTATTTTTGCATTAAAATTGCATTAAAGTTGCGACAGGCCATGCGGTGGTGGCTGCGGTTGGATGTGTGTGTAACGGCTGCCGCTGCCACATTCATCTAATTGTGGTTGCTGTCAAAATGATAATGGGTTTTTAGCTGCCTCGATGGATACGCCGATAAGCAGCCTGCCAGACGCCAAAGGGGGGAGCAGGAGCAAAACTCTGTGTCTGCTTCAATTGAAACTGTCAATTGCAGTTTTCTCTCCTTCTCCCCACTCGATGTGTTTGGCCATTTTTGGTGTAGGCGACGCGACACGACAGTGAAAGTTAGCCAGCGAACAAAGTACACACACCGGTGAGGCTTGGCGGGAGGAAGAGGTAATTAATGCCAATTAAATGTCAAACCCGAGAGTCTTGTCTTGGGCGTGTCAGCCGTGGCAACTCAATTGGCTGGCCAAACTTTCAAATGTTGCACTGATTAATTAGGCATGAGTTCAAATGATTGCATTTCTCACGAACCCTCCCTCTGCCTGCCAGGCACTTTCTATAAAAAACAAAAGAAAAGTGCACCAACATGTGGTAAGAGGCATCAAGTTATTTATGATTATTTAATGCAATGCTTATTGTAGTGTTCACTGCCGCAGGTTCATTGCCCAAAAGGAAAACTTGGCAAATGCAAATTGATTTTCTGTTGCCCTGCAGTTGAACTTTGTCTCTCCGCTAATTGCATGTCGCTGTCAACATGCTACTTTTGTTTGTTGTCGCGTCTTCCATTGAACTTTGAACTTGGCCAGCCCCGCAAACGGCTTAGTGACTTTCTTTTGTTGCCAACTGACGACAGCTGACTACAGTTACAGCAACGGCAACGGCAAACACCAACAGCGGCAACATGTTGCCACTCATCAACCAAGTGTTGGCTTTTGGCCTGACTGCACTTTTCTTTTATTTTTATTTTTGTTTGTTGCACATTAGACCTGGCCTTGGGTTGCGTATACGTAATAATTATACTCTTTCAAATCGAGCTATATTCAGTTTGGTTAGAAGTTTGCGTTTTCTTGTGAGACTGATGTCAAGATAAAATCTACAAAGCTATAAAAGTTGTGAGCTATCTCTGTTGAATTGTGTTGATTGTATTGTATTAATCACAAAACGAAGAAATGAAGCTTACTTCACAATTGCCATCTATCAAATCTTCTTCTAGGAATTTTAAACCGTAAGATTTTGGGAGTTAATTCAAAAGCAGTTTTTTTCCAATTGAGTACTTTTGTTAAATGCTCATCCTTTTGCCAATTGGCCGTACAAATGAAAAAGTTTTTACTTATTGAAAGAACAACGCTATTTTCTTTTTTTTTCGCAACTTTTTTAAATTAAAAAAAAAGAACCCAAAGTAAAAAGATTAGGCGAAATTATTTTTGGCAAATTTAATCAGAATCTGATTTTAAGTCACAACTTTCTTTACTAGATTGATCAGAAAATAGTTTTATAGCTCTTCCGAGCTCTTCTTCAATCCTATAAGCATAGCCTTTATTTTGCCCTGAAGGCAACTTGCATTATCGGTCATAATTCTCAAAGTCAATTTATTATACCCGTTACTCGTAGAGTAAAAAGGGTATACTAAAGTCGTGCAAATATATGTAACAGGCAGAAGGAATCATTTCCGACCATATATAGTATATATATTCTTGATCAGCATCAACAGCCGAGTCGATATAGACATGTCCGTCTGTCCGTCCGTCTGTATGAACACCTAGATCTCAGAGATGGTAAGAAATAGAGGTTTGACATAAATGGCACAAATGCTTCTTTTATCTGCACACAGATGAAGTTTATTTCAAATTTTGGCCACGCCTTACGCTCTCGTCTCTCCTAGACTTAGTCCACCTCGACTCAAATTCATGGCACAATTTGTTTTAAATGCAACTTTAACTTCATATGATCAATATTACGTTGCTTGCCCAAACCTCGAAAAACTCTGCCCGTGCTTAATTGAAGGTCTTTGGGCAAAATATGGGCAAAATTGTATTTCTGATCCTGATTGAGTTTGCCCCTCGTTGATATCTTTGGTATCAGGTCGCTTGCGGTCGGTCAAAAATTAAGAATGAACATCGGACACCATGAAAATCCGATAAAAATAAGACAAAGCAAGCAGCCAAAAAATGTACACACATTCATATTTAGCTAAAGAACTGTGGCGCCCCGATAATTTTGGAATAAACTGTTTTTGTAAGAGCGCGAGAGAGAAATGGATGACACTCACCCAATTTAGGTCTCAGAGAGCCATACATCTCTTGTCTCTCTGAGACAGAGAAGAAAGAGTGAAGAGCGGTGGGAGATGGTTAGGAGGTTGGAGAAAGAGTGGTGAGTGTAGCTAAGCTAGTATAATATAAAAATCTGTTATAGAAATTCTTCAGTAAGAACACACTTTGTTCGCCCACTCTCCTCTTTTTAATTACTTAAACTCTAATCTCCAGCTGGCTTGGTCAACTGACCACCCATGGGGCATGGATGTCCATCAGTTAATTTCTTGTTCATTTGACATATTCTGCCAATGGTTTTGGAAGCTCTCTGATTTTAGTGTTCACCTGTCAATTACTGTGAATTGGCAACGACATCAGCTCAGCATCGCTTACCTTTGGGCTTCCGCTGCTCAACTCCTCAGCTCAACCCCCGGCCAGCTGTCAATATATCGCTTGTCATTGCGGCCTGACTACATGATGTCAGGTTAATTGAAGCTGCTGCTTCAAGTTGATTACCAGCATAAAGCATAAACTCCTTAGGCTCAAGAAACTCAAGTTTATTTTTAGCTGGCAGTTTATTACAGCGAAATGTTTTAGGTTTATTTTCGCAAGAAAATTGTACAGAAATATACGATGTTGTGGGTGAGGAGGCCTGGTTTAATCAACCGAAAGGCAGCACCCACCCTCGCGTTGCCTGAAACTGAAATGAAATGTTTCAAGGTTAAGTTCCCATGTCGTCTTCGTTTTCATTTAATGTTGTGTTTTGCTGTTGCGTGACGCAGACGAAGTAAACGTGGCGACATTGAGGCGCTGTTGCAGTCTGCCGCAACAGCAACAACAACAATGGGCGGCAAATTAATAATAAATAAAAACGCATTCATTCATGCAACTGTTGCCGGGCGGCTAAAGCTTCCTCTTCCCTGGCACACGCACATGTGTTGCCGCAACATGTTGCTTAATTAAAAATCAACAGCAACAACAATTCCCACAGGCCTGCCCCAGTCGTTACTTTATTTAACGATCGACCCCTTCGCTTTTTCAGGAAACTTTACTTTTAATTATCTCCAAAAAAGTTCTGTGGGTGCTATAAAAAGTGGCAAACCTGTTGCGTGGGACAATTTTCAAATGCGCTGCATTTTGTACATATTAACAGTGACATTTGTTGGCCTGGTCAAGACAGTTGCCACCACCGCATGACTCATGCCACCACATTTTGCGGTTTATGAACATTATCCCAGCTGCAAATGTTGCACAGTTTGCCTGGGAGGGAGCCTTTGGGGGGGGGCTGAAGCCATAAATTTCCCACCACAATTGCACAGCTTGGTGTGCCCGAAAGCAAGGCAGCAAACCAAACCAAGTATTGTGCCCTTACCAAAAAGAGTTGCCTATGTTCCTCTTTGGGACTGGGCAATTTTTAGCAATTTGTACTCTCTGTCGGTTGTCGGTTGTTGTATGATATATGTTTGCCTTTGTTTGGCTGACTTTTATGGCACAATTAGAATATGTTCAAGTTACCAAAAACTAGAAACCAAAATCTTTGACTCACAGCAGAGAACAAGTTTTGCAAAAACAAAATCGTAATGTCTGGCAAATGTCTGCGACAAGCGAAGGGGGTATCGAAGGAGAGGTACGTAAGTAATTGTATGCCAAAGGTCAACAACTGTATTGAATTTGCAAATAATGTTGAAAAATCTGATGGTAGAATGCCAATGAACTGCGATTTCATGAATGGCCAAAATTTGTTGAAGCCAATTGAGTCTTACAGATGTTCAATCGACTTTTGTTTGGCTTCATATAAAATTTGGCACAAATTTCACGCAACGCTTGGCCAAAAAGAATGCAAGCAAAATGTACCAAAGTTTGTATACCCTTGACTTGAGAATATTTTGAAAATATATATATTTAAATAGTGTTCTCGATATTTGAAAAGTAGAATTTTGATATTGATAGTTTGTTGTAAAAAAACCTCGATGTTATTCTATCTAAAATATTTTCAATAAATAGACACAATTTTACAATAAGCAGACCTATTGAAGTAATTAAGGTGTCATTAGGCTTTATTTAATAAACGATCGGAGCTTCAAATTGTGAAGAGAGTAATCTGTATAGACCTTCTCCAACCTCCTTTGTAGTGTTAAGTGTTCCTCTTTAAAGTTAGGTGGAAACATAACATGACCTCGAGCCGGCTAAAACATGATAATTTTATTATTAAAAGGTTCGTAAAAATCAGGGGAGTTGTGGAAGTCACTAGAAAAAAATTGCACTTTAAAATAAATTTGGACTACTCAAGAATAGATTTGTAAATAGAAAGAAACTGCACGCAATAAATCTACATGGTTTTGAGCAAACGGCTTGCAAACGCTAAACTTTCGTCTTCTTATCTAGTTGCCGTGCACATTGGTAACCCTTCGAATAGAAAGTAAACCGCTTTAATTGGAAATGCTAACTTTTATAAAAAACCTTTAGAGTTTCCAAAAACAATGTTTGCATTTAAGTTTTTGATTAAGGAAAGATGATTAAATTGAAAACATTATCGTTTGTATAAAACGTAGAGCTGAAGTTTTTTATTAGTTAATTTGGAAAACACTAATATTCTAATGAATGCACTAAGTAAAACTTACTTTTTGTTGCCGAAACCAATAATAATATCGATGAAAAATATCACCAAAATATTTTCGATAACCGTTATATCGCATCAAAATATTATTCGATAAAAAAGAAAATATATTTTCGTTATCTTTTGATGACCATTTACGCGTCTACAATTGCCATCTATCAAATCATTAAACATAGTACCCAAAACTCACAAAATCAAGTGCCAAGCTACTGCCTCAACTGGGGCATTATTATGCTCGCTTTCCATTAACTTAAAATTATCTCAAAATAGCGTCAAACTCCAGAAAATAACATTTATACTATCGACTAATACGATTGACATCGATTGTAATTGCTTTGAGTACAAAATAAACAACTTCTTAAGACAAAAACTCCAAGAGAAGTGTAAACAACCAGCTGCTTCTTTTACCTGCTCAATCGTTGCCTTTTCTAAGCATAAAGTTTGCAAATTAATTACTGTTGCTGTTGACTTAGAGATTGTTGTTATTGCTAGAGCTGCTGTTGCTGTTGTTATGGTTGTTTCGTGGTAGTTGTTGTTTTTATTGTGGTCGCACAAGTTTGTTGTATTACCTGTTGACAAAATTGCTCGGTTGCCTGCACCAACATCCGGCGAGTTCTCGAGAGATATACAACAACAACCAACAATAAAGCAGCAGCAGCAGCAACAACAATTTGGCTAATGGCAACTTTGACTTGGGTTTAATTAAACCAAAACTTGGTCTTGGGACCATGGGGCGTGTGAATAAGGAAATGAAACGCTTAATAACAAATTTTTGGCTAATTAGTTTAGTTGATTTAATCTGCAAAAAAAATGTATCTTGTTGAGTTGAGAATATTAATTTTAAGTAACTGTTAAGGTTTAAAAAGATTATCTGTACATAAAAACTGAAATGCATCCAAGTCAAAATGCAAATTAGAGAGTGAAACCAAATCAATCATAACATGTTAAATTTAGTACATACATAAGACACGCGAGTAAATCAAGACTGACGAAATATCATTTTTGAAGAGATTTATTAGAAATAGACCCAAGTGACTACCTTGTGGAACTCGAGAGGTAACTTGGATATATTTAGAATATGAAATACAAAATATAACTTTTTGTGTTCTAGAATTTAAGTAATCAGAGTTCCAAATAAGAAGGTTATTTGGAAAACCAATTCAACTCAGTTTATGAAGCTGCCAGGAATGATTAACAGAATCAAAAGCCTTGTTCAAATCAGCATAAATGACGTATGTTTGCATCTTACATAAGAATCCTTTGATCCCTAATGATGTTAGCTCTAATAAGTTATAGTATATTGAGGCTTCACAAATCCATGTTAATGGGGGTAAGTGAAAAAATAGAACTACATAAATGTTGTAATTGAAATGTCATAGTTCTGTTGCACACAATCTGGAAATACCTCTATAATTCGCCACATCAGACTTATAACTTTTTTTATGGAGAGGATTGATAACAGATTCCTTCCAGAACACAGGGAATCATAATGAATGAGAGCAAAGACAGGTTGAACAGAGTTTAGATAGCAAAGAAGATAGCTTAGTGACTAAAAATACAATTAGACTTATAGGGGCTGATAAACTTTATAGGGTCGGGAAAATGTTTCCTTCTCGCTGAAACATACATTTGCACATCTTTAGAATCACGTATGAAACCTTTTTAATGGGTACAGGGTATAAAAAAATGATATTATTTTGGATCGGAAAGATATTATTTTGTATTCAATTGATATGAAAACGAAAGCGTAAGTTAAAATCGGGTTCGTAGAAAAAAATGTATAATACCCTTCCTGTGTTCCTGGAAGATGAGACAGCCGAAAAGTATGCACCTTACTTTTAACTCAGCTATTTATTATCCAATCTTTATGAAAATTTTAGGGATTAAAGTTTTGCAAATATACATTAAAGTTTAAAGTTTGAAATCTATATCTGAAATATAGAGGGAGTTAATCAAAATTTGTTATTGCAATAGGAGTCTACCTTTCAAATTGGGGTTTCCTAGCTCTTTTAGTCTCTGAGATCTACGTGTTAATACAGACAGACTGACCGAAAGGACGGACCAGGCTATATCGACTTGGCTGTACTTATGTATCTGTAGGCCCGACTAACTGTCTGACTGACATATTATTAACCCACAGCTAAAACTTCTTATCCTAGAGATCTAAGACTGGGCGTAAATCTTTCTTTAGTTATGCAAGCGCGCACTAAGAAGGAAAATGTAGTAAATTTTTCCGCGAAGTGAGTCAAAACGCCAATTAAAGGTTTTTAAGGTGCAAACAATTGAGCTATTGCGTTGAGGCAACATTGTGCTAAGCATTATCTATTATAAGAGCATAAGAGAAAGAGAGAGGGAACGACTCTCACTACCGTCCGCAAAAGCTGGTTTTAATGTACGCTTGAAAATAAGTGCGAGTAAGAAGTGTAAGCTTTTAAAAACCTCTTGTTGAAATGTTGAAATCGTTAGTGTGAGTGGAATGACCACATGTTCCTTCTCTGTTGACAGCCAGCTAAGCACTGACAATAAAGTACTAAGCGAGAGCGCAGAAAAAGTGAGAAAGAAGAGAAATGAGTTTAGGCAGAAACGAGTGGAGAGCGTTGGAAAAGGGAGTGTGGAGAGGGACAAGAGTCGAAAGCTGTGGAGAAGGGGGAATTATAATTGAAGAGTGGCTAACATGAGGTCAATTTGTTTTGATATTTAGTGGGTAATTATTGGTTCAACAAAACGGGACTCAAAAAAAATTCCACCCGGAAAAGTCAGAAGAGCATCGTAAAAGTTTGTATGGAGAAAATTTAATTTTTTCTCCGATTGACTTAACGTTTGGTTTGTAAGCAAAGTACGCGAAATAATTCGAAATAATAATTCGCCCACGAGGAAAATGGCCGAAAGATTCTGCATGCAAAATAACTATTTTCCATACGATTGGCTTCGAACTCGGTTTGTATTGATAGATTACGAAATAGTTTGAAATGTGATTTTCTAATGTCGAAAAATTCCCGTAAAAATCTGCATAAAAAAAAAACATTTTTCATCCGAATGACTTGAAACCCGATTATAAGGATAAAATACGAAATAATTTGAAATGTGATTTTCCAATGTCGGAAAATCTGCCACCCGGGGGTTGAAATGCCCGGACAATTCAACAATCACACTAAATATTTTTCATCTGATTAATTTGAAACTCGGTGTGTAAGCATAGAATACGAAATAATTAAAAGTTATTTTGTTTTCTCTGTGTACAAAAAATACACCCTTAGAAATTAGATGGATTGTCTTGCATCATTCTCAGATTATTCATTGTGTGTTCCCAAATTTTCTCATTGATTTTTACGCATTAATTGATTTCTGCGCACTCAACAAGCAAATGCCTAACAAATGGTTTATCATTTATCAAAACTGGCCTAAATAGAATACAAAGAAAATCCTTTTTGGGTAATCATATTGTACATCTATCACTCACAACTGACCTTGAACTTTTGCTTTATGCGGCACACTGTTTGCAGCAAATAATATTTTAGGCTTAACTACTCAACATTTCTATATCAAGTAGTTGAAGTCAACTCAATTTACATGGCATTAAACGACTTCTTTGGGTGCCTAATTGGCAGGTTGCCTTTAATGGAAACGGCGAGCCGTTGACATTTGAATCAGCGCGCCCACAACTTCCGTTCAGGCAAAGTAGAGAGCCCAACCCAAAAGAATTCTTTTCATTTTAGTTTCTTGCCAAAACTTTTGCACAAATATTGGCTTCAACATGCCCCCATCAAACGAAGTTTCCAATAGCTTTCGGTAAGGCATTTTCTATGCATAACTTAACAAAATAAATATGTATGTGCTCTCTGTTCGGCTAAGCAAACTTTTGTTTTGCATAATCTTACAGGCATGCATAACGCAGGTGTGTACCTACAAATCTGTATATATGTATATGCCATTTACATAACGATACACACACATATAAATAAACTTCTGCGGAGGGGTCAGAACAAGAAGCAGCCGCAACAGCAGCCGAGTACGCCGCCACGCATAAATCTCACGTGTAAATGTGGAGCAAACTTCTCGCACTTCCCATCACACTTTAATTTAAATAAGTATTTCCCTCTCTGTCTTTCCTTCGCTCTTTCGGCTTTAATGGGAAATCAACGCGTGAATGATTAAATTTCAAATATGTGATGGAAAATTTATGAATTGTGAATCGGTTGATGTTTAAACTAACCCACTTTCAAAGCAACAAATTCCACGCATTCTGTATGTCTACTCTCCTCAACTTAAAATGCGTTAAGTGCGCCCAGTGGCCAAAAAAGAAAAAGAAGTGCCTGCAGGCTGCAGCCAGAGAACTTTCTGCCCCAAAACCTGTTGGCCTCGATTGGGAGACGGTCAAGTTAACTGTTTCGTTGCCTGCAAGGCGGCACAAATTTGTATGCCAGTCCGCAGATTAAAGCAAATACAGAATGCAAAATATGGGAACGAGTTTTTGGGGTGCCTGAAATCACATCAATTAATTTGTATCGCCCACCAATCTCTGCTCTGTGCAAAAGGTGACCAACTTGGCGGCAACTCTCTCACATTGATCCGGCCACTGATGTTGTTGCTTGTTAACGAGCATCACGCTCTTTTCACCTACACTCAGAAATAAGGTGGGTTTAAAATCAAGTTGTTACTAAAAATTTTTAACAAAAGTAGGAATGGTTCTTAAAAGAAAAAGCATATTAATTCTTGAATCAAGAATAATTAATAGTAAAAAATAGGTCTAAAAACATTTTACCAATTCAGGTACAAAATGTAAAATCCATTGAATAGATTGACTGATTCTTAAAAATTCCGAAATAGACACTTAAAAAATTCACTTTTTTACTCATAATTTGAGAACCACTCATCCGATCTTTATTATTTCTTCGGCAAATCGATACATATCGACAATTACTAACTATCTCTAGAAAGAACAAACCAGCTATCTACAAAACCGTGGAAGATATGAGGTTTTTTCATAACTGCGGGGGCGGAAGGGGGCGTGGCAAAAATTGAAAATAAACTTGATCTGCCTGCAAGTATAAGAAGCATTTGTCCCATACATGTCAAACCTCTATCTCTTACCATCTCTGAGATCTGTTTGTTCATACGGATGGACGGACGGACGGACGGACGGACGGACAGACAGACAGACAGACAGACAGACAGACGGACATGGCTATATCGACTCGTCTGTTGATGCTGATCAAGAATATATATACTTTATATAGTCGGAAATGATTCCTTCTTCCTGTTACATACCTTTGCACAAACTTAATATACTCTATGAACCTTCGGTACAGAGTATAAAAAGTTAGTATGAAGCGCTTCATCTATTTTGTGTAGCGTCTTTGG
Source organism: Lordiphosa clarofinis (assembly GCA_018904275.1). Lineage (NCBI taxonomy): Eukaryota > Metazoa > Arthropoda > Insecta > Diptera > Drosophilidae > Lordiphosa > Lordiphosa clarofinis. The sequence continues at coordinate 723,445 of JAEIGQ010000145.1, forward strand.
TCCTTTGAAACCACTTCCCACCCACATCCCAACCATTTTCCAGCCAAAATCTCGCCACAAACAATCTCAAAGTCCAAATAATGTCGATAATATCCCGATTTTTTTAATTTTTAGATTGATTGAGACTTTATACTTTTATTTGAACCCAGAGAAGATTTTCCAAAACTGAACACCCATAAGACCTAAACACAGAATTTCAATAGACAGTCCTTCATTTTCTCCATTTATTTGCGGAATTTCACTCAGATCGGCTAGAAAATGACAATGGACCTCCATTTTCCATGGAAATTTGAAATTTTTCAATCCCTTTTCCGTAAAATAGGGCTTTCATTCAAATCGTCTTAAAAATAACGAAAATAAAATTTTCGGAAAATTTATTTCGCCTACTATGGTTACAAATCGAGTTTCGAGTTAATCGAATGAAAAATAAGTCTTTCCATTGTTTCACTATTTATTTCGATAACTCTTCTTACAAACTGGGCTGCAAACAGGCCTCTGAAACGAACCGGTTGGAGACCAGAACTGAAACTTTTATTTCACTGTAAACCAAACCATTTTTACATTTACAGCAGAACCGGAACCTTTCCAGATCCTAAATTTCTGCTTTGGTTAACTGGTCACTGTCAAGTCACTGTTAAGTTACTATCAAGTCACTGTTAAGTCACTGTTTAGTCACTGCTTAGTCATTGTCGAGTCATTGACAAGTCACTGTATAGTTACTATCTTGTCACCGTTCAGTCACTTTTAAGTAACTGTTCGGTTACTGTGCACTCACTCTTTAGCCACTCATAAGTCTCACTTTAATCACTGTTCAGTCACTGTTCATTCATTGATTAGTTACTCTTTAGTTGTCGTGAAGTCATTGTTTAGTCACTGTTAACTTTCTCTTTAGTCACTGTATAGTTTCTGGTTAGTCACTGTTCAGCCACTGTTAAGTAAGTGTTCAGTCACTGTCTAGTCACACTTTAGTCACTGTTCTTTTATAGTTTAGTCACTGTGTGTCACTGCTTAGTCACTGATGAGTCATTGGTAAGTCACTGTTAAGTCACTGTCAAGTTATTCCACTTTCCCTCCTCTTTCCGCCTATTGCTCATTTTTACTCCTCTTGCCCTGAGACACTTTGCTAAATCAACAACACAAAAAATGCTGACCTCAGCGTCACGTGACGCTGAAATCAAATTTTACTCCTACTATAAATCGTCCGTACCGAAATTAAAGATGTTTCACATCAAAAATGACATACAATAAAAAACCAGATCTCAGAGATGTTAAGAGATTGAGCTTTGACATGTATGGGACAAATGCTTCTTATACTTTCAGGCAGATCCAGTTTATTTTAAATATTTGCCACGCCCACTCTCGCCCCGCAATTTTGAAAAAACGTCTTATTTCCCACAGTTTTGTAGATAGATGATTCATACCTTCTAGAGATAGTTAGTCAATTGTAATATTTATCGATTTGCCAAAAAAATGATAAAGATCAGAGGAGCGGTTCTCAAGTTATGAACACAAATGAATAAATGACCCCCTTCCCTCATAGGGCGAAAACAAAATTCATCCAGCTGCCTTAGTTCGTTCCAACTTAGTCTGGCTTCTGCATGGATTGTGCGCATCCAAGTCTGCAGGGGTCGACCTCTCCGCCGTCTGTCTTGTGGGTTCCATTGCAGAGCCATCTTCGCGATGTTTTCATCTTCCCTCCGTAAGCTGTGCCCAATGCAATTTCATTTTCGTCTCTTTATCTCAGTTGCGATGGTTTCGTTTCCAGAATACTCCAGGAGATTATTATTTGTGATGGTAAGAGGCCAAAATATGCGGGGAATTATTTTTTCGACGTCCTCAATGTTGTTTCTAGCAAAGCTAGCTTTTTTTGCTCTCATCTGAGCAGGCCATTCTGTCCCGGATTATAAATACCACGATTTTTGGATAGAGTTGAGTAGAGTGATACCTTGCCAGTTTTTACAGTGACTTAAGTCCCTTCTTTTGGGAATGGTGACGATAATGCCCTTCTTCCTCTCAGAAGGTATTTTAGCAGATACCATGTTGGGTTGCAAAACCCATGACGTAATGCTGGTACCAGCTTTTAACAGCTCAGCTGGAAAGTTATTATATCCCTAAACTTTACTAAATCAAATATTTCCGTATTCATAAAATACGTACTTGAATTTCGAATTTTGCCTGCATTTTTTTTTTGTTCTCAACGATTTGATGCAAGTTTTGCTTTAATTTTTTCTGAGTGTATATCCTGGCCTGCATAAATTAGCCGTCTTTATGGTCAGGAGTTTAGCGCATGAAATTTATGTAGATTTATTTGTGTGTAACACTTTTGCGTGCTGTGTGATATCTCTTTTCTTGGGGCTGGCCAATCTCAGTGGTAGAAACAGCATTCCTTATAACGAGTCGAACTGCCAAACTTGAAAAATAGCTTAAAGATGTTGTTGGCTGCTGCTGCAACATTCCTTACCAGTTTCCTATTTGCCGATCTTCTTTCTTTTACTCGGCTTGGCCGGCTCCATTTGGGGCTCCTTCTTCTTTTATGGTCAAATGGTCAGACAATTTGTTGTAAGTTTTTTCCTTTGACAGTTGCCAAGTGTTTTTCACTTTTTCCATCAATTTGAACAGCCATTGTTCCATATTTTGTGGAGAGAATCGACACAGAAAATCGGCAATCAATGCCGCAACCAAATGTAAATGAGTGAAAGAAGAAAAAACAAAAACAATTAACCCACAGAAAAAAAAAACAAAAATTTATGTGTAACACAGCGGCCCAACAAAAGCGGTATGCAAAAGCAAGCAAACACGGCAGCAATATTTACTACCAACAGTTATGCAATTGTCTTCGTTAGCTCTCCCTTCCTCCTCCTCCTCCTTGGATGCTTCACATGCCAATTGTTTTTTGCTAGCGTATTGCACAAAGCCAAGATTTATGCATATTAACGTTTAGTCAAAATGCTGACCCAAAACTGTAAACCCCAACCAGCAGCAGCAGCAGCCGCAGCAGCAAATGCAAAAATCAAGCGCAGCAGCAACAGCACAAGCCGAAATGTCGGCCACATTTAACAATGGGTCAACTTTCGTTGGTATTTGGCGTTGATAAATGTGTACCAAAAGAAGACCAACATTTGCGGCAGACGTTGCTGTTGTCATCTCCATTGTTGCTGCTGTTTGTGGGTGTTGCCGCTGTCAGCCACAGCAGCAACACTTTCCCAATTAGGTGCCTTAAATATGTGCTTGGGTTGGTAGATGACATACATAGCTACGCATGTAGTTACTTGGAGCCAAGAAGATAAGGTCTTAAAGACATAAACGTTACATTGTAGCAGCTAAATAATTGTGAATGGTGACAAAGGAACCGCCTTAAACCTTTAAAAGGGTCTGCAATTAGTTATTTAATAGCACGAAATTACACTGAAATTTAGAAATTAGCTCTGAAACTAGAGTCAAAGGCACGTTGTCTCTCTTTATTCCAAGAAGCTTAAGTATGAGTACAAGTTATGCCTGCTTTTGCCTCAATATCTGGGCTATTTATCGTACGAGCGCTTGCTCGATAACTGTAAGAATTTTATAGACTCTTTTTCTCATCTGAAGGCTTCATTATTTTAATAAGGTTACAGACAGTTTTTGGCATTAATCAATTAAATTTTAGTTCAATTGCATTTAAGATTAATTGATATCAAAATATTAATTGCAGCTTTCAATTACTGAATCAATTGAATTAATATATATACTTGTAACTTACAACTAAATCAAGTGTATTTTGATTTTTTCTGCACTTTTGTTAAATTAAGAATTAAGTAAGCTGGGTGTGTTTTGTTGGAAGAGTGTTCTTAGTCTACGTCAGCCAATAGCTATGCGTGAGTCTTATACGTGCCGGGTTATTCTTACGTAAATCAACAACAAATGCGCTGCGTGCCCTATAGGCTTTGGCACCCCTGGTTTAAATTATCATAAAGACGGGTATTCCGATGGTTAAATTGTAGTCAAGATGATAAGCAAAGTCGCGAATTTTGCAAATCATTTTCCAGCACCTAAGATAAATATAAATTTTGGATCCGTTTAGCAAAAACCAAATTTTCATTTGAGTATTTACGAAAGCGTAGGCGTTGGAACGGTCCAAAAAATATTGTGAATTTTGTTAGTTTTTTTATGACTTAAGATTATTATAAATGTGGACGGGTAAATAGGAGGTGTTATACGGATAAAATTTTAATGAATTTAGATTGCTATGTAAATTTGATAAATGGCAATTGTCAAGTAAGCTTGACTACTTCGTCTTATGTGTATAGCCCAGGGACGGTAACAGTTATAACTTTTATTATAAAAGTCCTTAAATAATAGTTATTTTAAGAGTTTTATTTTAAAAGTCTTTTGGATAACAGTTATTAAGGAATTTCATTTTTTTCCTCGAAAAAGCGTATTCAAAAACACAGAAAAATCCTTTCGTCACAGTATTTCATATTTGTTTCTTTTTAATTAAATGAAATTGTTACGAGCTCTCACAATTCCAAATCGACAAAGTTGGGAAACGAGCTGCTTTGAAAACGAAAGACCACGTATCCTTATTAATTTTTGTATCAGTTATTTTATTTATTTTATAAAAGTAACAAAATTTCATCACTATGGCATCTTTCAGCTTGATTTCGAAAATTTCTTAACTTTTTGTTGGTTTTCACTTCCTAGTGAAACTGCTCTCTTCTTACTTTTTGCGTACGAACCAAACGAGATTGGCACTAAAGAGGGAATGATCGAAAATGGAACAGTCGAAGATGTGAGAGGCTGACTATACATTGTACTCATTAAAAATGAGTAAGAGCGGGGGGAATCGCTGTGCCTACTTCAATCAGCTAGGGCGTTTGAGTCAGTGCGCGCGCGCGCTTATGTTTGTGTACAGGGTATTTCGGAGTCAGATCACTCGACAGCACACTCTTACTTGTTCGTCTCACTTTTTTGTTTTGGCTGGAAAAAAATCAAAATAGACTAACAATTTTTAAATTTTACACAGATTTAAGGAAAATTTGTTTTATGTATTTCTAGCAACTGTACGAGTGCGTAAGTTGGCAATTAATTTTCATTCCACCAAAAACCGACAATCAATACTTTTTGAAACAAAAACTAAATGTTTCGATTTCTTTGTCTATTACACCTTACCGTCTGTTTGACGATCTAAACCAGTGGTGCCCAAACACACACTATCAAGCTTTGCGATTGTGTGTGTAGCAGCGAAATACGAAGTAAACGTCATTATGTCAAATATAGTCTACAAACAAACACACAAATGCGTGCACACGTATTCTCTCTCTATGCGCTGCGACGCTGGCAGAATTATGACTTCTTATCACACGGGATAGGGCAATTGACATTTGGGCACCACTGATCTAAACTCATATATGAAGTTTGAAAATTTCGAAATATTTTGTTCCTTTTGATGTACACTCAAGAAAAAGCAAAACGAAATTGATCGTTAAAATTTCAAAAATAGAAATAAGCTTATTTCAGATTATTTCGTTCTCAAATTCAAAAATTGACCGAAAAAACCTCTAAAATAGAAGTTCTTGATTCAAGAAAAAAGTTTTTAATTTAAAATCATTTCGTTCTTGATGAAAAACCCGCTCTTCTTTTAAGTACAAATCGATCTTAGCTAACTTAACTAAGTCTGGATCATGCTTATTTTGAGCTATAAAAGTTCTTAAAAATATCCAGATTCGTGCTTAACATATACAAGACGTTCTTGGTATCAAGAATTTAGGGATTTCTAAAAACGCTCTTGGATCAAGAAATTTCGTACTTAAATCAATAATTTTCTGGTTTATTAAAGTTTTAAAACTGAAAATTCTTGATTTAAACCCGATTCTTGATTTTTTTTCTCAGTGTGTTTTTTGCCGGCCCCTGATCTAATCGTATAAAATTTTGGTTTTGATTGGCCTGCACCTCTTATTTACCCGTCGACAAATGCCAATCACGAAAACAAATTCATAATAATTTTTTGAAAATTTTGCGATTTTTTTTGAAAATTTGGTCCAATGCGTCCTGTCTAGCCGTCGAGAATTGCCAATTATTTGATTTTGATGATAACATATTAAACAGTTTTGCCTACTTTTAAATCAATCTTCGAGTTCAGCATTTTAAAACAAGCCTAATAGAAATGGGTATTTTATTTTTGACTGTAAACTGTATTCGAAAATTGTCGCAGAGGATTAAATAACTAATTTTCCTTAAAAATAAATGTAACTCCAAAGTTTCGATGTCTTATTTCCGTCATGACAAAACGGAATATTTTTTTGTAGAAATTTATATATTTAATTAAAAATTGCTCAATTCGATTCTCTATTAAGATTCTTCCATAAATGGAAACCGGTTTGCCTCAGAGTCAAATATGGCTTTCAATTATTAAGGTTTGTGCAACAAGTCAATAAGCTTTGAACTTAGATCAGTGATTGTTTTATTTCCTTACTTTTTTGGTCAATTGTTGCACCGACAACACGGAAAATTTTAGAAAGTCATTGACAATTTTAACTACAAACATAAACAAAGTAACTAACAAACGTCATGCAACCGTGCATTACCCAACCAACCAACAGCGGCCATTCAAAGGTCCATGTGACAAACACATTCAATTGTCAGCGGCTGAGTCCAAGACAGGCGTAGTTTGCGGGAAAAATTTCAATAATTTTCATTATCAAGATGAAGATTGATTGATGGTCTGAGCTGGCAAAGATTTTGGTATGTTGTTGGATGACCACATCAATGTTTAAATTTTTATATTGCAAATAAGAGTGAAAGTTAATTGTTGGGCTTGCGCAATGACTGCAAAGAAAGTTTAGTCAGCCTGTTAACCAAAGTCTTATTTTTTCTTACTCTTGCAGAATATGGCCAAAAGTTGTTAGCGGAAACAACCAGCAACAACAGCAACATCAATTCATCATGTCATCCTCCATCTGTTCGCATTTTACGCAGAATGCCTGGAAAAAGGATCTCTGCTCCAATTGCTTCAAGTCCAAGGATGAACACAAGGCAGCCGCAGCTGCAGCTGCAGCAGCAGCAGCAGGTACCAAGCTGAGTGGCATTACACTCAAGTCAGAAGTTCCAATAAAGACTGATTATCCAAACAAACACAAAACACCAGCCAAGAGCATCATCAAGAAGGCTTTTGGGGTGAGGCTCACCGGTTCCAGCAAGTCCAGCAGCAACAGCAACACCAAATCAGGCAAGGTTTGTTTTCCCAAGCAGCTGCATGAGATCATAGGCTATGGCGGGGAATGGTCGGACAATGATGATGATGATGATGATCATGACTTTATGAATCTGGGCAATGAGCACGATGATATGGCCGTAACGGAAACAGATGATGAGGAAACGGTGGAACTGAAACGCATAACGCGAGCCAATACAGATTTTAATATGAATAATGGCAACTTGCTGGGCGATGCCCAGGACAATATAAAGAAATCCTTTGCTGCTTTAAAGCTAGGAGCCCCACAGGTGGACAAAGAGGGTAAGAAGCAAACGTTGACCATAAATGTCATGCCCTTTGGACAGCCCACACTGACCAAGACCACGGCCAGCAAAACGGTGACTGAGAGTAAATCCTCAACAAGCGCAGCCACAAAGCCAGCCAGCAAGCCGGCGACCGTCATCACAGCAGTAAAATGCACCACGAAGGTGACCACAACCCTAACTCCCACTTTGACCGCACACAAGAGCTCAACTACGTCCACATCCTCACGTGATGGCAAGGACAGTCCCCCCATAGAAAGAGCCATGGAAAAATCCCTCTTGGATGAAATCTCTGAGACTTTGGAACAGAAACAAAAGCAAAATGAAAGCACAGCAGCAACACCCCCTGTTGCTGCGGGGACCAGCAGCAACAGCAACAACAGCAACAAGATCAAATTCGAGCTGAGCGCTTTGAGCGACTCGCCGAAGCCATTTCTCGACCTTAAGAAACCAATTGCGCGTAATGCCCCCATAACCAAGGATCAGGCCAAACCCAAGGTGAATGTGTGTCACAAGTATTCCGATACCGACAGCAACTGCTCAGACACAGAGAACGGTGTGTCCGCCTACTACGATGTGGTCGAGACGCAGCTTAGCTATGAGAATCTGCCCGATGGCAAGTATAGCGAACAGATAGGCGTGGCCAGTGCCTCAGTGGACACAGATGCCAGCAGCACCGCTCACTACTCCAGCTCACAGTACATCACCGACATGTTGCTCAGCTCCAAGACCCGTGCCGCCAGCTACAATCTGCACGAGGGCAATTTCATGACCAGCAAAATCACCTCAGACGGTCTGATTGTGACCAAATGTAGCTCAGATGATGCCCTGGACTCCACCGGCAGCAGCTTTGATGGCAGTTCGGATGAGGAGAATGCCTACAACATGATACGCAGCGAATCCGACTCCGGCATAGGCATCAGCATTGGCAGTGAGTATAAGAATGTGGCAGCCAGCGAACAGCGTCAACTCAGCGCCAGCACCAACAACTCCGACTATGAGGACATACAGATAGGACCCGATCAGTCCAAGGCAGCCAGCAAGCGAGAGCTGCACGGCGAACCCGATGGCAGTGCGGATCCAGACAATCGTCTGGAACAGAAGCAACAGCAGGAGCCGGAACTGCCTGCCCTACCCAAATCTCCGCCACCGCCCATGAAAATAGATGCCAGACCCTCGTTCCTGCATGGTCTTAAGAAACCTGAGCTACCAGCCAAGCCGCAGTCATCCCCCTCTCCGCTCAAGACTTTCATGAGCAAACGCCAACCGAGCTGCGCCGAGCAGCAATTCATCACCCAGCTGCAATCGGCCATTACCAAATCGAGCGAGAATCTATTAGCCGCCGCTGACGAATCCAAACTAAAGAAGGGCAAAGCCCCAAATCCGCCGCCAGAGCCAAAACTTAGTGCTCCACCCACGCCGGAACGAGATTACAGTTTGGTAGTAGAGTTTGAAAAGGCGACCCAAGCGGAAGTCACCTCAGCCAAGCCAGCGGCTACGACGGAAGCACCCATTGTGGAAACTATTGTCTCAACCACCTCCTCCAGCAATCTCTATACCCGAAAGCCTCCTTTGCCCCTGGCCGCTGGTGGAGCTCCCGTCATACGTGAGAAAGACAAACGTGAGCGAGCAGTAATCAATCCCAAGTTTCGCAGTCTAAACACCTTCGTGATGCAGCGAGCCAATGCGGCCAAGCAACTCCAACTGCAATCGGCCAGCTCGGTTTCGAATCTCAAGCAGCCACTCACACCAGAGCCCACTCCGCGTGCCCAGCGCCATTTGTCCATGTCCGAGGAGTGCCTGGCCGCTGCAGGTCTAGCGGGGGACAATAAAAAGTCGCCCTCAGCCTCTCCGCCGCAAAAGCAGAAATCCAAATTCTCCATCAAAAAATTCCTACGCATGGGCAGCAGCAGCAGCAACGGAGGTAGCAAGTCCAGCGATCCTTTACTTAAGAAAGATGGCAGTGTCTACTCCGAGATTTGTACGGGTGACGATGGCAGTGTTCCGGGCAAGCCGCGCCTGGTCATCATCCATCCCATTGACATAAATCCCACTGCTGTGGAAGTGGTCAAGGATATAACCAAAACCAATGATGCAGTCTCAGCACAAACGGTGGCTGTGATTACAGCCAAACCACCGGCCCCGCCGCTACGCTCCAGTGAGGGACAACGGAATGCCCATGAGGCCAATAAACCGGCACGACCGCCACCACCCAAAAGTGCCGAACTGCGACGCAAACAGAAGACGGAGCTGACTGCCACTCTCAGTGGCAGCAGCCTGGAGTCCTCGACATTGCCCAGTCATGGCGGTGGCTCCATTAAGCTCAAGGCGGACAATGTGTACGCCAATTTGGGTGAGTATTCCTTAAGGAATTTTATGGTGAAACTTGAACTACTTCCGAATTGACCGACCCAAAAGAAAGCGTAAACAAAAACGTCACATCACGCGACCTTCAGAATGACAACTCATGCTCTTGTACGTGAGTGTGGGCTCTGAAGGGTCTCTTCACCTACTTTGCCAAACTGGTCGAGACGAGTTCAATTGCATCCAAATAAAAAACCATAAAGAAAGTCGGCCAAACTCGACTTTTAGATACCCTGTATAAAATACCAAATTTCAAATGTAAAGTCTTTCAATGTTAGCAAAATGAGAACAAACGGTCTTGAATCAAGAATTTTTAATACCCACAATAAGCTGCTAAATTTAAATAAAGCGAGTTCTTAGATCAAAATATCTAGACTTTTGTGATTCCACTGAAAATGTATGTCAAGTTGTAGAAAATTGGGAGAGAACAAGAGAGAGCCAATAGTTTGTCGCATATATTCATTTTGTTAGCCGAGCATAGGCCACAAGCTCACACACCGATGCAGACCGTGAATTTTGCCAATAGGTCCGAGTCAGTCCTGAGGAAAACAAAACAAAAATGTGTTTCTCTCCTCTCACAACCAAAAAGCGGCAGAAAGCGTAGTTGAAGGTTGCTTCGGTACCTCTTTTCAATGTAGTCGCGCCAAAGCGGTCGTTTTCTGACACAGGCAAACGGGGGACCTATTTTTGCGACCTTAGGTTTTGACTATATCTAGTAAAATATTAAAACAAGAAGGCCGAGCTAACTTTGTCTTTGCCGAAGTTTTTATACCCTTGCAAATGTTTTAACCCTACATCAGAGTATAACAAACAATTTTTCTAAATAAAACCCACTTTTCGACCGAATGTTCCTATGGCAGCTATAAGATATAGTCATCCGATCCGTTCTGTTCCGACATATGAGCAGTGTGCAGCCAAAAAGAAGAACTTATATAGTTTATAGGGTCGGAAATTAATATTTCTACACTCAGAAAAAAAAGACGAAAATACTTGATTCAAGTTCAAAATCCTTATATCAAGTACGATTTTTTCAATCGCGAAATACTTGTTTGAAGACGGTTTCGTTATATTTTAAGTACATTTCAAACTATTATAATATCTTGTTGGTAATATTATTAATTTGTTATGGTCTTAGTTACAGCCCGATTTACTCTCAAAATAAGTGCAAAAAGGTTCTTCATCGAAGTCTAATAATTCAAAAGTCAACCCCAAACTATTTTTGAAGCAAGGACATACTTCAAATAATACGTACAAAATGTTCTTGGTCTAAGCCTATAAAGGTCTCTATATAATATCAAAATCGAAGAGAAGTGAATTAACCAAAGACCAAGATGTTTTGGGGAATTTCAGAGCAGACTCAACGTAAAATAATTTGCACTTGTTGGAGCCAAGTACGATATTTTCTTAAATTTTTAGGCTTACTGTAAGTACGAAATGTACTGATTCAAGAACGTTTGTCTCATTTGTTTCGTACTTTCGTACTTAGTTTAAGTACATTCAAGAACAAAACATACTGGAAATTTCAAGTATAAAACGGCATAAATTCTATCCTTATCGGTCTAGAACTCTCCCGGTCGTTTTTATACTCTGTACCAAAGGTACATAGAGTTTATAAAGTTTGTGCAAAGGTATGGAACAGAGAGAAGGAATCATTTCCGACCCTATAAAAATTGGCTATACAGCTCCTATAACGGGGCCAAGCCAAGCTTCTATCCGACCCTATAAAGTATATATATTCTTGATCACCATCAACAGCCGAGTCGATATAGCCATGTCCCTCTGTCCGTCTGTCCGTCCGTCCGTATGAACAAACAGATCTCAGAGCTGGTAAGAGATAGAGGTTTGACATGTATGGGACAAATGCTTCTTATACTTGCAGGCAGATCAAGTTTATTTTTATTTTTTGCCACGCCCCCTCCCGCCCCCGCAATTTTGAAAAAACGTTATATCTTCCACAGTTTTAAAGGTAGATGGCTTGCACCTTCTAGAGATAGTTAAAAATTGTCGAATCGATTTGCTAAAGAAATGATAAACGTCGGATGAGCAGTTTTTAAGTTATGAGCAAAAGAGAGAACCAAGCTCCACCCAAAATCAAATCAAAAATTTTAGTAATTAAATGAAAATTTTCAGTTTCAAAACTTCAATAAGCCAGAAAGTTCTTGATTAAAGTACGGAGATTTTTTATTCATTCCCTTAATTGTAGTTTTTAAGAACGTTTTGCATATGTTAATAAATAAGTATGATCTAGACTATTTAATGTTAGCTAAGATCGATTCGTACTCAAAGAAAATATTTTTAAAGTGAATCGTTCTTACCAAATTCTACACCGAAACAGGACAAAATCAAGTTCGTTTTTTTTTTTACCGAATCGTTCTGCTTTGTTTTATGTGTAGTTAGCTTTTAAAAATAGAGTCTGGCTTAGCAAAAGTTTTGTTTTATAAAAAGGCGAGACCAGGCGAATCCTAGGTAAAAAAGCAGCCCATCTCTTGTAAAGTAATGTTACCCAAACATAAGTTTTGGTACGTACCAGAACCGAAACCGAAATACGATATTTTCGCTTGCGCTTAATTCTGATACAAGGATATTGGTATATAAGAACCGTGCTGAGACCAACAAAAATATGAAAATCAAATATTAGACAACAATGTCGACTTCGCTCTCTCTTTCTCTTTCTACCTCTTTCTTTTCTGAATGCAGCTGGCGAACCTGTGATTGCTTACAACTCCATTATCTTTCGTCTTAACTATATAGATGGACAACAAATGCTAATTACTAATTACTATATTAAAAATCTGAACAACATTCCCACAAAATTTAAGATGGTCTAAGGCAAACGTTGAAAATAATCTTGTTCTTCCTGTTCCATCTTTTATTATCTCTGAAACTAGATCAAACTCTCTATAAATACCCTTGTCACAGGGTATCAAAAAAAAATAATCACCATAAATGGCGACCAAACCAACAATGTTGAAAGTAGAACCAAAGCCAAACTCAGAACAAGTTACGCATTTTAATCAATCTAACGGGCACACTTATACACACACACACTCAGAGTCCACCTGATGAGCGCGGATAGGTAGCCGGATTTATGTAGGTTAAGTGGCCAAAGCAAAATAGTTTAACAGATGAACACGAAACTAACAAAAAAAAAAAAGAAAAAAATCGAAAACAAACCACAGCCAGGCCAATGAGGTAACCAAGCACCATTAGAACCGGCGAAACAAGCTGGAACCACCAGAGAGACCCATTTCTTTTGCTGACACTTTGTTGGCCAGGCCAATGTGAATGTGGCGAGAACTTGTTACACCTGCCGCTGCCGGAGTTGGAAACTGGTGAAGGGGGCCATCGCAGAGTCATTTGTTAGACATCTCGGACGACGACGACAGCTGCTGCCATTTGACAATGAGCGCGAGCCAGCACCAGGCAACATAATGTGAATTGTAATTTGGCACGAATTTGGGTCAAAATCACAATTAGTGCAGTAGTAGGTTAGACTAGCCAGAGAGGAGAGGGCAGGAAGGAGATGGGATTTGCCACAGATGTTGCCAAATGCGCAAAATTCCATGAACAGATTAAGGTAAATGGAGTAGAAGGCTCCATGGAATACAGGTGCAAATAATCATTAATTATCCAGGGGACACAGACACCTTTTATAGCTATAAATAGCATAAAGCTCCCAGGTTGTCTGTACAGCTGTTTCGTCAGTTAAAAAATCAAAGCGGAAAGGCCAGCTTAAATCGTCTGAGCCGAAGTTTTTATACCCTTGGAAATGCTGCGAAACTATTTACAATCTCAAAGTTGTACTCTTCCATTGCTATATATCAGGGATGCCCACAATGCTCTTACGGCCCCGTGGCCTTAACAACAAGCAAGAACAAGCACGATTTTGTGTGGGTCGGCATGAATAGCGAAAAGCGTTCGGTTACTGCGAGCAAGGCCAATAGCTAACCTTCTTAGAAGACGCAAAGGTAACGTTGCTGTCGGGTTCAAATTTGTCAGAACCCGGACAGAGGAAAAAGAGACACATATGTACATATTGTTGCAGGTTCGTACTCGCCAGCAAGAAAACCTTCGCTCCAAAAGAAAGAGAGGAGAGGATGCATTTGAATTTGCTGTCGCTTTACGTTTTCGTTTCGGATGCCCCCTGTGCCCGAAGACATACACGAGCCCAACGCATGCCGAAGCAGAGACTAAGAGAGTAAACAGGCCTTCAGCCGCTGGTTAGCCCATGGAGCAAAAAATATTAGAGAGAAATATTAGATTGCGCTGCCGCTCAATTTTGCTGGTGCTAAACGATAGTGCCCAAAAAGATACTTCAAAGTGACAGTAGGAAATCACTGTGGTTAGAGCGAGACGACCATAACCCAAATGTATCCAGAGAGAGCCAACAGCTGACTAAAAAGTATCTAGAGAGCGTAAATGAGAGCGAACAGCTGACAATTTTCTGACAGAAGCGGGTCGACTGAGCAATGTTCCTCTCAAGTTTTAATTGCTCCATGGTTAGCCTTCGATGCAAACAGATCGAAGCTGTTTCTACTGCGGTTAGTTTTCGGACATCAATACACTCTCACTTTTTGTCTTCGCTCTCGTTGACAATAGCTGCTTTACTCAGAGTTCTCCAGCCATGGCCCCGAGAGCCGCACATACTCGTCGTACCCGTCCCGTCTCCTCTTGGGTAACCCTGCTTTACGTATTCCCATGTGTATTCCCTTTAGGTAAAACAACAAAAAGTACAGAATACACTGCTTCCGGAATGGGCTTGGGCACCCATGACGCATAGACTCTCTAGCCTTTAACTATTAGGTGAAACAGAACCGGTTATACTATTTGGCCATGACTACTAAGCTGAGCTGAGATCTGTCAATTTATTCTTCTTCTTCTTCTTGAATGCCCACCACAACTGTTTGAAGGTCTCCGCCGCTGCTACTAATGTCCTCTAGTCGTGTCTGCTCCGTGCGAGCTGGCACCAGTTGTTTCGAGGCATTGTTGTCCCAGTTTTCATTGGTGGAGATATTTTGTACCCTGTAGAGAAGGGTGGGTCGCCGCTCACGTTAGCCAGCAGCGTTTCGGATGCATCTCCCTGTTACTCTACTAACCATCACTAAAAAAGGGTTGCCTACTTTTAGTGTGCTGGCGTTGCCACTTTTTTCCATAATTATGTGATTTCGTTGTCCCAGAATGTTCTCTCAGTTAACCCGCACAGAGAAGCCTCTATTTGCTTTTGATTTTTGTAATGATAACCCTTCTTAGACGTTTCCATCAACTAAAAAAAAAAACAAATTATTTTAAAATTTATTGAGTACAAATGTTCAGATTAAAACCGTTACCAAAACCGTTAAATCAACACTTACCAAATTGTAACCGAAACCGGAATAAATATTTGTCTAAAGAACGCTACCCTATAACCTTTATTAAGATAACCGGTTATCAGTACCGAAACAAAATCACATATACATATGAGCTGATACATATGAGTCTTCCCCTGAATGTAAATAGAAAATAAATCTTAAACATGGTTAAGCCCCATACGGAGTACGACGAAAAATTCGTTTCGATACAGTATTTCACATAAATAGAAACACTTTCTAACAGCACAAGATCATCAAAGCAAAGCCAAGGTGTTTCTAATTATATGAAATACTGTATCGAAACGAATTTTTCGTCGTATTCCGTATGGGGCTTAATGTGTGAGAGAAAAATGTTTCTGCCACACCGTTATATTGACAGCTTGTCAAATTGGTGCCGGTTACTAGTGGCGCTGTGATCTTGACAGCGGATGGAAGTAAGGAATGAACAATTTTTATTCGCGTTATGACTCTCTGTGGGCACTACTGATACAGAATGATATTCTACAGAATTATGAAGGTTTAGTCTAGGGATTAATATTTTTTTTAATTTCGGCCTGAAGTCCTGATGCTAATCAATTTTATTGTTTCCTTTAGGCGAAATACGCTCCTCCATTGCCCCACGCAAACCAGAACGCACCGCCAGTATGAGGGAACGTGAGGCGCAACTGGAACTAGTGCGTAAGCGGGGCATATTGACCGATACTATCTCCATTTGCTCGTCAAACGGTGAGAATGTATCGGCCGATTCATCCAAGTCAGGCAAGCCAACAGGCAATACTCCTGATGCTGGCAAGGCGAATGCCGCTTCCACATCCACAGCCAATAGCCGCACCAGCACCTTTGAGCGGCAGCCCAAGAAAAATGAAACCAAGATGTCCATCTCCAGCAAACTGGAAATCTTTGAACAACGCTCCAACGATGCCACAGATGCCACACAGCAGCGAAGCAGTCTCAAGGATTCAGTGAGAAAGATCAATAGCACCATAGATAGCTATCTGAAAGACAAGCGTGACTATGAGAACCTGTATGAGTTTGTGAAGATGGGTACGACCACTGGGGTAACCGGCACAACGGCATCTACCACATCCACTCCACCGGCCCCACCGACACGCACAAACATTGATTTAGCGGCCGTGGCTGGTCAGCGACTTACCCAGGCCAATAGACGTAACAACATTTACTCGGACACGGCATCGATTGCCAGCTATACGCGAAGCGAGTATGGACCCGTGCGTGGCTATGGACTGAACAATAGCCTGGGTAAGTGCATTACTGTGTATCATAAGCGAATCTAAGCTCTGATTTTGTTTTGTAGCCAACATTCCACGCGTCATCTCGGCCTCGTATGCGGGCAGCGAGGTGGGCGAGTTCGACATTTATGCGCCTTACAGTTACTACGGAAGTGAGGCGGGCGGCGATGTGGCCACGGATATCAATGACAGTGTCTGGGGCATGCCCATGGTAAGTCATTGGGGAGTCACTCTTAGGAACAGTCACTGATTTCATCCCTTTCCCCAGGCCAACAAGAACCGCAGCAAGGCCACGAATCGTTTGCGCATGCGCAAGGGACGGAGTGTCGTGCACAAGACCATTGAGGATAACTACACCGCCGTCGTGGTGGCCAATCACGAGGCTCTGGCCCAGGTGCTGGATCAGGTGAGCTAAAATCCCTGCCTTTCTCTAAGCTCCTTTAATCATTCCCCTGCTTGTTTAGCTCCAACAAACCCCACTGGTTCCGGCAGCTCTGCGACCGTTGGCCAATGCCATCAACTTGCGCTATGAAGACTTTACCATTTTGGAGGGTGCCCAAGCCTTTGTGGTGGGCAAGAAGGCTTTCCATGCGGCTCTGTGGACTTCTTCGCCTGTTACCTTGGCCCTATCGGCTGACTGCAATCAGCTGGGCGGAGTGGGTGGTGAGCTGAGCCAGCTAACAGGCGCCGTTTGCGATGTACTCAATCCCATAACCGAGTTCTGTGACTTGGTGCCCAGCTATCAACTGCCATTGATGCCCTCCACGGAGGTGACTCTTCTACAGGCCACCATTTCGGTGCTGCCTCGTTTGCAGCTGGAGACATTGCAGTCGATTGGAGCCATTCTCAAGGGCAAGTCGCAGGTTTTGGACAAAAGCAACTTCAACTTCCGCGGCTCCATACCCAATCTGAGTGGACTGAAGGATGCAGCTAATGGAGGATCAGCCTTGAGAAATGTGGTTTCTGTGCAAAACTTGAGCACTTTAAATGAGGAGTCTGCAAATGTGGCTGGAGAGGATATATCCTCCACAGCGAATGCCATGCCCGCTTTTGATGATGTCATGACGCGGGAGGTGGCCTTCATTATGCTGCAACTGGTCAATGGCATGAAGAATCTGCAGGCCAAGGCCATTGAGGAGACGCCGATGAGTCTTTCCAATGTGGTGTTGTCCAAGGATATGGATAACAAGGATGCCCAGGCGCGTCTCTGCGTGCTGCAAGGGTAGGCTTACCACTTCCATTTCCTTCTTTTATAATTTACTAATTTATTTTTAGCAATAACAACGATGATGAGGAGCCCATGGGCACGCTCTGCAAATGTGCCCACTCTGCTTTGACCGACATGCTGCCTGCCACCAAGATTACACCCATACTGGCCGACATACTGCAACAAGAGCGTGCCGAATCCTTGTCCAAGGCCAAAGCCGTCTTGGAGTTTGTGCTCTGGGGTCCCTCTGATGTGGCTCTCTCCGGCTCCACCAAGGAACGAGAGTTGGCCCTACAACGTTGGCTGGATCTGGAGAGAGCCACTGTTCTACATGGCCTGGTACGCACGAGAGTCGAGCTGACCGTCTACGATGAGTGTCATCTTATGTTCCTCGTACGCTCCACGGCCAAAATGATGAACGATGCGGCGAAAATTGTTTGTAGCTATCAGCAAGCAGCTGTCGAAGATTAGCTCTAAGCTTAATGGAATTTTCTAATATTTATTATACAAAATTGTCATAGACGCGTTAGTCCTTAGAGAAGGGTTGTCTTCCAACCCCTTACGATTTACTTTACATACATACGTAACACTTTGTATACTTCTTTGCCCAGCGTGCCAAATTGTTTCGCGCGGAAATTGTCATGTAAACAGATTAATGAAACTTTAAATATTTTTACTGTACAATTAAGAATTATTATCGTAATCAATGCGAATCTATTTATACATACCAATAATCCGACTTCAATTGTATTCGGTTAGGAAAAAACTTTGGTGTTTGAACAAATATAAACTATATGGAATACTAGCTACTGTTATTTTAATTGGATCAAACTAAGCAGAATTATGCATACTTACAAGGTCTGTTCCATAGAGCGATACAGCTGTTGTCCAAGATCTGCCCTTAACTTTCGTCTTCCACATTATATCCTTTAACGTGCCTTGATGCTGGAGACTAGAAAGGTTATAACTGTGCTTTGAGAACTGCTTTGCACTAGGAACAGAGCATAGCCAGACGCTGGACCTGGATTAATAACAAACCGGTGCCGATTAAAACCGCCCAGTAGTCGGAGTCTCCGTGATCTACGGTTATACCAAACCGAAACTGAATCATATGGGTTCAACTAAAACAAATTTGTATTTTGAAAATACTATTTTCTAATTTATACAAATTTTCCTTATTCACAATCATATATTTTCAAATTCTATCATGGTTCTGCTATAATCTTAAAAAGTACTTTAACATGTCGCCCACAAACTTCAATATGTATATAATAGGAGACAATAACAGCCGAGAAATCCAAACATCTATTTTCTCTACTCAATGTACTTAATTTTAAAGAGCAATTGAGTGTACTCATTCAAAAGGGAGTCCAGCTCGCAGGCGATACGCCTGGCATTAGGCATTATTGTAGCAGCAACGTGTATCCACACGTTTGACGTCCTAACCGTCTATGTGAAAATGTATGTGAAGGGACGAAGCAATTTTGAATGCTCGATATACATACTTCTCGGCGATGGCGATCAATTGTTTTGCGTGTGTTAACGGTTGTCCGGTGCTCTTGTCTCTGCTCCAAATTGGTACTATGTAAGCACGAAAATGATTACAGAGTACAACGCACAAAAAACCCATCATGAGACCCTTAATAATGATAAAAGGACCTCTATAAATGTCACCTCATACCCAGTTTTTCAAATGCAGCATCGGTTCGCGTTTAATTGTTGTCAATGTTTTAACGATATATCGACATATCGATATTTTTGATGAACGATTTTTATCATATTGGAATAAATAATATCAGAATATATAGTATTTGTATGCGATTATCGTGGGTCTAAAACGAATTCCCCCATTCAACTTGATCCAGGTACGGTATGTCGCATAAGATTTTCTTCTCTTTTACGGTATTTCTTTGCATAAGTGCGATTTCTAAGTAGAAAAAATAAAAATAATTTTTTTCAGTCATTTTGGAATCCTTAAATGTCTTTATTATTTGAGGTCAATTCGCACAGGCAAGGAATCTATTTAGACTCATGTTTTCTTGGTTAGATTTTCTTTACATAACCCTTATTTTCTTCTATTATACCCTTGGAGAGGGTATATTAAAATTGTTCAGATGTTTGTAACGCAAAGAAGGAAGCATCTCCGACCACATAAATTATATATATTCTTGATCAGCATGACGAGCTGAGATGATTTACCCTATCTATCTCCTCCGTCAGTTTAAAAGCTTTCTTAACCAAACTTTGCACGAAGTCTTTTGGTACAAGTGCACAGTACATTTGTCGGAATCGGCCGGATCGGATGACTATATCGTATAGCTGCCATAGAAACGATCGGTTGAAAAAGTAGTTCTAGTGAGAAAAACTTTTTTGTCTTCAACGCAATCGTCCCCAAACCTCGTATTTATAAGTTTTCTATGCCTTCACATAATTTTACCAAGTTTTATGAAAATCGGACATCTATAAACTATAGCTGCCATACAAAAGATAGTTTTGAAAAACGTTTTAGTAGGAAAAACTTAAAAACTAAAAATAGAGGCCAGCTAACTTCGGCTTGACCGAAGTTTATATACCCTTGGAGATTGATAAATGCCTGACAGTTTGTATGGCAGCTATACTATATAGTGGTCCGATTTTGACAAGGCTTAGTGAAATTATGTGAAATCATTTAAAACTTATAAATACGAGCGTTGGGAGCGATAGCATTGAAAACAAAAAAGTTTTTCTCACTAAAACTAGTTTTTCAACCGATCGTTTCTATGGGAGCTATATGCTATAGTCATCCGATCCGGCCGGTTCCAACAAATGTGCAGCGTATTTGTACCAAAAGACTTCGTGCAATGTTTGGTTAAGATAGCTTTAAAACTGACGGAGGAGATAGCATAGAAACAGACGGACAGACGGACAGTCGGACGGACAGACGGACATGGCTATATCAACTCAGCTCGTCATGCTGATCAAGAATATATATATTTTATGTGGTCGGAGATGCTTCCTTCTATGCGTTACAAACATCCGGACAATTTTTATATACCCTCTCCAAGGGTATAAAAACGTTGATTTTGTTTTTATTGCTTTTATTTCGATAAATCGATATATATTTTTTGTTCCGATATATCAAAAATCGGAATTGAAAATTTTGATAGTATCGATATTGATATTTTGAGAAATACCGACAAAAATTTAAACTAATTTTTTAATTGTTTAAAAAAAAATAAAATTTTCCAAAATTCAGTAAATGTGGATAGGGTCATTGGGCGCGCCACATAAAAAATTCACTTCAATCGTGCAATCGGTTAAGGTACCTTCAGATTGAGTTAAACCTTCATTCTTGAATATCTTTAAAAGTAAGGGGAGATTTTTATTAAAATCGTTGTTATGATGCATTATACCATTGTCCTGAGTACCATTATAACGAGAAGGCCAAGCAAGTTTTTATACTAATGCAAATGTTTTAATATATAATATCAGGTACCTTAACCGATTGCACGATTAAAGTAAGCTTCCTGTTTCCATATATTCTTGATGCTGAAACAGCAGAGTCGATATAGCCATGACTGTCTGTCCGTCCATCCGTCCGTATAAACAAACAGATCTCGAAGATAGTAAGAGATAGAGGTTTGACATGTATGGGACAAATGCTTCTTATACTTGCAGGCAGATCCAGTTTATTTTCAATTTATGCCACGCCCCCTCCCGACCCCGAAATTTGGAAAAGACGTCATATCTCCAACAGTTTCGTATGATAGATGATTCGGTTGATCGGCTCTCAAGTTATGAGCAAAAAAGAATAAAATACCCCCTCTCCCTCCCCAACTAACAACACCACTGCTTCTACTTCAGGTACAGAGTATGATATAGTCGGGCATGACCGACTTTCTCCCTTGTTTTTTTTTTTGTGTACAAAAATTTGATTTGTTTTGTTTTTGATAACCATAGTAAAACAAGACGAAAGAGTGTTAATCAAAAAGAGAGAGAGAGAGAGCTTTTGTGGGAAGAGTCCGTCTCCTTAGAGACGCCAGCTGGTTCTCGTAAACAAACAACAATCAAATGGAATATAGATTGTAGGAAGCACCAAGCGGCGTCACAGTGACTGTCCAAAATGTGTTCTCCCGTCCGCTCTCTCAAAGCTTACGCGTTTCTCAACTATAAACTTGTTGATATTAGACAAGGTCTATTCAGTTACCAATTGAAATTGTCGGAAGAATGTTGAAACAACGTATCCAGCTACAGCGCTTGCTGAAAACTGCCCAACTGGTAAGTCTTGTGTAAGCCAATTTTATTGTAAGTTTTTGGATAACTCCGTTCAAAATTTAGCGCCAGCAAACCAGCGCTGCTGCTGCCAATAATGACACATCCATGGATTGGGAGCAGGCGCGTCCGTACAACCAGATACCCAAGGTCAACCTTCTGAATTTTATGGGCAATTTGTTGCCCGGCGGTAAATACCATGGTATGCAATTCCCAGACTTGATGCTGGATCTACGTCGTCAGCATGGTCCCCTCTTCATACTGCCGGGTGTGTTTGGTAAGCCAGAGTTTGTGATTTCCCATGATCCCAATCACTTCGAGCGCGTGTTTCGAGTGGAAGGAGTCTGGCCAGAGAGGCCGGGCAACGAAGTATTGGCTTACTATCGGAATGTGCTGCACAAGGACTTCTTTCAGAGCAGCCAGGGTGTCATTGCCACGTAAGTACAATCTAAAGAGAGTTAAAAGAGGTTAGTAAGAGATTTTCCCTTAGTCAAGGAGATACTTGGGCCAAATTTCGCACTGCAGTTAATCCTGTGATGATGCAGCCCAAGACCGTGCGTTTGTACTACAAGAAAATGTCCGAGGTCAACAAGGAGTTTGTCCAGCGGTAAGTTTGACCTTCAACTAAGGGAATTCAACTCTGAAACTCTTCTTTAGTATTCGTGAGATGCGTGATAGCCAGACCCTTGAGGTACCCGACACCTTTGAGGAGGAAATCAATCGCTGGACCCTGGAATCAGTTTCCGTGGTGGCACTGGACAAACAATTGGGTCTGATGCATACAAATCGCGAGAATCCGCAGGCCAAAAAACTTTTCGATGCCCTCAACAATTTCTTTGCACTTGCCGCAGTCCTCGAGTTGAAGCCCTCAATTTGGCGTTATGTGGCCACGCCCACTTACAAGAAAATAATCAAGTGCCTCGATGACATCCAGGAGGTGACCGTGGGCTATGTAAGTGAAGCCCTTGAGCGCTTGGAGCGCGAACCTTCCAACAAACCGGAGCACGAGAAAAGTGTGCTGGAGAAGCTGTTGAAGATTGACAAGCGGGTAGCCACAGTCATGGCCATGGACATGCTAATGGCGGGTGTGGACACGGTATAAATTTAAAACATAAACCAAAAAAGTGTCACCTAATATTCATTGTATTCCACAGACCACCACAACTGTAGCTGGTGCCCTGTTGTGTCTAGCCAAGAATCCGGAAAAGCAGGCCAAACTCCGTGAGGAAGTCCTGCGTATATTGCCTCACAAAGATTCCGAATTCACGGAGGCCTCCATGAAGAATGTTCCCTATCTGCGTGCCTGCATCAAAGAGTCATTACGTCTGTATCCGCTGGCGCCGGGAAATGCACGCGTCATCAAGGCAAATCTAGTGCTGGATGGCTATCAAGTGCCCAAGGAGTCACACGTAATGATGCTCTCCCACGGCCTGCTCACCGATAATAATCACTATCCCCGTGGCCAGGAGTTTCTGCCCGAACGTTGGCTGCGCTCCAGCTCGGAGGACGAAGCCAAGTGTCCGCATTCGCTGAAAGCCAGCAGCCCGTTCATCTACCTGCCCTTTGGATTCGGTTCTCGCATGTGCATAGGCAAACGGATTGTGGAAATGGAACTAGAACTGGGCCTGGCCCGACTCATTCGCAACTTCCACATCGAGTTCAACTACTCCACAGAGAACGCGTTCAGGTCCCAGCTTATTAACATGCCCAACATACCACTTAAGTTCAAGTTTACGGATGTGGAAAATTAGGGTTAATCAATAAAGATGCGCTCAGGGAAAAAATCAAGTCAATTGTGCTTTATATCTTTATATCGTTGGAGGGTGCAAAGCTCTCAGGAGTGACATAACACCCGAGGTTTTTATGTCACTTTTAAAAGTGACTTAAGGACTGCGGGCGTTATGTCAGCGGGCGTTATGTCAGCGGGCGTTATTACATGTACCGTAAAATGGAATCTTCTTGGATAATAATGATATGACAGGGACAGGTTTGACATTGAAATAAAACTTTAATGTTAAATCGGCTTCATGTCAAGCAAAAATATTATATTTGGGAAGGATTAAAAATGATCGATTTCAATATTATTGGGTCGTGCATTAAGTAATTTCGTTCGATGACAACAGCTGATCACACTTAACCAATTTAGCGTTATTTGTACACAGAGAAAACAAAATTGGCTACACGGCGCGTTTTACCGGCCGGTAAAATCTAAATGCAAATGTAAAAGTTAAATGCTGCGTGTGCAAAGCAAAGTCTCACGACATTTAAAATCAGCTTTTTAATATTCGAAATTTTTCTGCAGCAATCTGATTACCACACGGACGTTTTTTTCCATTGACTTTTTTTAAATGCCAGGCGCGTTGAAACTCTAAACGAAAAATGTAGCTCTACATCAGTCTGAATTTTTATATTTTTCGTTTAGCAACTGGTTGCCACCGTGCTGTGGTTTTTAAATGTGCGTTTGATTTAAGCCTTAACGCTCGTGTTAAAATCTAAAGGAATCGTGCGCGATTTCTGCCTGTTATAAATAGCGATTGCGTTGAATTGAACTTCGACTCTCGCAAATATTGTTGTGCCTTTGGCTGATTCAATACAAGTAATGTCTTAGAGGCCTTCCCTTACACGCGTGACGTGGCGGAGACGTCTAAGCCATCGCTACAATCGTGTTTCAGTCCAAGGGGCCGGGATTTCAAATCTATCGGTAAATAAAAATATAAATTTGTTAAAAAAAAATTTAAAAGCTACACGAAAATGTAGGATTTCTACACGTTTCGACCGGGATTTTCAACCCATTACTTTCGTGTAGCTTTTTGCACGCCGCGTGTTGAATTTACCAAGCCACACGCGCGTGTGGAAAACCTAACGGCGGAATTCGAAAGCCACACGCGTTTAAAATCTACACAAAAATAGTGGGTTGAAAAACCCTGTCGAAACGTAGAAATTCTACTTTCGAATATTTCAAAAATATCTATATCGATATTTTTGGAGATATTATATCAATATTTTCAATATTTTTCAATACAAACCCGGATCTTAATAATAAAAAGGTCTATTAAGGTTCTGACTGCAAAATATAGATTTAATGTATATGTTCTAAATTAACCAGAGATAATTATATTTTTTTTTCTTCACATAAGTTCTGAAAACTTATTTATGAATTTAAATTTGTGGAACGAAAGAAGTGTTTACTTTTTAAATCCATCATCTTTCAAAATAGAGCGTAAGAAACGTAGAAACTTCTGATTTTAACAATAATTGTTTTACACAGATGACAAAGATGATGTTTTACGATGACAATCAACGCAGATTCAAAATAAGTTTTCTTTAACCGTGGGTCAAGCAGAGTGGACTTGACCCAAATTTTATTGCTTTGAAGAGTTAGACGAGTAATAGCACATTTCATAAGAACTTCTTTTGCCAAGCGGCCTTAATTTGAACTCATTTGCATACCGCATAATCGTCTGATAGTGGAATAATTAAATTAAGCTCACGGTAATGTATTTTCGCCGCTGACTTTTCAGTGATTTCTTTGAAGGGTTCAAGAACGTTTCTAAAATCACGTCTAATAATTATCTGGATGTTATCATTTCCAATACACTGCTGTACTATAGTAGTAGTGCACAGTTTTCACTTTTATAACTAACTTTTAAACATTTTGCTTTACATGTCCAGAGCACAAGAAACTGTTATTCGCAAGAGTTAACGAACGCTAAAACAAAAATATCAGTAAAAAATATTCGATATATATCGCCTCGGAAAAATATGCGATAAAAATATTCTTAGTTTAGGACAAATAAAGGTATCGATAATATTTACGGCATCCCTATTATTTGTATTTTGTTAATTTTTTTTTTTGGAATAGCAAATTTATATTATTAAGCTGCACATAACTTTAAAAAGCAGGAACACAACAGGAGGCTAGCTGTTTCATAGGTATCTCTACCAAATAATCAGCGATCTTCATAGACGAAAAGTTTTCGATTGGTGCCCTAACGAAGATGGAAGACGTTGGTTGTTTTAAATTGTTAAGTAGCATTGGGTTGGTTTTTATCGAATCGCAAATATTAACTTAAAAACAAATAAAATGTATAATTTATTTGATGCCATATATGCAGAAATGTATTGTTCTATTCACTTCCAAAACTAATTTTGCTTATTAAAATTGTTTGGGTGGTGAATTTAGCTAACTGTCCCAACAAAACACGTGAGACTTGAAACCAACCGAATGAAATTTCAGTGACACCGAGAATTGGTTTAAGGTATAGAGGTTCTGACTGCCAAATAAAGAATGCTCAGAATTTGCTTGGCAGAGATGTCGGTGACACCCATTTTTCGACCAATCATCCGATCAGTTCGTATTGCGGGCATCAGCCCCATGCCCCCCCTGAATCCGCTATTGTAAGAAAAGTCTCTTTTCATTTTATCGCACATGTCGTCAGCTGATTTTTATTTAAGCCTTATCAAATCGAACGATAACATGGGCAAAGACTTTTGCAATTTAAATGGTCATATTGCATCAGCCCTGTGGACTACCCCCGTTGGCGGGTTATCCCAAGTACCCTAGCCGAGTTCTTGCCGAAAGTTAAGATTTTGTGTAAAAATCCACTTAGTCTAACATAACATAATGACTTTACGGCACCAATACTATTTCGTTAGGGCTATACTCTCCATAATATAGCAGGTAAAATATTGTATCGATAACACTAGGCAACAAGGTTCAGTATATTGAAGGGTTGGTGGTGATTCCAGATGATTTTCGTGTGCTTAAGTCTGGTAATTTATTGAACGGGAAGATTTCTTGGAGAAGAAATGTTTCAACTGTAGCGAAAAAGATTTATTTAAATTTATTTTAAGCCCTCAAGATTTTTTAGTGTGTTTCAACCCCTATTTTTGGGCTATCTGGGGTACCCTTTATTAAATTAAATTAAAGCGGTACAGGAAATCGACCATCAGTTTTTGATTTTTTCAAAGAAAATTCGCCAAATTGGCCACTGGGCGACAGTCACGTTCGACATAATGGAAATGCCTGTATGGTACCTAAATGAACAAAAGCAAACACGGAAAAGTACAATTTGGACAATTTTAAAAACTAAGAAAATCGTGCGGCGATTTTTTGAGAAAATTTAACTAAATTTTTAAAAATAAAAAATAAAAAGTTCTTTGGTTTTGGACACCCTTATTTCAAAGACATTAGAAAATGAAGATGAGTAACGCCATACGATTTTTTTGCACACGATTTTTTGGGGCTGGCTTTTAAAGTGGCTTTTGGCTCTCTTGAAATTTTGACCAAAAGCCAGAGAGAGAGAGAGATCTCTAGAGCCAGCAGCTTTTCGTCGCTACCTAAAAAATAGCTGAATATTGCGAAACCGTTGTATGGGCGTTCGGCGTCTTAGAGATTATATTGGTCTTTGCTTACGTACATAAGGCATATGACTAAATCGTAGAATTAAATTGACATGGTTCTACACGACTGACTGCGCATACCAAACTAGTAACAAATACGACCGAATTTTTACTTCTTAATATGAAAACAGCTATTTTGATGATAAGGAAGGTCCGCTGTATGCAGCTGGCATCGCCGACTAATATCTGTAATATTTTTTGGTTACTTCCAAATTAACTTTTTCGGATTTACTAAACCGATTTTGATGAATTAAAATGCAATCGGCGCAGAATTTTCAACATTCTGGAACTGCATTTCTTAATTTTTTTCCCCAAAAAAGCTACTTTAAACTTTAAACGCGTTTATCTCGAAACCACGTTTGCAAACTGGCGGCCATGATTTCTCCAGTTACACTGAACCGATTTTGATGATTTAAACTGAAATCGACGCAGAATTTTCACCATTCTGGTCTGACCCTCAATCATAATTTTAAAAATGTTGTTTACTATTTTGATTATACACTAAGCTACAAAAAAGTACCCAAAATCGAGTTTTCATTTGAGGGTCAGACCACAATGACATCTATACTGATTATAACCTTGTTTTTAGTATTCATTTCACACAACCCGGAGACCTGAAATCATGGCCGCCAGTACTATACCTTCTTATTTTGGGACCCCCACTTTGACGGCCGAGAACTTTTTAAACAGCCCTCGCATCGAAGCAACAAACAAAAATAAAAAAATGTAACAAAATAACAGAAACATATTTGGAAAAACTCTTTGCGTTTTCAAAAAAGATTTTTTTTTAAAATGGTCAAAAAAACAGCCTCGACATGGAGAATACCCCCTTAAACCGAACCTTGTAGCCTAGTGTTATTAAACAATTAAAATACAATAATAAAATTAATTAAAACAACAACAAAAACCAAATAAAGATACACAATTTCCATGCTTTATTTCAGTATACATTTTGTTTAACTATAATTCATAATAAATACATGTTGGGCGCTCTCTGTGAGCTTTCTCTCGACTAGTTTTGCCGTTCTCTTCAAACGAGTCGCGATTTCTCGTTAGGCCCCAAAGCTTTTCAAACATTTCATATAAAAATTAATAGATCGCTGGCGGTTATGAACAGTACAACTTTGGAAGCGGGAGAAAATATACGAAATACACAGAAATTGTAATAAAATGGCATTGCGCAGTGCTCAATTCATAACGCAGAGGCTAGAGGCGGTGCCCACTATCTGTTGGCAGGCGCAAGTAAATAGAAATTCACAGATATAATCCAGAACTCAGTGCAAATCATTTTCAGCGCTGGCAAACCAATTCAGCCGCAGCTGAGAAGGCAAATCTTTCAAGAGATGATGCGGATTGGCAACAGGCGCGTCCTTTTGAAGAAATACCATCAATCAGTTTACCTTCGATTACCTTGAATATGATGTTACCTGGTGGAAAGTACAAGAACCTGGATATAACACAATTGGTATTGGCCATGCGTAGGGATTATGGTGACATTTTCCTAACGCCCGCCATGTTTGGACGCGAGTCCATCCTGACCACACACAATCCCAAGGACTTTGAGGTGGTATTTCGTCATGAAGGTGTTTGGCCACATCGTCCGGGCAGTGACACATTGAGGTATCATCGGGAACAACACAGCCGAGAGTTTTTCCAAGGTGTCGAAGGTCTTATACCCACCCAAGGTAAGGCCTGGGGCGAATTTCGTTCGGTGGTGAACCCCGTTCTGATGCAACCCAAGAATGTGAGGCTTTACTACAAAAAGATGTCTCAGGTTAACCAGGAGTTTGTGGAGCGGTGAGTTAAGTCTAAAAGTTTATGGAAACTATTACTGATCTCAGGTTTTTCCCTACCAAGAATTAAGACCATACGGGATCCCCATACCCTAGAGGTTCCCGCAAATTTCATTGATGACATTAATCGCTGGACCTTGGAATCTGTCTCAGTGGTGGCCCTGGATAAGCAGCTGGGACTTCTTAAAAATGAAAGCGTCAGTAAGGAAGCGATGCGTCTCTTCAAAAGCCTCGACGACTTCTTTGAATATACAGCCGATCTGGAAATAAAACCTTCCATCTGGCGGTATATAAAAACAAAGAACTTTAAGAAACTCATGAAGGCTTTCGACAACATTCAGGAAATAACCTCGGCGTATGTAAATGAGGCAGTGGAACGCTTGGAGGCAGAGGCCAAGCAGGGCATTGTAAAGCCAGAGAATGAGCAAAGTGTTCTCGAGAAACTCTTAAAGGTCGACAGGAAGGTGGCCACAATTATGGCCATGGATATGCTAATGGCTGGTGTGGATACCGTAAGTTATAGCCTCAATATTTCCACAAAAACCAATTGTAACCCTTTTCAATTAATTAGACCTCCAGCACATTTACAGCTTTGATGCTGACCCTGGCCGCTAATCCGGACAAACAAGCCAAACTGCGAGAGAAGGTGATGCAAGTGCTGCCAAATAAGGATTCGGAGTTCACAGAGGCCTCCATGAAGAACGTGCCCTATTTGCGTGCTTGTTTGAAGGAATCGCAACGGCTCTACCCCTTGGTGTTGGGCCATGCTCGCACTACTGCTAAGGATTGTGTTCTGAGTGGCTACAGGGTGCCAGCTGGCACTTTCATTTCCATGATCCCTCTAGAATTACTCAAAAATGACCAATATTTCCCACAAGCTGCAGAGTTTCTACCCGAACGCTGGTTGCGCAATGCACCTGATGGAGAGGGCAAGTGTCCAGCCAACTCATTGAAGTCCACAAATCCATTTGTGTTTCTACCCTTTGGCTTTGGACCACGCATGTGTGTGGGTAAACGCATTGTGGACATGGAATTGGAGTTGGGAATCGCTCGTTTGATAAGAAATTTTAAGGTTGAGTTTAACCATCCTACTGAAAATGCATTCCGTTCCCTGATCATCAGTGTACCGAATATTCCACTTCAGTTTAAGTTTACAGACTTGTCTCATTGAAATGTATGACTTTAGGTTTGTAACAATGTATATATAACTGTCTGAAAACAAATCAGACAATTTGTGCTGATAAGATTACCGGTTTTCTTGTTCTTGTGCATTTAATATAATACAATGCATGTATACATACGTACAATATATAAATATGTCTAACCAAAACGAATGCTATTTTGCGGGAGCCTTAGGTCGCACGCACACATGCAACTGAAAGATGAACGGATTGCTGAACATACAAACAAACATGCTTGATTGATTCTGACGACTGAATTTTAAATATCAATCCAGTGTTGGGTACATAATCATGGTATTTTGTCCAGTTCTGCCGTCATTTCATCTCCCAATTGCATGTATTCGCGCACCCTTACAAACTAATTTCAATTGATTCACATAATGAATACTCTGATAAGCCTCCAGCCATAAATTCTCAACAATTACTTAAATGTTGCTAAAAATTTAACAATTAACGAAATCATCCAAATGAGAACTTATTGCAATGGTGGCACAACCGAAGTCTGTATACTCTTGCAAATGTATTCAATGTATAAGGAAAGTGTTTGATTTTTTATGCCTTTTGGTAGTTTTACTTTAAGTTTTTTGGGAAGATTGGTCAGCATATTCTTAAACAGTATTTTGAAGAAGAGAGAACAGCTTGAAAATGGCAGTCCTGACTAGGGTTGTCAATATTTCATCGATATATCGAAAGATTACACGATATTTTTATAAACGATATATCGGAAAAGTTACTATGGAAATAAATAGGTGCAAATTATTTGGCTATCCTGATAAAACATCTGATAATACTTACAACTTTTAATCGCGTTTACACGCATGGATGCAGCAATACGCTGCAATATTAGCTGTCGGTGTTAGAATATATTGAAGAAGTCGTCTTGAACCCAATAGCATATTGGGGAGCTGGTGCGGATGAGTTTTTCATATCTGATATATTTTTCCAAGAATAATTTTTAAGTCTTTAAAGCCTACACTCAGATAAGATACAAATTTAGTTCGCCACAATTCTTCTCATGAATAAAACCCGTTTAAACTTTTGTAACATCAGAACAATTTTGAACAGAAGCCTTACTAATACGAAGTAATGTGCTTAACTAAATTTGAATCTCTTTTGAGTAAACGCTTTTAATTTTTAAAGAAAAAGAAATTCTCACTATTAATGTACTTTGAAAAAATGTACAGTGTCGTTTCATAAAACTATTGGAAACTGTTTAAAAGATTAGATAGAAATCGTCACTACCAGTTTTATGGTGACGACGTTCAGTTTTCTTAAGCTTTAGAAAATAACGATAATATCGATATATCAAATATCGATATTGAAAATTTGGATTTTTGATATTATCGATATTGATAATTTGTGAAATATTGACAACCCTAGTCCTGACTGTCCTAGCTAGGAACGCCCGCTACCGAATTCAGTCGGTGCGCGCACCCTCCAAAGTACAGTCGCGGCAGAAGAAAATCAGTCTTATTACTTTCCAGACAAACCCTGTAAGAAGTATAAGCCAAATTTGCATTTGAGCAAAAGACGGGTAGACCAAACTGTCCAAATAAAATTTACAAAATTGTATAATGAGTTCAGATGGCCATAATGATTGATATTGATATATAGCCATAGTATACCTGATTATAGACAGAACGGCATACAAAATCGTGAAATTAGCTTAAGTTAATGGGTTTTGGGTATCATGAAGATTTAATAGGCTTTGGATATGTTTGTTGACTCGCAAATGGTTACATCGAGAGTACAAAAAGACGGAAAAATTGACATGATTGCAAATTTTTATACTCTGCACACTGGGTCAGCAACCCTAAATTTTGGCAAAAAGTACCAATTTTTAGTTTGAAAAACTGGACAAAACGAAGGTCAGCAATGATTTTGAATACATATAACTATTTTATGGCAAAATTTTGAACCTTTTTACAAAATGCTTTTTCAATGACAGCCGTTCAAAGTTGATTTTTCTTAAAATTTATGCAAAAAATAAAAAAAATTATAGTCAAAATTAGGAAAGCAACAGCTGCCGCAATTTAATTTCTTTTTTTCGACTTCGCACTAGATGGCTATAAAAAATGATCAAGAAGTTTCGAGTTTCGAAAGCGTTTACATAAAAAATGGAAAAAATCTACAATTTTGAGGGTTTTTTTCAGAAGTTACAACTTTGAGTTGAGTACCCAAAAGCTCCTCTCTTAATTTGCTTGCAAAGGTGCTTATTGTTTTCTTTGAATAATGTACTATAGCTGTAGGAATGCGCCATTGCGTGGTTTTGCTTTAAATTTTTATAAAATCGCATTTAAAATTATATTCTCATTTGAAATCTCTTAAGCAGTCAGCCTAGAAGTATGCTTTTTTCTAAGCTTCGGAATATAGGAAAAACACTCTGAGGTAAAATATTTTTATACGATGCCAATTTGAATGTGTCAAAATGTGTAGCATACTCTTAGAAGCCCTCAAGGTAAATAGTAATATATTTAAAAATTTAAATTTTTATACTCTGTACCAAAGGTACATAGAGTATATTCAGTTTGTGCAAAAGTAAGTTAACAGGGAGAAGGAATCATTTCCGACCATATAAAGTATATATTCTTGATCAGCATCAACAGCCGAGTCGATATAGCCATGTCCGCCTGTCCGTCCGTATGAACGGATCTCAAGTTATGAGCAAATACGTAAACCACCCTCCCCCCACCCCTCCCGGCCTTACACAACTAACACCGCACAATCTTAGAGAGAGAGAGAGAAAGAGAAAAAGAGAGAAAGAGGATTGGAGATGAGCGCAGCACCAGCACTGTATTCAGCTTTTACCCCAGGTACAGAGTATGTTATAGTCGGGCTTGACCGACTTTTTCATTTGTTTAGAAGAGAACTCAGTGATTAAAGATTAAATATATATTGTGGAGGCTCAACAATGAACTTGTTTATGTTTACCACACACGTACCGCTCTCAACAAGCTTTTGCCGACTTGCTCTTTTCATTTTTACTACACAAAGCTTTTTAGAATTTGTACGACAAGTTAATTGATCGCCAGCTGGAACGACCAGTAAACTTTTGGTGGCGAGAGAAAACAAACCAAAATTTCAAACATAATGCAAATGCTCAGCGCAATTTTTATAATTCGGGGGCAGAAGGCGGTGCCCGCTATCTGCTGTCGTGCACAGGTGAGTGTATTTAACAGATAAACTCCAAAATGAAATCAAGTCGCATTTACATTTCAGTTTCTGCGCTGGCAAACCAATGCAGCCGCAGCTGAGACTCCAAAGCTCTCCAGAGCTGAAGCCGATTGGGAACAGGCGCGTCCCTTTACCGACCTGCCTAAAGTTAAGTTTCTGTCCCTCATAGGTAAATCTTTGTTACCCGGTGGAGCTTATAAAAATTTGGACATAAAGCAATTAATACTGACCATGCGGAAGGACTACGGCGAAATATTTAGGATTCCCTCCATGTTTGGACGCAGGCCCATCTTGACCACACACAATCCCAAAGACTATGAGGTCGTATTTCGACACGAAGGTATTTGGCCAGAACGTCCAGGCAGTGAAACATTACGTTATCATCGGGAGCAACACAGACGCGATTTTTTTCAAGGTGTCGAAGGTCTTATACCCACCCAAGGTAAGGTCTGGGGCGAATTTCGCTCGGTGGTGAATCCCATTCTGATGCAACCCAAAAATGTGAGGCTGTACTACAAGAAGATGTCTCAGGTTAACCAGGAGTTTGTGGAGCGGTAAGTTAAGCCTAAACGTTTATGGAAACTATTACTGATTTAAGGTTTTTCCCTATCAAGAATTAAGGCCATACGGGATCCCCATACCCTAGAGGTTCCCGCGAATTTCATCGACGACATTAATCGCTGGACTTTGGAATCTGTCTCAGTGGTGGCCCTGGATAAGCAACTGGGACTACTTAAAGACGGGCTCAACACCAAGGAAGCGACGCTTCTCTTCAAAAGCCTTAAAGAGTTCTTTGAGTATACAGCCGATCTGGAAATGAAACCTTCGCTCTGGCGTTACATTGCAACGCCCAAGTTTAAGAAACTGATGAAGGCCTTCGATAATATTCAGGAGGTAACGCTGGCACTGGTCAACGAGGCCATCAATCGCCTGGAGGCGGAGGCCAGTCAAGGCGTCGTCAGGCCAGAGAATGAGCAAAGTGTCTTAGAGAAACTGTTGAAGATCGATAAAAAGATTGCCATCATTATGGCCATGGATATGCTAATGGCTGGCGTAGATACCGTTAGTTCTAACCTTTATTTATATTTTAAACAATTTTAACCAATTCCAATTACCTAGACCTCCAGCACTTTTGCGGCCTTGATGTTGACCCTGGCCGCCAATCCAGACAAACAAGCCAAGCTAAGGGAGGAAGTGATGCAAGTTTTGCCAAATAAGGATTCGGAATTCACAGATGCCTCCATGAAGAATGTGCCCTATTTGCGTGCTTGTATCAAAGAATCTCAACGACTGTATCCTTTATTAGTGGGAAATGGTCGCGTTACCGCCAAAGATTGTGTCCTGAGTGGCTATAGGGTTCCGGCTGGTACATTCGTTACCATGATCCCTCTAGGGTTACTTTCCGATGACCAATATTTCCCGCAAGCTGCAGAGTTCCTACCTGAACGCTGGTTGCGCAGTGCTCCTGATGGAGAGGGCAAGTGTCCCGCCAACTTATTGAAATCCACAAATCCATTTGTGTTTCTACCCTTTGGCTTTGGACCACGCATGTGTGTGGGTAAACGCATCGTGGACATGGAATTGGAGTTGGGAATCGCTCGTTTGATTAGAAATTTCAAGGTTGAATTTAACCATCCCACTGAAAATGCATTCCGTTCAGTGCTGATAAGCGTACCAAATATTCCACTAAAGTTTAAGTTTACAGATTTATCAAATTGAAATGTTGTTGATTGGAGAAAAGCTCAAACTCGCTGGTATTTAACAGTTACTTTTACTCGGGAACGTCCATGCTGCCCCTTTAATTTAATTGTCTTCGAAATCGTTAAGTATGCATAGTTAACAATAGTCCTTATTTGTAAAAAGGAAACATTTTAATGTTTCATATTCTAATTATGGGTGAACGGCAATAGAGTGACAAAATTTTATATAAAATAAAAATAGATATGTGCACTTATAATAAATGGAATAGGCTTTTCCGAATATTTAATGTAATTCCTTCCGGATCAATCCACTTTGTTACTGACTTCACAGAAAAAAACACGATTTTAAGTATCAATCTGGTATTTTGTAGAAACCTAAATATTTACAGTTAATATAGATGGCATTAAACCTTTTTCCATTTTTTAGAGTGTTTGTTGTCTGAGTGACTTTTTATGGAACACTATATCATGTATATTCTATACCAAGGTAGGCCCACTCGCTCTCTCACAACTCTTTATATTTGTGTCAAAGAGAGCGAGAGAGTAATATATTTTAATACAAAGCCTACTAAGCTACTAAGTAACGGTGCTAAACGGTAGTTCCCAAAAAATATACTTTAAAATGACGACCATACTCCAATTGTATCCAGAGAGAGCGAACAGGTGACCAAAAAGTATCTAGAGAGCGTAAATGAGGGCGAATAGCTGACAATTTTCTGACAGAAACGCTGTCGACTGAGCAACGTTCCTCTTTAATGCTCTTTGCTCCATGCTTACTGACTGACATCAAGAGAGTGAGAGCGAGTGCGGCTTCCTTGTTCTATACTACCGAAGATAATATTAAAAAGGGCAAACAATTAAAAATGCCACTTTTGAACGTTTGCAGTGTATATGGGCATTTCCACCAAAAGGTCAACCTGGGCCAAATAATTAAAAGTGGTTAAAAACACTATATTTCATCGAATTTTCATAGGGAAACAGCCAAATTAAACTTATGTAAGCTAATCTTACATTTACTAATCCCCCAGTTGGATATATTCGGTTTCACGGCCGGGCTAGCGCAAATTTTCTCATTTTGAAATTAAGTTTGCGCAATTTTTTGGAAAATAGTGACTTTAGATTACATTTACTTTCGCTAACTAAAATCTTTCTGATGGTACAAAGAGGTATACATGAATGCATAAGAAACCATGAGAAACTATTTTAATGCAATTAACTGTAAGTTTTTGCTTTCCATTATAGCAGGAACCACACAAATATAATGATGGAAAAAACTGTCCCGTGCGAAAATGCTTAATCTTATATTTTGAAAAAAAAAACTGTGAAATTAAAACCATTTTAAAGAGATATCAGTGCACAACATTCTAAAACTTATCGCATTAATATGTTGCCTCAGGATTCCCTGAATGGTTTCCCGAGAAAACCACTTGCATTTTTGTCCCGAGCGAATGTCATGTTTTTTGCGATTATCTTGAAACAGTGCTGGGCAAATTTTAATTGATTAACAATTAAAAAATTCACAATTAATTAATTGTTAATTGCACCTACCGCAGTTAACAATTAATTAATTGTAATTGCAATACCTTGCAACTAACAATTAATTAATTGTTAATCGTCAAATTCTACAACTAACAATTGATTAATTGTCAATCTTTTTAAAAAATTTGATTACAAACTAACAATTGATTCGAATGATTCAACAGTTCTGGATCTCTTTGCACGCAGCTGAGTCTGAGCTGAGAGGCACAGCTCGTGAGCCGTAAGCCATTAACCGCTCTCGGTTTTAAGCTGGGACCCACTGACTTTGTGGTTCGCAAATTTTTTACACCTATTTCCCGTGACTGACAACTTCTTGAATCGCTAAAAAAATACCATCGAGGATTTAAATTAGTAATTGTGGAAAAGTTAATGCCAATCAAGTGGAAAATCATGCCAGGCTCAATGCATTAGCGCAGTTCGCAGCTAAGGGATTTTCATGGTTATAAGACCGCTAAATACTTAAAAAACTGCTTTTAACATCACTAATGTCCACACATAACTACATAACCATGATTATGACAATACTGAACCGCGAACCATTGATGACCAATGCTGAAGAACATAGATAGAGCATAAAGAATTTATCAGTTCCACAATATTCACTGTTAATTCAGACTAAGAGCCTCTCAGCTCTGAGCCATAACTTCCGTACCCTGGAATTTAATAAATAGTAAGATTTGTATGGTTTTTTTGTAATTTATTTTTTATTTTTATTTCTTATAAAAGTTAATGTTACATTTCAGCACTACCCTCTTTTTTCTAACATACTATCAGATAGACTGTGACTCTTCGGCAAACTCGTCATTGTGGCAAAAGAAAAAAGTTCAAGTGCTGGCGACGATGGTAATGGCGTTTTGTAATTGACAAAAACGTTTCGTATTTCTAGATATCGATTAAGCAGCTCCAGTTCCTGACTTTCCTCTGAAAAAACTGAAGCATCAAAAGTTCTGCTTTCGTCAAAGGAGCATCAGAGGACAGTCGATTAAGTTCGTTTATCACATCAGAGTCTGAATCCGCGTTTTCTCTTCAAATATATTAAAAAGTTCAATGTGCAGTTTAAATAGCCTTTTATTTTGGTAGTTCGATCTTCTGGACATTTCATGCATAATGCCGTAATATTATTGCCTTTAGATTCATTTCCTAAGTATTTCAAATAAGTTCCGTCCAGTAGATGCAGTCGTGGTTGCGAAGAAGATAGGTAGCTGCAGCATCGCTCTCCGACGAAGATAACCTATTTTCTGCAGTAACATAATCAAAGGTATTTCCATCTTCATCTATTTCAACGGTAGGGTTCATTTTATTTTAGTACTTTTTATACCCTTGCAAAGGGTATTATAATTTTGCCCAGAAGTTTGCAACGCATAGAAATATTCATTTCCGACCCTATAAACTATATATATTCTTGATCAGGGCGACGAGCTGAGTCGATTGAGCTTTGTCCGTCCGTCTGTCTGTCCGTCTGTCTGTCCGTCTGTCCGTCTGTCTGTCCGTCTGTCTGTTTCTACGCAAACTAGTCTCTCAGTTTTAAAGCTATCGAGCTGAAACTTTGCACAGAGTCTTCTTTTTACTGCACACTGCTAATATGTCGGAACCGACCGGATCGGATGACTATATCTTATAGCTGCCATAGGAACTATCGGTCGAAAAGTGGGTTTTTGTGAGAAAACTTTTTTGTTTTTAATGTAAACGCCTTCCGCTTCGACAATTATTAGTTTTATACGCTTTTACACAGATTTGGAAGTTTTTGTCAAAATCGGATGACTATATCTTATAGCTGCCATAGGAACTATCGGTCGAAAAGTGGGTTTTTGTGAGAAAACTTTTTTGTTTTTAATGTAAACGCCTTCCGCTTCGACAATTATTAGTTTTATACGCTTTTACACTGATTTGGAAGTTTTTGTCAAAATCGGATGACTATATCTTATAGCTGCCATAGGAACTATCGGTCGAAAAGTGGGTTTTTGTAAGAAAACTTTTTTGTTTTTAATGTAAACGCCTTCCGCTTCGACAATTATTAGTTTTATACGCTTTTACACAGATTTGGAAGTTTTGGTCAAGATCGGATGACTATATCTTATAGCTGCCATAGAAACTATCGGCCGAAAAGTGGCTTTTATCAGAAAAATGGTTTGTTTTAATGCTGACGTTCGTAAACTCTGTTGTATTAAAACATTTGCAAGGGTATTAAAACTTCGGCAAAGACGAAGTTAGCTTGGCCTTCTCGTTATTTATGTTTTTTTCTGAACAAAATTATTTTTCTTCAAAGCAAATAAAGCTTACTTAATTGTTAGTTTTAACTGTAGCCTAGAACAATTGAAAAAATTCAATTGCAATTGATTTAGTTGTAAGTTACAATTAATTCAAATTAATTCAACTAAATTAATTGCAAGCTGCAACTAATATTTTAATTGCAATTGAATTAATTGATTAAAATTATTAATTGATTAATCAACTGATTGAAAATTTAATTGATTAATGCCCAACACTGTCTTGAAACCAAAAGTTAGTTTTACAAAATCGATTTCTAGGGCTATTGAAGAGCTATAAGTTAACCCAATTCTGAGAAAAAAAAGTCCGTTTTATTATGACTTTTTCAAAAGTTTAAGCGCCGCATGCATTTAAAGTTTTGGCGCAAAGCGCTCATGTGTGTTGGGACCCATATTTCAATAGCACAATGTTTCTTTGCCAGTAGACTTAAACATTTTTGTATGTTCTGCATTTCTTTTCCACATTGCTTGTCATTTATTTTAATAACTTATGTTATTATTTTTTTTTATATTATAAGAAAACAGTTCCCGAAAAATGGAGGACTTCGCCCTTGGCATCGAGCACAATGTTAGACAATATGTTCACAAGCATCTTGTCGAGAATAAAAAAAATATCTGTACTGTCTATGTATGTGTTGCCAACTTTTGGCGGGCTTAGCATGCTATATCGCCGATAAAGAATTGCTAACATCGCCCTAAAATAATTGTTAGAAATTCGAAATATTTTAGAGTATATAGCCTTGTAAAACAATGTCTTCGCTGAAACGAGTCACAATGTGTTGCTTAATTTTTGAATAAAACGGCATTAAGTAACCCTTGAATTCCGTTGAATATGTTTATTGATAGAACATGTTTGAACACACCTTCACACAAGCATATGGTTACACATGCTAGTTTTAGGGGTTAGAACGATAACCGATTGAACCGCTCAAAAACTAGAGCGGCGACCGCATCCAAAGAAGACAGAATGGCTAAATACAGTTTTTTTGAAGATGAGGAAGAATTCTGTCCGTCTTGTATTGGAGCTGGCAACGCGGAAGCTAAGGATAATTTGTGAGTAAAAATGTTTACCCGCCCCCCCCGCCCCCGCCCCTCAGTTTGAACGTTTCTCGTAACCCCCCTCTGTTTTTGCAATATTTTTGGTTACTTTCAAAACAACTTTTTCGTGTTGCCAAGTCACTTTTCTCCAGTTACACTGAACCGATTTTGATTTTGATTTTGATCCAGCCCAGTTTCAGTTCGCAGATTTACCCAACTGAGAATAAAACACAAATTACTTTGTTTATACATTTAGTGCCGATTTCTCATCTTCACTTCCACTATCAAGTAACAGATTAAATTGTATGTTTATCTGACACTCAGCAGTTATCCAGAAGATAAGAAATCGACCTTTAAAGCTATTTCATTTCCAGTAAATATATAGAATGTATATATGTAGATACTAGTACACTCAATAGATTATATTGTACATTTGTGGTAAACATTTTACAACAGTTTTACAGTTAAACAGCTCTTGATTTTCATTTGATACATTTTTTTTTTTGGTTTTGGATTT
The DNA here is from genome assembly GCA_018904275.1 of Lordiphosa clarofinis. NCBI lineage: Eukaryota > Metazoa > Arthropoda > Insecta > Diptera > Drosophilidae > Lordiphosa > Lordiphosa clarofinis. Next base: position 763,968 of record JAEIGQ010000145.1, read on the forward strand.
TGTTTTACAATTTTTGGCCAATTTCAACAATCGTTTTGAATTGCTGCTTAGTTTTAGTTTTGGAAATGCCTTTAAAGTTGTAGAGTCGAGTAAATAACTGCAATAGTTTTGCATATTTGTAAATAGCGATACACTGAAAATTCCTTTGATTTTGTTTGTTTTTTTTTTTTACTGCTCTGCACTTTGTTTTTATTGGTCCAAATGGATATTGAAACTTTAACAGATTGGTACGTTTTATATTTTTTTAACTATAGAAAATATACAATTCTTCGTTTTAAGATTATTTCATTGATTTATCTAGATAGAAATTTCTTTAAATTATGCTGAAACGTGAATTCTACGTATACGTCCAATTGTATAATTCAAAGAGGAGAATTCAGTCCTAAATTATGGATATGAAACGTTTGGTTCCTAATATACATTTAAACATTCATACATACATTTGGTATAATAATAAGTTATAATATGATTTATATGCTGCATTTTCAAATCCTACTACATTAAATTCATTGGCTTTTTTAATGAGTTCATAAAAAAATTGTGTATAGAATAACTTAATTCAATCAAATGCAAATTAGAAATAACAGAACAAGGAAAAAGTTTTGACAAAGTTTTTATACCTTTTTATAGGTTAATTCTACTAATTTTCTATATTGTTGGTAAATAGTTAGAGTTAGAAGGAAAAGAAAACTGCAAAAAAGATTGGCAGTTGAAAGACTTTTGAGTTTGAACCAACGAACTACCTTAGTAGAGTACAAGAGTTACAAGGAGAAAAGGCAAAGGAAGGCAAAGGAAAGGATTTGTGGCCAATTATTGAAAGTTTGTGAAGGCGTTTAGGTCTCTGAATCTTCAAACAGCGATGGACAAATAGTGGTCCGTTGCGTCCTCGGTTTTCGACTTTGTGTTCTTCTCAAAAAGCAATTTAGAAACAAAATAATACAATTATTAATTTTGAATTGCAGAGGAAGACATAAAATTTGTTGTTGTTGCATTGCCCTTCTGTTAGATTTCAATTCCCTTTGATTTAGAATTTTTCAACACTGAGAAAATGATTTTGATTGTTTCTTATTTTATTTATTTTATTATATTCAAATATCAAGTTAGGAGAAACACACACGAAAAAATTCACTTAACTGCTGGACGAAAAGGCTGTTTCTTATCAGACTCCTATTTGCCAACGTTTTTTCCAGTAAATATTGCCCGCAGCTAGGTCTAAGATGGTCCATTTGTAAACTCAAATTTTGGATTACGGTTTTCCGCAGTACGGACGGTATCTCACCAATTTCAGCTGTAATGTTATCTTCCAGGGCTGCAATTGTGGCTAGCTTTTCCCTATATCCCATAAAAAATTGTCTAAGTCACATGATGGACTGGTCACGTCAACCAAGTCCAATTTTTCCATTTTGGGCAACCAAATAAAGTCGGTAATAATTGCACGGCAATTTGGATAATTGACTGTAACATTTCACCAAACAGCGCATAGTTCAGGGTGCATTTGCAGCTCTTGTAATGCCTCTGGCTGCTCTATAGACCAAATTCGACAACCGTGTTTGTTGACATTTAGCCAAAGATACGCATCGTTGCTAAATTTTATTTATTTATTTAACTTTTTCGAGTTGAATTTTGTCCGATGATTTTTTACGTGTTCACTCTACTGACTTCAATACACGCATAACGGCGATATTTTCATTCCGCGCCCATAAAATTTGTGGATTTCACAGCAGCATCAGCCCTGCTGGGCCATAATAGGGAAGGTACAGATTATACAGACAATATTTTTGAATAAAACTTCGACATAAGGACAAGCTTCGTTGAACCAATAATAACATACTAAATATCCAAACATTTGAACACATGGCAGGCTCTCATCAAATATAATTCAATTCAAATTGGATTTTTCCCTTGTTCTCCACCCCCTCCTCCACAGCTCACGACTCTTTCCTCTCGCCCCCTCCCTCTTCAAACGCTCTCCACTCTTTCCCGTCTGCTCTAATTACTCTCCGTCCCCCTTCATTCCTCCCCCTGGCGCCATTAAATTAGTTGAAGGCAGAGTTCCCCAGCGATAGCCACGGGGGCACGAACTTACTTGCCAAAAGCTTGCCGGAGTCATACTTCATTGTGTGTAAGAGAGACACAGTCACGTTTTAGCGCTCTCTTCTTAAGGAACCCTGGTTTAAGGTGATCCGGTCGTGTGAGCGGCTCCCTCATTTTATATTTTATATTCAGTGATGGCACTCAACAGACATGTTGGCATTTCACTCACACTAACCAAAGCTTTTTAAAAGCGTTTACTTCTCACTCGCACTTATTTGCCAGCTCACAGTACAAACAGCTTTTGCGGACGGGACCACCTCATACCCATGATGCACCAAAGAAGGTGCGGCCAACGACCATCTAACATCTAGACTGCACGTTTGCTCAGTCGAACCAAGTTTAGATTCAGACCGTTCGAACCCTGTTTCGCTCCCACCCATCAGCCATGCTTTGGCGCAAACAAAATACAACTGCGACAGAGCAGGACAGGGCGAGGAGCGAACCTGAGCGCCGTAGCAGCGCAAATTAACGTCGGCAAAACAAACAAATGTGAGCGCTCACACAACCTTTCGGTTCAAGTGTCAACTGCACACTATAATTTTCCGACCGAGCTGAGAGTGCCGCAACTTCTTTTTTGCATCATGCATTCAACACATACCCAATTTGTATGGATGTGAGTCGTACCCTATCTCTTGCTCTTAGCAAAACAGCTTAGAAAAAAGTTGCCTAAACCCAATAGCTTATTTATTTACTCCATACAAATTTTTCTTTGTGCGTTTTCACCTACTTCGCGGACAAATTTGCCAAAATTTCCTTTTTTAGTGCACGCCCGCATAACTAAACGAAAGTCTATGCCAATTTTTAGATCTCTACGATAAGCCAGTCCGGCCTACAGATTTATAAGTATAAATATGGTCCGAAATTACTCTTTCTGCCTGTTGAATACCCTGACTTTAGTATATCTTTTTTACTGCACGAGAAACAAGTATGAAAAGGTCGATAGCTAGAAGCTAGAAGTTTTTGTGAGATTCTTTTGTTAAGGTCAAAATGAATGTAAACATAGAGCTAAAGACAATCTTTTTAAAGCAATCCTTTTTCGGGTTGAATGTAGTTCGAATATCGAGCTCAGTTTTTTCTGGGTATTCTTGCACCAAGCCGACTTCGTGATCAAATCAAGTACGAATATCGAGCTTAAATCAATATTGGGCATTCTATATGGGATCCGACTGAGGGATCAAATCAAGCTCGAATAGCAACATTAAATCAATTCCATGTGAGCTATAGTAAGGATCCTGACAAGAATTCCGGGATTGAAAAATCCATTCTCAAATCAATCCTTCTCGACTTGATTTCAGAGAATTTGGGATGACCGACTTCTGATTTGGATTGATTTTAGCTCATATATCTCAGATTTTTTTGAGCTTAAGTAAAGCGATGCCTACTGGAAGAATCACTTTTTTATTTTCTGCGATTAAAAATGTTTGTTCCAGCTATTTATTGTAGTTTTCGAAACAGAAACATCGCTTTATTAACTCAGTTATTTTGGTGATTCTGTTACCAGGCAACTTTTGACCGTACTTAATTTGCCCTTTTTTTTTGCAAAACCCACGCGCTGGAATTTTCTCAATTCGGGCTAGTAATACATTTTTTATTGCACGCATTTTGTTTGCACACAGAATTTGTATGTTTACAAGTATTTTAATGCGCAATCGATATGCGGCAACAATAACAACAACACAATGCCTGCAGCTTGATATGTGTGCTCGTGGGTGTGGCAATAAAACTGAAGAGAGAAAAAACTCACACACACAGGGAGAAATGGCATCAGGCTTTAATCTTGAGCCACATGTGTCTGCGGTGCGTGCCAGCGCAATAAAATCTAATTTAATGCAGGCACTCACTCACACACAGACACACACACCGAGCTCAAAGGTACACCAGAGCAAACAAGTTGTTAAATTTTTTGTACACCGCAAACAAACATTGCATAGTTCTGGGCTTAAACAAAAAACCACAAATGCGGTCGGAAGTGGCTACCAAACTCCATGAAACCCACCACAACGCAGTTAAAGCGGCCGGATTATGCCCGAAATGCCGTAGATAAAAGGCAGCAACAGCAGAACATGCAATAAAATTGCGCCAAAGGCGACAGCCCAAGGCTCCGTAGATGATGACGGCTGCTGTCTCTCCCAGCCACAGTTCCTGCTATGCGTGTGCCAAGGCATTTTTTGTATACCCTGGCAGAGGGTATGACGCATTTTTTGTACAAATTTAAAGCTAATTCCTTGAAGTAGCCTGTTCTGAAGGGATATATTTTGGTATTTTTGAGACAGACTTTAATAGGCTTTTTACACTGGGCACATCTAACATCCAACATCCTGAGTTTAAATGCTTAATAACCATTTGCTATGCCAACATTTTTAAACTTTTGTTTTGTAGAAATGTTAAGTGGGTCGATGTCTAATAGGTAAATGCTACAAAGATAGCAAATTCCGCCATGGGAGAATATTTATGACTCAGGATGTTAAATGTTAGATGTTAGATGTGCTCAGTGTGGAAAGCCTATAAGAAATTTTGTTCATACTAAAAACGAAAAATGTAAGCTACTTTTTAGTGAATTTTCCTGATAAATATTATCAAGATAATTGGTCTGTTCCAATTTTCGATTTCAATCAAACTGCAGGAAATTGGAATGGGAAAACTGTAATATTATTTTAATAGTCTTGCAAAGTAGTTAAGAATTTTTCCCAAAAGATTTCAACCCCGTAACAAAGTGAACACCCTAACTTCACATATATATATTCATTTCCGATCCTAAAAACCATATATATGTTCTTGATCAGGGCGACGAGGTGAGTCGATTAAGCTTTGTCCGTCCGTCCGTCTGTCTTTTTCCACGCAAACTAGTCTCTCAGTTTTAAAGCTATCGGGCTGAAACTTTGCATAAAGTTGTCCTTCTATTGCACGCTTATGTCGGAACCGACCAGACCGGATGACTATATATTGTAGCTGCCACGCTTAAATTGACGGACCAAAAGCTTAAACCAAAATCTTAAAAAAGGCTGATCTCTTTTTTTTTTAATATTTGTAAGAACCATTTCGATGTGCTGCTATTGCTTTTAAGCATCTACTAATGGTATTCATTTACATTTAAAACATCTAAGCCGAAACGTAAAAATATAATTATATAACAAGCTTTACGGGGGTGCCACAGAAAACTCTTTTAACCAAATTCCAATCGAATTTCTATTATTAGGTGCCACAGAATATTTTTTTTGGTCGGTTTCAAACCTCCCGTGTTTCGTTGACGGATTAAGGGCTGCAAGTTATACCTCAAATTTTAAATTTCATTTATGGAGAATATGACTTAAAAATGCATCATAAAACACCTGGTGTTCTTATAAGATTTTTTAATCCCACACCGAGATTTACAAACTAACCATCGGCACAATCTACAGAGATTTTCGTGACCCTCCCAATAAGTCGGTCAATATATATGTAATATATTCTGTATCCAGCAATAGCACCGCTGCGGCAAAAAACTTTTTTAAGTCATAGGTAGACCAAAAGATGGTGCCACTACTTGGTTTTCAAAATTGTCCAATAGTAACTGTAATTCCAATAACTACTTTGATTTGGCTAGGCTCGTTTATCGATCTTTATCATTCTTTGTAAATGTAAAATTGGCTAAAACTCTCTAATCTCTTGGTTTGTGCTTAAATTTTTCGCACAAGAGAAAGGGACCACAGTTTAACGCCGATCCGAGGAAAGTTTGGGACTTTGCTTTTTCATGGCTAGATACTTCACAGCTGGCGCCGATAGCTAGTGAAGGTGACCGTATGTGTAAAAGCTATTTTTCTAAAGAAAGAAAAAAACTGTTTTTTATTGGATGTTCAGAGGCGGGATCAAACCCACGACCTCCCGCATTGAAAGTACAAAAATCTATATGAGGTTTCTTTGAAATCTCTTCGTATGTACGCATATGGCTCTAATCGGTTGTTAATGCTGATCAAGAATATATATAATTTATTGGTTCGAAAATGATTCCTTCCCTCTCTGTTACATACTTTTGCACAAACTTAATACACTCTGTAAGCCTTTGGTACAGACTAGAAAAATGGAAACGATTTTGACTTCAGAACTTTGTTTCTTTGAAAATTTTTCTAAAATTGATTTCCTGACCTGAGACATTCCCAAGCCCACCTCTCTCTGTAGTAAACTGTTAATAAATGGTCTGGTTCGGATTCTGGAACGACAGTTTCGATTTAAGGTTTCTTTCAACATATTTAGCAGTACTGCGATGGGCACACAAAATGTAACAGAAGAGCGCAACAACTGCAACAATAAACAAATATCTTTCCAAACCAAAAGTTTTTTTCGAGAAATGTATATTCACATTCTGTATATAGGACATTTAGTCTTCGGCCTGACCGAAATTTGACGTACCTTGTGGCTTTAGTTACATTTTTGCTTGCCGGGGATGTTAATTAGTTTTTGTGTGGTTGAGGTTGAATTTTTGCCACTTTAAACTTCAAAATAATATTTTGGGTGGCCCACAGTCTGACCTTTAAAGCAGGACTCTTGGCCTAGTTATACGGTAAGCCATAAATTTAGACAAGCACAAGGCCATTAAAGCGGGCCTCATTTTTCTCTGCAAAAAAAATAAAAAGGCAAATCAATTGTCGCGTTGTGTGCTACTGACAGCAGTCCATGGCATTTGGCTTGAATGGGGAAGAGAGTGTGTGTGTGTGTGTGTGACTGCGGCTAATTTGGCGGTGGCAGCTCACGCGATGTGGTGTCCCGCTGCTTCATTAAAAATAAAAATGTAATCATAAGCTCTAAAAACTTCCATAGATCATAAATCAAAAATAAAAATGTTTATTGATATGCGGGTGGGACACTCAGTACGCGGCTGGATGACATAAACGGTGTCGGAACGAAGGTGACATCATTTCTCATCCACAAAAACAAAAAAACATTAACTACAACAATAACAGAAACAAGGACCAAAACACACCATCATCAATTATGAGGCGTGACCATAGAATAGATATAGACTGAAACTAAGGAATAGTATGCAAATGATTATGCAGCACTTTGGACTTTTATAACCTGCTCAATATTTGCGGCCAAAGTTTGGCGTGCCCGGATTGAGCACGCGGCAATAATGCGAACTGGTCACGCAATAGTCCCCAGCGGCATCCAGCTGTTGAGGATGTGGCTGTTGCTGCTGCAGAAGACGTCGCCGCATGGATAACGGTCATTGGCGCTGTTGGGCATTATTGATATAGTCGCTATGTTTTTGCACCTGAAAGGAGAACGAGGAAAAAATTAAGCTTTAGGGGAAATGGCTCCCATTTCAAATGATTTCTTACCAAATCGGCCACAATGGGCTCCTCAATTTCCAGGCCCTGCAGCGTCTGTTCGCGACTCAAATGCAACTCATAGGAATCTGTGGGCGTGACAAATACCACGCGATGTTTGCGTGTCTGCAGCACATTGGCTATGACCAGCTGCGGAGGAGGAAGTGAGTGGGGGGCAGAACGATCAACTTACAGACTCACCTTGTGCTTGTATTTGTTGAGACTATCACGTGCCTTGACAATCAATAGACTCTCATCCGTTTCCAGTTTGAAGGATACCACAAATGCATGCGGCACCCACAGGCTGGCCAGCGGAGCCAACATTTTGGGAACCAATTGTAAGGATATTGTTGGGGCTCCATCTCCTGATTGCATTTTGTGTGTGGGCTGCGGGTGGCGAGATTGATGGCAGTGGTTAGAATTTAAATGAAATGACAAGCCAACGAGGTGTATGAGCGACACGTGATGAGATTGGGTGGGGGGTTGCGCTTAGACCGGATGGGGAAGTTTTTATGTTGCATTTAAAGTGTATTCTACATTTTAGAAAATCGACCTGGCATTGAAATCGCTCTAAAATGTTGACAAAATTTCTATATGGAAGCAATTTTATTCTCAATATTTGTGCTTTGTGTTTTAGCCGGCTCGAGGTCACCTTATGGTTGCTCATAACTGCACACACAACATTGCAAAGTAGGCTGGTTGATAGTACAGCTGTTTCATGCACATCCCCGTTTAATATTCAAAAATCATCACTACGAGACAACGCTAAGCTGCCATTTGGTGTGTCCCAAAATGACCTAATGTGAGTAAAAAATATCCAACTGCTAAAACAGCGACCAATAAGTCTAAGTGCAGAATGGCATTTAAACATCCTCCATAACTTGGAAACAAGAGGTGATAGAACAAAACAAATGTTGCAGTTTTGAACAGTGCAATCTATACCAGTGTCCGGCAAAACATACATGCTTATTTTGCCTTCGCATGTGTGTTTAGACACGCGAGAGCGCTCTCAGTTAGTGTTTGTTATTTCAAAAGAGAGCAGTGTTCGCTCGTATAGTGTCTGTGTATCCAAGGCAGACCCGGCCGCCTAAGGCTCCCACGAGCCGAAGTCTGTCGTATTTTTAAGCAAACGCGAGCCGAAGTTATGGTTGTGTGAATCGGTGAGCACTGCCTAGCAAGTAAAGTGCGTGTTGTCTGGAGAGAGCACTCTTGTTTACTAACACATGCTCACTTTTTTTCCTCTCCATCTGGCCGCCTCTGATCCAAGGCATACTAAACAAGGTAGGCTCACTCACTCTATATCTCTCTTGACAACTTGTTAAATTTCTGTCAGTAAGGCTGGAATGACACTTTCAATTTTTAGAGACAATTATTGTCGAAATTTTTTGTTAATAGCTCAAATTTGATGTTGTGCATCATTGAAGCCTCTTCTAAAACATTCAGCGGAGAATTTAAGCATACTCTGACTCGCTTATACCAACGACTCTTGCCCATAGATGAAATATTGTGACTAAAATTGTCCCTAAAAATTGAAAGTGTCATTCCAGCCTAAGCAACTGTTGTAAGCAAAGCATCTCCGCGGACGAATTTTTTGTGTTTTACTTAGTAGCTTAGTAGGCTTTGTATTGAAATATATTACTCTCTCGCTCTCGCTCTCTTTGACACAAATATACGGAGTTCTGTGAGAGCGAGTGAGCCTACCTTGTTTATTATGCCTTGAGTGTATCGACGCCGCTGCTACAAAGATGGACGTCGCTACTTGTATACACAGAAAATTGAACAGTGCCGGACACTGATCAATACTAGCATAAACAAGTGGGAAAGTCGGTCAAGCCCGACTATAACTTACTCTGTACCTGGAACAGAAGCTGAATGCAACGCTGGTGCTGCGCTCATCTCATGGTCTCTCTCTCTCACTCTCTCTCGCTCTCTCTCTCTTAGTGTGGTGTTAGTTGTGAATGGGTGGGAGGGGGGTGGGGGAGGGCGATGTACTTTTTTGCTCATAACTTGAGAACCGCTGATCCGATCTTTATCATTTCTTCGGCACATATGCATATTACTATTTATGAACAAACAGATCTCAGAGATGGTAAGAGATAGAGGTTTAACATGAATGGGACAAATGCTTCTTATACTTGCAGGCAGATCATTTTTTTCATGATGCTCCCGCCCCCGTAGTTTTGTAGATAGTCATGATCTCCGTCAGTTTTGTAGATAGTGATTAGTTCATTCGTTTGTATCGATTTCCCGAAGAAATGATAAAGATCGGATGAGCGGTTCTCAAGTTATGACCAAAAAATAACTTCCCCCCTACCCCACCCCCTCCCACGCGCTCACAACCAACAACGCATTTCATTCAACAACGTATGAGTGAAAGAGAGAGGGAGAGAGAGAGAGAAACTTAGAGATGAGCGCAGCAGAAGCGTTGCATTCAGCTCCTGCTCGTGGTACAGAGTATGACATAGTCGGGCTTGACCGACTTTCTCACTTGTTCTATGATATTTTTGCTATAGCGATCGGTCGCACTGTTGCGAATGACTATTTCTTGTGCTCTGGACATTTAAGGCAAAATGTTTAAAAGTTATTTAATTTAAGTTGATGCACAAAAATCGTAGTGCAAACTGTGCAATAAAGTTTTAGGGACCAGTGGAAACTCGAACAAATATAAAAGCGCACTTAAAAGCAAAGCATGGAGATGCTTGGCTGAAATGGAGCTCATTAACGGTAAATCCAAGTATAAATGATTTTGAATTCTGGGAATTTCGGTTCTTTGTGTGTCAAATTGGCTGCTTTTTATGCATTTTTCATATTGTGCAATTATAATTATGTTTAAAATCTTCGAATTTTTTTACACGAAATATCTACCGAAGCAGACATTAGTAGTGGATGCAGTGGATGGAAACTAAGTAATATTTTTTAAGCGCAGTCAGATTATAGTTCTTATAACGCGTCAAATGACGCCTCAATTACCTCAACAGACCTGTTCATAGTAAAGATCCGGGGTTTTGTTGAAAAATATCGAAAATATCGATAATATCGATTTTTTCAATATCGCCAAAAATTTTATCGAAATAGATATTTTTGCAATAATCGCAACAATTTCGATATTCATATTTTGAAAATCCTTCGGTACAACCCTATTGAAAATCCTCGACACTAGTTTATAAGAAACATTTTAAAAATGTTTGCAATGATGTAAATTTGTTATGTTATGTTTTTAATATTCATTACTAATAAAAATGGAAGAACCATGATTTGGTTTGCCTTTTAGTTGCTTGAGGCTTTTTAAATAGTTTAAAATACTTTAACCTAGTTTTAAAGCTAAATTTAAAGCGAAATTTCGAACATAGAATCCTGTTTAATGGAAAAGATGCACACACACAAACAAACAGACAGTGGAATGTCCTTGTTAAAGGCCAGGGCTGCCACGTGTCATATGAATTACAACTAATTGAAAGCATAACTCAGCCGTAATGAGCTGACGGCAACGTCTGGCTGCACAATTCTCGCTGTGAAAGACTCTTTCAAATATTACACATACGCCACGTGCGACTTGTTGAGCCAGAGTGTCCATGGCCATTAGCTAAGCTGCTCTCCAAACTGCTGACCAGTTTCATTTGTTTCGCACACAAAGGGAAGACGGCGACAAGCCCAAGTAGCTAGAAATGAAAAATATAGCTCAGGGCACCACCCGATAAGGAGGGGGGGGGGGGGCGTAAAAGCCATGCCAAGGCGCGACAGTTGATTAGAACTTTAAGCTTCTATGTTGCTTTTTACGAACTGCTAACAGCTGTTGACACTGAATCTTCCTCCACCGCGCCCTCCTTGATGTGCTTTCATGCGTGCTCTTGTAAAATCTTTTGATTTGATTTGCGGATTTCAGCACGTCGCCTGTTGTCTGTCCTAGTCCCTCACCCACTCTCCCTCTGTCTGCGTGTGTAGTTTGCTTGTATAATTTCTTGTTTGTTTTTGCTTATTAGAATTTACTTTCGGGTCTCTTGTGCCATCCTTGTCCTTGCTGCCAACACTAAATTAATTCAAATGGTAAGTTGGCTCTCGCTTTTGCATAAATTTGTAAAGGCTTCCAGGCATATTTAGCAGGGGGCGTGTGCGGGCGCCATTTTGAATTTGATTGCGAAATTGAATTTTTAGCACCAAAACTTTGGAGAGCGGACTGAGGGAAGGCGAGGTGTGATGACTTGTTGAAATTTCTCGATCGAATAGCCTTGGCCTTGTATTGGGCTTGGAACTAAGTTAGCTGTTGTGGTTTGGAACTAAAGTTGAAGAGCTGTGGCATAGTTAGTGGTTAGTTAATTTGGAAAAAGAACGAATTTTCTCGTTTGATAATTCTTGAAGATTTTAAAGAACATCCATACAATACCATTTCGCTTTGATTTTCTCTCACTATTTATTGTGGTTGTTGTTGCTTGAAAAATAAGTTCTTCATTTGAATTGGAGTCTTGTGCAACAAATGATTCTCAACTAAATTCCATCCCCAACTTGATGCGCCTGAACCCAATAAAGCCACATAGCCATGACATTGGTGGAAATGCCGATAACAGCCACAGTTCCCAGGGGACCCTCCCCGATCACTTCCCAGGCATGACGACCCTGACGGAAACCTATTTTGCCGCGGGCTGCATCTGTGCTCTGGGCCACGGGATTGCGATGCAGGGTAAATCCATTTGGCTTGATATACACATTCCTCGAGCAATCATTGGGACTTCAAGCATGAAAGTACGCCCTCACTTTTGTCTTGTATGTGGGGACAGAGTTCAGCAGATACGATTTCAGCGCCTCCTTGGGCAACTTGTGCACACAGTGCCAGCGCCAGACATCAGAGTTCTCATCGTTTAGGAAATGGTACCAACTTTTACAGACTTGCGAACAGCGGCTTAAATCATTTAGCTCCAGGTAGGAGAATATAACCTCAAGGCTGTCACAGGATCGACACACGACATCGACATTGTACAGCACCAGAAATTTCCCTCTTGGGGATTTCAACAAATCACTTGTACTTGTTATATTCTACGGAAATCTCTGCTTCTTTTGGCATCAACAACTTTCTGCTTTATTTTATTGCTCAATTTAGTGCAGAGTAAACGTTTGTGGTTGAACCACTATATCGATAGTTCTGAATTAAATTTGATTATTAATCTGACTTACTGCACTTTGAAGCTGGGACGTAAAACAAGTAAACAGGGCCATTTTATTGAACTAATTTTCCAACATTCTTGAGTTTACAGAAGTAAGCGGAGAGCTCAAAATCTGATTTTATTTGAATAATATCTGTATATTCTTTGTATTGTTCATATTACCAAATGGCAGAACAAAATTCAAGCTCATAAGTTTCAAAACTTTTCAGGTGCGACTCTAAAAATACTCTCAAACTAAGCATTTACAAGTATCGGTTAGAAAGTTTCTTGTTGAAATTCAAACTGTTGACTTCCCATTCTCATCCTTGGTCTGTGTACTCTACACTGAGTTACTACCCAAGGGAATTCAAAGACATTTGAACAGTGCAACTATCTGCTTGCATTTGAGCACAAGTGCGGAGAACCCAAGACAAGATTTAGAATAGATTAGTATACCTTGCATTAGGGTTGTTTAATATTTTAATTATTTTCGATATTTTTCAATGAAAAACCTGGATTTCAACAATAATAAAGTCTAGATAGAGATCAATACGAACAAAGTTTGGTTTTTGTATAAATACCGACATGGTTTTAAAACCGCCAGTCGGCAGTTTGTTCGCTTAAAGTGTTCGTCACCGAATACCAGATTGTTCGTCCTTATCAACACAGCTGGCTTGATTTAAAGTAAATTGAATAGTTTTTACTGTTTTTAAAAACATAACAATTTTGTATAGTTATGAATCTACAAGCTTTTTAATTTCGATAAATTTTCAAATTTGGCAAAAAACAAACTTTTTTCTCCTTTTGAGTCCATAGCGTTAAAATCACACGTCCCAGCTCGTTTTTGTCCGGGAACCAACTGTTTGGCCAAGCTTAGTCTTTTTAAATTTGTTTAGATCATTAACATTGTTTGAAAAACAAAAAAGTTATGACAGTAGTAGGGGTAACTATTTGAAAAATCGAAAAAAAAACGATTATCGATAATATCTCGATAACGCGTCGATAGATTTTTATAACGATTTTCGTGATCAGCGGATCGAGCAGTGTAAGTTTGTGCAATAGTATGTAACAATGAATCATATCCGACTATATCTATATATATAAATCTGTACGCCCGACTGACCTATTATCAACCCACAGCCCAAACGGCTTATACTACAGGTTTGAGAATTGGCATAGACCTTCGTTTAGTTATGCAAGCGCGCACTAAAAAAGAAAATTTGGAGAACTTCATCCGGGAAAGTCAGAAAAGCGTGGGAAAACTTTGTATGGGAAAAAATGTAATTTTTCATCCGAATGACTTGAAACTTGGTTTGTAAGCATAGTACGCGAAAGAATGCGACACGTGTTTTCCCGATTTTGGAAAATCCGCCCACGATGAAAATGGCCTGAGAATTTAGCATGCAAAAAAACAATTTTTCATCCGATTGGCTTCAAACTCGGTTTGTAGGGATAGAATACGAAATAGTTTGAAATGTAATTTTCCGATGTTGGAAAATTCGCCCCAAGCGTGAAAATTTCCGGAAAACTCTACATGAAAAATACTATTTTTCACCCGATTGACTTGAAACTCGGTTTGTAAGTCAAAATGAGAATTCATTTGTGTTTTAATTTTCCGTCCGTCTGTTTGTCCGTCCGTCTGAACAAACAGATCTCAGAGATGGTAAGAGATAGAGGTTTGACATGTGTGGGACAAGTGCTTCTTTTACTTGCAGGCTGATCAAGTTAATTTACAATTTTTGCACGCCCTTTCCCGCCCCCACAATTTGGAAAAAGTGTTATATCTCCTACAGTTTAAAAGATACACGATTTGTACCTACTGGAGATAGTTAGCAACTAGCAAAATGTATCGATTTGCCGAAAAAATGATAAAGATCGGATGAACGGTTCTCAAGTTATGAGCTAATAAGTAAACAACCCTCCAACCACCCACTCCCACCCTTCGAGAGAGAGAGAAGGAGAGAGAGAATTAGAGATGAGCGCAGCTGCATTCAGCTTCTCACTTGTTAATATTCAATTTTATCACGTCCCGTCCCGATTCAGGTCTACCCGACAGGTCCCGATCACGACCAACAAATTTTTAATTCAGTCCCATCCCGATAGCTTATACTGCTGTCTTTTTCAACAACAAAGAAGCGCTAAATGACCGCGCTCTCGCTTGGCTCATTCCACACACACGACACCAAAAGGAGCATGTGTATTTTTCTAACCATTATACTCATACATTAATAACACTTTTTTGGAAAGCCACTCAAACGATGATTTTTAGCCAAATTCAATGCTAAACATGATTCCCAGAAGCCAGCTGCCAGTACAACCACAACTTGGCACATACATACATGCTTTATGCAAACAAAAGTGATTTACAGGCAAATCATCTACAAAGATACACACACCCGAAGTGGTTCAAGCCAAATATGTATGTATGCGCATAAATTTTAATGTTAACATCAACAAGCAATTTTCGCCATTGCTCGTTGGGTAAATGTGCCTGGGAATGGTGTAGTGAGAGTATCAAACAATTTAATCAAACGAACGGTCGATTTGTGGTTAACACCCACGACCACACACATGGATACACACACACACACAAACAGGCTATGTCTTAAGCAGGCCAACCGAACCGAAAGGAAATGCACGAGCTGAGCGGAAACAGAGCGTAGGAAATGCTAGGATGAAGCTCAGACGGTTGGCGGCAAGTGGAAAACTTTCATGTTTACCTACCGTAGCATCTGTCATGTTTCTGTATGTGTGTGTGTCTGCATGTTTCATGGTATGCAAATGTACTGAGTAGGTAAAAACATTCACGCCCCACCAATGGACATTTGATGCACTTGAAAGCCTTTTGCTGCTGAATATGCGCCAACAAGTCAGCTGACAGGCAAAAGAAGGACGAAGGACATGGCTAGGAGCGGGCAAGGGAATGCCCACTGACAAGTAAATACGCCCACGAAACGAGACGGAGACGCACAGTGAGTCGCTTACTCAAAACTTGTGGGGAAAAATCATAACGTTTAAAAGTGTCGATGGAAGTTTCTTTTGATTAAAAAATGAACAGCCTCGCCTTTTGTTAAATATTATGGGATAAATTCAATATAATAGTTTAGGTCTCAGCTCAAAGACAGAAAAAATTAAGAATATTTGATTTGCTGTTAAGTGGTGTTAAGACTAACAGTAACATCATAACGTAGCGAAATTTGATGCTAGTAAGAGAGCGAAATGAGTCAGGGGAAGGTATATTGTTAAAGTGCAGCGTGAGCGAAGAGGGAAAGAAAAACTGTGTGACATTTGTTGCATGGAAAATTGTAAGGCCATACCGATACCCTCTTATACGATACGTTTTTGTGTTAAGAAGGCATAACCAAAAATTTTGAGAAAAAGTAAGTGTTAGGTTCTGCGACTTCTTTTCAAAGTGTATCACTTATAAGTACGGTTGCCCTTGCCTACATTTTAATTTTAAAGTAGTTGTCGTAGACTTGGTTAAAGTCATACCATTTGACTGAAAGGTACCATGACCATTGAAAAAATTGTTTTTAATATAACGAAGATAATATGTATAAAATGTCTATTTATGCCAAATCGAATTATACTTAATTTCTTCTATTCGTAGTTATTTATTTCTAGATGAAAATGAGTTTTGGCCCTACACTAAGAGCCGCCTATCAGAATATCTTTGAAGTGAGGCCACAAACTGAGCTGAAGATCTGCACATTACGGTTGCGGCCGTTCCTACAGTGCTGCTTATAAATAGACTATCGTCCATTTGATAATTTCCAAACTTTGTGATTACTATACCACTGTGGGCAAAAAATACAGAGAATTTTCTATATTTGAAGCCTGTTCTTAGAAGCGCCCAAAATAAATTCTCATGACGCACTCCATATAAAAAAAGTGAGAAAGTCGGTCAAGCCCGACTATAACATACTCTGTACCTGGAGTAGAAGCTGAAAGTGATGCTGGTGCTGCGCTCATTTCTAAGTCTCTCTCTCTAAGGTTGTGCGGTGTAAGTTGTGAAAAGGTGGGGCGTGGGTGGTTTACTTATTTGCTCATAACTTGAGAACCGTTCATTCGATCTTTATCATTTCTTCAGTAAATCGATACAACAAATCATCTATCTTCAAAACTGTGGGAGATATGGCGTTTTTCCCAATTTTCGGTGGCGGGAGGGGCCGTGGCAAAAATTGAAAATAAACTTGATCTGCCTGCTAGTATAAGAAGCATTTGTTCTGTGTTGATTGGTACCCAGAATTCCCCAAGAATATATTTCAGGTTCCAATAATCACGTTTATTTAAACTATATCAAATTATAAATGTTAAGAAAGCTGCCGACACGAGGTTTCATACAAGAGTGATTGATATCGATATGCTACTTACTATCGATAAGAAAATAGATAAAGGCTATCGATATTTGAGATGGGAGACTGCCACAGTCCCATACATGTCCAACCTCTATCTCTTACCATATCTGACGGACGTTCGGACGGACGGACGGACGGACGGACGGACGGACGGACAGACGGAGAGACGGACATGGCTATATCGACTCGGCTGTTGATGCTGATTAAGAATACATATACTTTATATGATCGGAAATGATTCCTTCTGCCTGTTACATACATTTGCACGACTTTAGTATACCCTTTTTATTCTACGAGTAACGGGTATAAAAATCCTAAGCTTAGCTGGAAAGTTTCAGCTAAGGGGAAACTATAAGCTAAGGGCCACAAATCTGTATAACAAAATGACGAAATCCGCACTTACGGGAAGAACTAAAAACAGTCTTAAATGCCAACGAACGACGGTTGGTCTCGGTCGGTTTAGGCTTGGAATCAAGCCTCAAAAACGCCACTACTCATCATGTGGCATATCTGGCATCCTTCAGGCATTATGTACTCAAACGGGCAATAATTTGTTCCTCGCCCAACACCTTGAACCGGAATTCGGTGCAAAGCGAACTTATCAACATATCTGTGTTCCTGTTGTTTGTTAAATACTTTTTGGCAAAAAACGCTAACAATATTTTTTTTGTAAACAAAACAGAACAGCTGAACAGTGTGGCCTCATTGTTTTATATAAGTGCACACTAAACATTTATGGGGATGCTGAATAAATAGGGCGCTAAAGCGTGCCAAATTTACCGCGTCAGTATTAACGTTTCAGAGTAGTTGTTGGAAATAAGTGTGTGAATGAAACCTGGATACATCGCTGCACTTCAGAGTCAATTCGATCAAATCAGTTGAATGGTTGGAACTCTTGATACAATAAAATCAAGGTAGTGAAAACAAATCTTCCAGTGCGCATGCGCATGAATTTGTGAGTCTGTTACGTCTAGGATTGGGGGGCACAACAACAAATTATAATAGTCAAAGGAAACAGTCTACAACGCTTTGCACTGCCTTCTATTTTTGTTTCGTGGTTGAAACCTGTTGGAAGCCATCCAAATTGACTGGAAAGATTATAGTGTCAATATTTCAGAATTCAGCACAATCGCCTTAGGGTCCTATGTCAAAATTACAATGATCTCTATCACCTGCTCTCAACAGATCTCTCTCTCTCTCTTCTCCCTGTAAACGTCTCTCTGTAATTATCTTCGGGGAATTCTCTGACCATTCCTGGCTGTGAGTAGGGGCATAGCTTGCCGAACTGCTCAGAGTCTTCTTTTGTCTGCACGCTATGTCGGAACCGACCGGATCGGATGACTACTTCTTGTAGCTGCCCTACAAATGATTGCTCGAAAAATGGGTTTTAATGAGAAATACTGGTATTTTCTCAATATTACCGTTCTCAATAAGCTGGTCTGCGCAGTTTGGTCGAAGTCGCTAACCGTTGAGACAAGCGTTTTCAAGTGTATCAAAACTTCGGCACAGACGAAGTTAGCTTTGCCTTTCTCCTTTTTATTACATTTTTTTTTCCTTTGATCCTATTTAGGTTTTGGTTTATTTTTTTTCCTCTTCTCTATCTCTATATTGTTAAAGTTTTTGGTAGCTCTAATAACGTTTCTGACTACAATTAGCTGTGAATCGGGGCATAGCTGGCCGGACCGTTGTGTATCATTGCGGCCTGTTCTAAAGCATTCTACGAAGAGTTGAAGCATACTCTGACTTGCTTACACCAAAGACTTTTGCCCATAGATGAAAAATTGTGACTACGCCTGGCGTTACGCGAGTTGAGGCTATTGTAGGCACAACGTGCATCCACACGATTGTCCTCCTCACCGCCCATAGAGTAAAATTGTTAAAATGTATGTGATACGTTTGGCATTGGCAGAAATGATTTTACAGTTGGTCCTTTACTTTGAAGGTTGGCTTAAATTGCTGACCATTTGCCGCTGTATTATGTATTATTCATATTGCGAATGAAGCCATTTAAACAAGAATTATATATACGAATGGACTTTACGAAGAGGTTTGAATCTGAATCCGAGCCGATGAGCAAGCCGTTCTGGTGGCGTTTCAATTTTCGGTAGTTGTTCTTGTCCTGATGCCCATCCCGACGGACTCATTTTTGACTTTGAGTGAGAAAAACGCCGTGGCGACGTGTTGATAAGGGTAATTTCATTTATTTCATGTAATTGTTGAACTGTTCTTGCTGTTCTAACATAGCGCACTTGTGTTCCTCTAACCGTTCGACGGCCCAAACATCCACCACTGCGTGTTGTTGACTTTGTTTACTATAACACACACACACACACAGATAGGGCAAATTGAAAAGATTAAAACTTAGTTCACAGTCAATACGCATCCCTGATTGAAGCAGAACTGAAAGAGTAATTTTTCCCCCCTCGAATAGTTCAGCGACTTTTTACACTCTCAAATAAATAGAAAAAAAATATGGGTGTATTAGAACAATCGGTACAAGAGAAGCCCTTAACGAAGATAAATCTTATGTGAAATAAAATGTGTCTATCACGAGATATTGATATAAAAGGGACTGTATAAACTGCATCAACGGATTTCGATTGAAATAAACAAATGCAGCCAATTTCAGTCTTAATATTAATTCCCCAATTTATATATTTGCACCCAAATCTTTCAATTCTAGCCACTGTGCAAGGCCAGAGCCACAGCAGGTAAAAAAAAAACCTGAACATAATACAATAAAACTCGAGTAAAAGTGAAATGGTGGACGTGAGTGTAGCAAAAGCACAAGGTACACGGAGCCTCAAGTGAAGCGTAGCCCAACACCCTAGCTGAGAACCATGATAACAAGCAAAATTATGCAAATCAAATTATATGATGACAATGTTAAGGCTGCTGGGGCAAGGACATTTGCTGTAAATGACGCTGACAGGCTCCTGATGACGGTTCGGACCGTGGACTTAGTGCTCCCACCGGCAGGCAACCCATCCAAAGTGGAAATGTGTCAAGGAGCAGCAAGGACGAAGCCAAACGCAAGCAATCAGAATCAGCTTTGGAAATCGATAAAAAGCAATTTCCAGGCATCTAGCGACAATGCATTGATGACGAACACAATCAATTACAAGATTTCCCACGTGGCCAACTCCCCAGCCCCGCTCCACCCACTCTACTCACCATCATATCCTCCGGTATGTAGAAATCAGATACGGCCGCTGCCAAGTACAAAATCGCACGTTCATCGAAGGCGGCCAAACACTCGCAGGCGGCCCTCAGCAGCCACATGTAGTCCACGACGCTGGTGAAGTTGACATACAATATCATTTGCGTCTCGCGGGCTATCTTGTATTTGGCCAGCACCGGGGCAAACACATCCACCGAGTCCGGCTTGATGGCTATCGTTGAGCTTTGGCTATTGTCCGCAATGTCCAACATATCGAAGAATTGCTGTCCCGTAAAGTGTCGGGTGAAGGGCTCTAGGGATTTGTGGCGATGCATAAAAATGACGGCATAATCGTGATCAAGAAAGTATTCCGCCGAGGCAGAACCACGTGTGCCAGCACTAAAGTTGTCCACAAATCGGACAGTGTTATGCTCCAGCGGTACGGTAGTTCCACCAGACTAAATAGGAGAAGGAAGAGAAAGAAAGGGAGGAAAGAATTAATTTGAGATCGAGTACAGAATATCGAGATTTAAGTATTAAGTATCGAGTACTGAGCATTGAGTACTGAGTATCGAATATTGAGTATTAAGTTCAGAGTATCAATTGCTGAATATTAAATACTGAGTATCGAGAACAAAGTATGGAGTTTTGAGTACTGAGTGTCGAGACCTGAATGTCGAGCACAAGCAATCGAGTAATGTGTCGAGGACTGAGTATGGAATGTCGAATAGTGAGTATCGAATACTTAGTAAAGAATATTGAATAATCTTGTGCTGATCTTCAAATACTGAAAATCGAATTTGGTATTTATGAGTATCGAGTATTGAGTACCGAGTTTCCAGTACTAGTTATCGAGAACTGAAAATCATGTTCTGAGAATGTAGTTCTAAGTCAGGGATGCCCAGAACGAGCTTACCCGCGCGCGAGAACAATACACATACGCCAAATATATTTCAAACAATAACAATTAAATGAGATAGAGAGAGAGAACCGATTCTTGTTTGTGTGTATGTGTGGTCGTTGCTACGCAAATCATACTCGATAGCGCGACAAGCGTTCGGCCGTACGCATAAGCATTTTGTTGTTGTGTTCGAGTTTGCGAGAGACATGGGAGAGAGAAAAGGGAGACACACATGATGTTGTTGTTGCAGGTCAGAGCGCGACAACAACAAAACAGCAGAGCAGGCATAAAAATTGTTTTTGTTTTTTGCTGGCTTACGGGATGCGCAAATCGTATGCGCGCAGGCTATTCCTTTGCGTAGAACAACAACACATGCGTGTCATGCGCAATCAGCTTGGGCGCCCCTGTTCTAAGTATTGAGTTTTGAATATCGCGTACACTGAGTATTGAATACTGAGTCGAGTACAGAGTAATAACTAAAGACTACAGAGTATAGAGTACTGAGTATCGCCTGCAGAGTATCGGGTATGGTATCGAAAAGTGAGTATCTAGAACATTGTAATGAGTTTTGAGTATCGTGTGCTCAGCATAAGGTACTAATTATTGAATACTGGGCGTCGACTACCAACTATTGAATACTTACTATCGTGTTGTGAGTATCGAGTACTGAGTATTGAGCACTAAGTGTTGAACATGAAGTATTGAGTACTAAAGTACTGAGAAGAAGAAAGTATCGACTAATGAGTATCTAGTACTAAGTGTCGGGGACTGAGTATCAGTGCAATGTATGGAGTACTGAGCATCAAGCTTTAATAGCACCGGGTGTCCCACTAGGCGGTTTCCATGCCCTTCAGAATTTTCAAATGCTCTTCGTGATTGACGTCTCAAAGATTTTCGAACACGTTAACCAAAGATAAGATAAAAGATTTTTTCGGATATAAGCGATAGCCTCCTTTTCAAATAAAATATTTGAATGTGTAAATTAATAGCAACACTTTTCAACAGATAACGGCTCGATGCTGGTCTTGATCCAGTAAAATATCCAACTTTATTTTTCCACCCTCCGAGTCAATTTTAAAGTTCTGAGCTTATTTGACTTCTGAGATATAACTCTCAATCAGCTGTTCTTTACCAGTTTAAAACAGTTTCAGACTTGAAATCATAGCCTATGACTTTTACAATTTTTTGGACAGTTCGGTTTACACCTCATATATTTACCCTCTACTATTGCAGTTTATCAAATCTTTTCGCAATTTTTATAATCTTAGGTGAGTCATACGACAAATTTGCAAAATTCCAACACATTTTAGTCCGTTCCATCTACACCTTACAATTGAAATTTTTAAAATTTCGCCGTTTTTGGTCTACACCTCTTATCTACGCGTTTTCAATTTCCATCTATCCAAACTTCATAATTCTTAAGTCCTTTAAACATTTATTAGCACATTTCGCGATTTTCTGATCATGACCAGATCATAAGTATTAGAGAGAAACTTTGCTCAGTCGACACCGCTTCTGGCAGATATTAGTCAGCTGTTCGCTGTTACATACGCTCTCTGGATACATTCGGGAACATGGTCGTCTAACTGTAAACACAGTGATTTCCGACTGTCACTATAAAGTATCTTTTTGGGCACATAAATCTATCTTTTAGGACCAGCAAGATTGAGAGGCATCGCACAATTTATCTTTAATCCTTATTGCTCCTATTTACCCGCCAGTTTACACGCTTTTATGATAATATAAACTCAAATGATTTTTGAAATTTAAAAATGATTTTGCCCGTAATTGGCACGTTTTGCCATTTATTTGTGTCTTATTTCAATTAATTTGTCAAATGTGGAGTTTTATGGTCTAATCTATGCGTCCATTTATCCAATCTTCATAATAATTTTAGATCCTATAAAATTTTTTGAATAATCACCTTTCATTAACCAACTTCTGTATTGTCATGTAATCATTAAGCGCTTTAATAAATAGTCTCATAATAAATATTCGAATTTCGCGGTTCTTTGTACCATTTAAATAAAAGCCATGTTCAACTATCTGTGTGCCAAGTTTCATCCTAATCTCTTTGGCCATTTTTTGAGTGAAAGCGATTTCATAAACTAAATAATTTCGGGTTTTTTGGACCATTCACAGAATTGAAATATATCAAATGAGTCCTTCCTGATCGCCATGAACATACTGTGAAAATTTCGTGAAGACTGGTTCAGCGGTTTAGACGCCCATTATGATCCAGCATACTGACAAACAAGACTGCAAACCGGTCCGAACCCCTTAGAACCGGTTCGGTTCGGGATTTTCGGGTTCGCCGAACCGGACCATGAACCGAACCCCTAATAATTTTGCCTCCTCGAACCTAAGCCCGAACCGCACCACTTTTTCGAAAAATTAGGTTCGGTTCACAAAATCAAGTAGTTTTTCCCAACTACTTATACAGCGACATACTGAAATTTCTTGTATCTGACTGCTTTCATTCTAGAATTTGTACAATCCTATGTCAGATTTATACTATCGCCGTCGATAATGAAGCGAATATAGTTTGAGCAGAACTTTTCAATTACAACTGCAGAGTTTAAAAGAAATGCCACTATGAAGAATGTAGTGTAAAAGAAGGTTGCTCTGTAAAGCAAATGCATTTCTTGATTTGGACGATGACCAAGTTAACTCAATAGATTCCCTAGAGTACTTTATAACTACAGTTTGTTCATATACAGATATTTTTAAGGAATTTCACTTGTTTTTTCCGAAAACTTTTTGGGTTCGGGTTCACGGAGCGGGTTCAAAAGGTCGCTCTACCAAGGTTCAGGGCCGAACCGGGGTTCAGGAATGATCTCGTCTTCGCTGACTAAAAAAAATTTATATAAAGGCCTATTCTCAGATGACATACATTTTATTTTCGTCACAGTGCCTTGGATAAATAATATAGTTTTTCAAAGCATTCAGCTTGCTAAGTTGTTCAAAAGTGAATCTATTCATATGAAGCTTTGTGACGAAAATAATATTTATGTCATCTGAGAACAGGCCTTAATTGGAAAAAGCTTAAGCATTTCATACATATTTGAAAGTTCAGAGTCTTGATATTCGAGCTCAATAATAGTTATTTGAAGGGACATTTTGCTTTAAAATCAAACAAAAAGTTTGAACTAATTTTAAGAAAGTGACTAGAAAAGTTAGACCTAATTACACAGGCTTATAAGCTTTTGCAACTGAAAAGATCGCAAGCTTTCTATATGTGGGTCCTTTTTTTTCAAATTGAACGGTCTCAAGATTCTAAATTAGATCTCGACACTCCCACGTGATTTGCAGTTTTGCAAAAAAAATTTTTTTTTAATTTATAAACAATTTCAAAAATCGTCAAAAACAAAAAAATGGAAAAAAAGGTTTTTTAAAAACGTGATATCTCAGGTTTGGTTTATCGGACAGGTCCCAAGTTGATATTGGTGGAAAGGAGTTTACTGGTTACTACCTCAAGGTCGTCTTCCATTTTTTTGTAAAGTCCGCAACATAACTTTAAACCAGCATAACTTTTAGATAATCTTTTATTTTAAATTAGGTCTGAAAGTACTCCCAAAGAACTGCATTTTGCAAAAAAAAAAAATCATTCAAATATTATATACCAATGTGGACGCCAGCTGTGTCAATTTTAACAAGCAAATTTGCGTACAAATGCAACGTCCGCAACGCAGGATTAGCCCATATGTATATTTCGGAATCGAGCTACTCGACAGCAACGCTTTAACTTCTTTTTTAAAAGAATCATCAACATCTAAGATCTGGCAATGCGATTAGGTTCAATAAATCACTTGCAAATTGTGCAAAATTTTTGTTCTTAATTCATGATTCAGTTCGGTAAAGCTTTATCCTAAAATTCTGTTCAGTGATAAGTCCATTTATGTAGAAGTTGCCAATGGAAATAGTGTTTCATGCTTTTGAAAACTTTTCGGACAAGGGCAAAGTACAGCGGGCTCTACCTAAAGTAGAGAGGGCTTCAAAGATATTTGACCTTATCGGTGGGTTGAAGGCGGCTTTACATTTAAAAACAGTGATGGTGGGGCGTTGGTCTGTGTCTTATGGGTCTTTTCCAGGATTTGTCGAGCTTCGGGTTAATATTATTGATACTCTTGCAGGGGGTATGTTAAAATTGTTCAAATGTTTGAACCAGGGCTGCAAACCGGTCCGGAGCTGAACCGCTCCGAAGTCGGAGACTCCGAGATTTTCGAGAATCTCGAACCGAACCTGAACCGGAGCAAAAAAAAATTTCGCGGCTGAACCTGAACCCGAACCGGAGCAAAAGATAAGTTAAAAGTGGTTCGGTTTAGAAAAAAATTCATATTACTTTTTTCGGGCTGACTTATGTATTGGTGCTTTAGGGTTTGAATGTTCGTAAATACTTAGAAAGTTCTTAGAAAAACGTTTTTACTTTTTACGTTCAGTTTCAAATAAAATCATAGAACTTTTTAAGCATGCTCTAGGTCATTTAAGTTGAGAATTTGTCCATAACTTGTCTAAAACAAGACACGCACAACACCACAAAGGAGGCCGGTTGACAGTATAGTTATTACATGAATATCAATTCAATCTTCAGCTGTCTTCGTCTGTCCTTGGTGTGTTTGCAGAAAGTACATCATGACAGAACTGCTATGACCGCTTGGGAATCCCAAAGGCAGGCTTGTAGCAAAATCCGACATCAGCAGCATAATAATTTTTTTTTTTTTTTTGAATCCAAGAAACTTAATTTTTTGACCTTGAAACAAAAACAGCTTGCAAAGAGACAAATTGCTAAATTGTATGAACCTCAAAAAGAACTCATTAATAAAAGCATCACTGATTATTCTTATGATCATGAAATGCAATCCTTAGCTAAAGAGCTAGAATATAAAGAATTAGTGACAAAATACAAAATAGTGAACGACTTCGTAGCTTCATTTGAAGGAATTCCAAGATTGCCTAAAGATTCTATTGTTTTAAGGGTTTGGATAAACTACCATTGTAAATGTAAATGTTGGCTATACAGCTCCTCCAACGGGGCCAAGCCAAGCTTCTCTCAATCTCTTAGCGTGTGTGCTTTAAATTTTTCGCACAAGAGAAAGGGACCTACAGTTTAACGCCGGATCCGAACGGCAAAGTTTGAGAATTTGCTTTTTCGTGGCTAGTTACTTCACAGCTGGCGCCAATAGCTGGTGAAGGTGACCGTATGTGTAAAAGCTATTTTCTAAAGAAAGAAAGAAACTTTTATTATTAGATGTTCAGAGGCGGGATCGAACCCACGACCTCCCTCCCAGCAGTCCAGCACACTAACCACTAGGCCACACACGGCCACAAACTATCATTGTAAATAACTGTAATGTGTTGCATTAGCTGTTCCTTAAACACAAATATCAGGCAAATTTTTCTTCAGTCTTTTTCAGTTTTATCCATTATTAACTTAAGCATAGTTCGAATATTATTTGGAAAATATCAATAGTTGGCTAATGCTGTTATAATTTACATTCCTGTTTCTTAAGCTAGCAAAAACAAAATTATTTCTGAACCTCGGTACGAACCTGAACCTAGGTTCGCCGACCTACTGAACCCGCTCCGTGAACCCGAACCCAAAAAATCTAACAGGTGCGAACCCCGGAGTGAACCTCCACCGATTTCAGAGGGGTTTGCAGCCCTGGTTTGAACAGCTGAGTTAGTATAGCCATGTCCTTATGTCGGTCAGTCTGTTTCTGTTCTATCTCCTTTATTTCTATACAGTTAATGAGCTGCAGAAATTCTATTTAAGAGTGAAACTGCAAAAATTAGTATTAATTTTATCCTTTTTAATAACATTTCGTTAGTATTTTTAAAAAAATTGCCCAATTTATCATGCACAATCTTATCCACAAAATCGCTTTAATTAGAAAATTGCATGTTTGTAGGAAAACATCAAATTGCAAAGAACTCCGATTTTCTGTTCAAAGTTGCTTTCGACTCTAATTAAAATTTCATTAGTAAATTTCCGTTATTGCCTTCAGTTTTAATGGCTTTGAGTAGCTGTTGCTCGCCCGGGCTAATTAATGGGCATTAGGTATTTATTCATATGTTCGGTGAGCTTTGCCACCGGCTTACCGTTACGAGGACAATGCGATTCTGCAGCTTATTGTGTCGTTCGCAGAACTCTTTCAGCAACGAACGATTATCCTCGAAATCTGCGGGCGGCAGATGCGTATTGTAGAAGTCCTCCCAGTGCGACATATTGATGTTCGTCTTTGTTCCTAATTGGCCGCGAAAGGAAGCGCGCACGTGTTTGTTAGGGTGGAAGTAAGGGAAGCCCGAAAAAAAAGTTTCAACAGCGCCGGAAAGTATGCAATGTTTTTGCCCTTAATTGATAAACGCAGGCGGACGCAGAGCGAAACTCAATTTAAAGCTGAATAAAGCCAGGCAAATAAATTAATAACACATCCGTACTAGTTTAATTCAATAAACTTCACTTTCACGCTGTGGGCAAGAGGGGGGCGAAGTGGGCGGGGGCAACTTTCACTAGCTTTCGATTCTTCTTATCAATGAAAATGACGAAACAAACACGCTCTCGGGATGAAAACAAGCGCGCGCAGTTTTTGCGTTGTGCACAGCAGCGAGTTCGGTGAGAATCTGACGGATAGACGAGGATGAATAGGACATGGACAGGCGCACTCCCTTTCGGCAGCAATTTCTCGTTTTTTTCCCCGTCGGCAAGTTCAAAGTGCAAAATACAAACAAATTGTACGAGAGTGCGAGCCACAACAGCTGATGCCAGTGTTGGGCAGTTCCAGTGCAAAAGAGCCAAGTGAACACTGGTTCATATTAGTGATGACACTTGTGGTGAGCCAAAAGCGGGACTTTCAAAATTATTTCGAGCTATGCTACCAACATCGGCATGTTCAAAAGAAATACATTGAAAAATATTAAAGTGCTATAATGCATCAATATTACCTGATGCACAGTGGACGAATCGACCATTGTAGCGCGTCGAAATTCAAATTTTCAAATTTGAAAAAGCGTTAATTTTGTATTAAATATCGATTACCGATACTTTGACTAGCTTATAAAAGCTTATCGCAAAGAACAGCTGTGAACTATCAAACACAACATGTTTAAGTACAGACAATAATCATTAAAACCCGAGTTTTTTAGTAAAACTCAAAATCTAATTATTATTACTGAGAAATATGTCCAAAAAATCATTGCAGATATACATTTAAGATGCAAATAGAACTAAATTGGAAAAGTTCTTTTATTTGTATTATTATCTTAGTTTAATATATGATTATTTACATTTAAAAATATAAAATAACCATTATTTACGGTCCCTGATAAACTCTCCTTTATCTGGATGGTTAAGCAGATTTAACCCATTTAATGTTGACAGAGAATTGTTAACTATGTCTTTACATATAAATAAACTAGTAAATAGCCCGTCACGCTTCGCTGCGCCTTCAACAGTATATAACCACCGCTTCCCGCACACTTCCCGCCCAAATCCCACCCACTTCCCATTTACATCCCACCCACATCCCTCCCACTTACCGCCTCATTCCACCCACATCCCATCCACTTTCCATTTCCATCCCACCCACTTCCCACCTACATCCCACCCACATTACACCCACTTGCCACACACATCCCACCCACATCCGTCCCACATCCTACCCACATCCGTCCCACATACCACCCGCATCCTACCCACTTACCGCCACATTCTACCCAAATTCCACCCACTTCCCACCTACATCCCACCACTTGCCCTCATCCCACTTCCCGCCCACTTCCCACCTACATCCCACCCACATTCCACACACTTCCCGCCATCTTCCCGTCCACTTCCCATTAACATCCCACCCACATCCCACCCACATCCCTCCCACATCCTGCCACGTTTCACCCACTTTACATCCACTTACCACCCACTTCCAAAACAACTTTCCACCCACATCCCAACCACATCCCATTCACTTCCCAGTGAGCATCCCGGCGGTATTTCCAACATCGGAAAATTAAAAACAAAATAAATTCTCATTTTGACCTTACAATCCGAGTTTCAAGCCAATCGTATGAAAAATTGTTTTTGCATGCAGAATTTTCCGGCCATTTTCCTCGTGGGCGGCTTTTCTGACATTCAAAAATCACATTTAAAATTATTTCGTATTTTGTCCTTACAAACCGAGTTTCAAGCCATTCGTATGATAAATACTTTTTTGGATTCTGAATTTTCCGGCCATTTTCCTCGTGTGCGGATTTTTCAAAATGTCAAATTATTTCGCGTACTATGCTTACAATTTATGTTTTGTTATGTGTAATTTTGAAAATGAATTTGGCGCTAATCGCTGGCAACTAAAGTTTCGCCCATACAACCTTGACCACCCACTTTCCACCCAAGGGGGTGAATTTTCCGGAAGATTGGTATGCAGTTGTTGTCGAATTTTAATATAGATCTTTGAAAATGAGTTTAAACTTGATCGGATTAAAAACAAAAAAGTTTCATACAACAGTTATCCGCGAATTTTCCACATTTGCCGACAGAATTTTCCAAAATCCGTTCTTAGTACTCACTTTCAGCATAAGATAAAACTTATGTGAAAATCTCATCTTCCTATCTTTTATGGTTTAGGCTGTGCGACGGTCACCAGTCAGTCAGTCAGTCAGGTTGAACTTTTTTATATATGGGCGATTCCATGAAAAATCGCCCACTGGGATTTTTTTTGGATCGAAATAATTTTTTTCGTATTCCTTGTAGTAAAATAGTATATACGTATTTTCAGCATTTTGGCGAAATACACTTAATTCGCGGGTAAAGTCGATTTGAAAATTGACATATTTAAAAAATTTAATTATTTTCAATTGCTTGCTATCCAAAGCCATTGGTAATAAAAATTTTTAAAAAATCTGAAAATTAACATTTGAATCCAAGCTTTCAAATAACTCACACTAAATAATTTTTAAATTTTTCTTTGGTCTTCAAATCGCGAAAATAAGTAAACAAAAATTAATTGCCGCGAAAGGGATTTTTTTTTTGTCTTCATTTTTTTCTCAAAATTTGGTCTTGTATGCAGTAATTTACTGTATTAAGCTGTAAATGGGCAATCCAATAGTTCCGGAGTTATGGCCATTTTTCATTTATTTAAATTAATTTTCTGTAACAATATCAGATTTAGTATGTTTAATTTTAAGAGGGTAATATTTTTGTGGTCGAATATAGTGAAGTATATCATCATAAAAATTATTTTAACAGATCGGCGGAGTGGCATTTCCATGCAACAGCCCAAAGGGCCTTGCGATGGAGCTGGATATACACTAAAAAGAAGGGCTAGAAGGGCAAGCATTCAAATGATTACCGATAAACAGATTACCCCTGCCCTGGAACTCTATGAATGGGTCAACTAATTTTTACCAAACATCACAGTAAGATACAGAAACACAAATTACTAAAGTAGGGCCACAGAATTATTAAAATTACGATTTAGGAAATGCCAAACTATACAAGGGACACTCTATTCAACCACAAAATAATTATCTTCTTAAAACCAAAACATTTTCACATTCTGAAACATCTGATATTGTTAGTTCCTAAAAAAAGTGAATTTTAATAAATGAAAAATGGCCATAACTCCGGAACTATTGGATTGCCCATTTACAGCTTAATACAGTAAATTACTGCATACAAGACCAAATTTTGAGAAAAAAATGAAGACAAAAAAAAAATCCCTTTCGCGGCAATTAATTTTTGTTTACTTATTTTCGCGATTTGAAGACCAAAGAAAAATTTAAAAATTATTTAGTGTGAGTTATTTGAAAGCTTGGATTCAAATGTTAATTTTCAGATTTTTTAAAAATTTTTATTACCAATGGCTTTGGATAGCAAGCAATTGAAAATAATTAAATTTTTTAAATATGTCAATTT
The DNA here is from genome assembly GCA_018904275.1 of Lordiphosa clarofinis. Lineage (NCBI taxonomy): Eukaryota > Metazoa > Arthropoda > Insecta > Diptera > Drosophilidae > Lordiphosa > Lordiphosa clarofinis. Next base: position 794,826 of record JAEIGQ010000145.1, read on the forward strand.
TCAAATCGACTTTACCCGCGAATTAAGTGTATTTCGCCAAAATGCTGAAAATACGTATATACTATTTTACTACAAGGAATACGAAAAAAATTATTTCGATCCAAAAAAATCCCAGTGGGCGATTTTTCATGGAATCACCCATATATAGATAAACCGTTTAGGCTGTGCGATGAGTGCCAATGAGTCAGTCAGGACACATTCCCTTATGGATATAGAGATATTAGTCGACTAGACAAGCTTTTTTTAATGCCGATTCATTTTATAAATTTTCCGAATTCTTCTTCTGAATCTTCTTCCGAATCTGAAGTAGCAAAGTTATTAAAAGTTATTGATTTTTTTATTTAGGTACGTTGAACTTCCCACACATAGATAAGCTTTGTTTTGAGCAAGTCATCAAAGAAATGAAATAAATAATAATATTTAGAGCCGATTTCTGTTCTCTCAGATAGCTGCTATGTGTCAGATAGTCATCGATTTTACACAGTTATTTGTTGGTTTATGTGACAAATAGCTCTATGTAGAAGATGTGAAATCGGCCCTAAATGGATTTGATAACTTGGCGTGAATGAATTTACGAGCTGATACGCAAATGGGAATGATTTAAAATTTGATAAGCATCGAGAGTGGAGTCCCATGATTTAAGTAGCTTAGGTAATGGACTAACTGGAATGGAAATGAATGAATGGGAATACATTTCGATCGAATGATCAGATGGGGACTATCAATTGAGTGTGTCAATTGCCATTGAGCATACCCTTCAGCTCTTCGTCGCCTGCTTCGGCCGATGCCGCGGGCTGTTGCCTCTTGCCAAAGTTCTCGCCATCTTCGATGGTCTCTGGCATGGGTTTGTTGAGTGTTTCGGGCAACAGAAGCGAGAGTAGACCGGCAGTAAGCGAGAGGGCCCCACAAATGACCAGCGGCAAGGGCTGCCAGATCTCCCCTAGAAGTTTCAGATATGGCGCCAAAATGCTGCCCACGCGAGCCACCATGGATGAGGAGCCCAGCGCCACATTGCGCACCACCGTGGGAAACTGTTCGGCTGAGAATATGTAGATGGTCCCGTAGGAGGAAGTGATGGCCAGCTTGCCCATCATGGCGCAGGTAATGATGAGCCAGTTCATGTCGCTGGGTACGAAAACGGTCATAAGTAGGCTGATCCCAGCTATCACCATGCTACCACACAAAATGGTGCGTCGCCCCCAGCGGTTTAGGGTAAAGAGCAGCAAAGAGTAACCCGGAATTTCCACGGCTCCAGAGATCACAAAGTTGATTAACTGATTCCCTCCCAGATTGTTGGTGTTCCACGAGAGCCCATAATAGACGGCGCTGTTGACAAACCAATCGAAGAAGATGAGTAAAGTCTTGCGGCGCAAGTTCGGGTAACGTAGCAGATCCAGCACCGAGGGGGCAGGCTGCGTGGAGGCCAATTCGTCCAGCTTCTTCTTCTCGGCCACCTCTTCTACCAGCTGCTCGTAGACTTCGCTGGGGATTTCCACCTTGTTGACCCTGGCTGCCTTCTCGATTATCACAAATGCCTCGTCCTTACGTCCCTTTGAGAGCAACCAACGTGCAGACTCCGGCACGATCCAATGGTAGCACAAGAAGAGTAGTCCCGGCAGCGTCAAGGCAATCTGCAGCCAACGCCAATCGTGGATGAAGTAGACCAGTCCCGCAGTCAGCATGAATCCCACTGAGAAGAACATTTGCACGGCCACTCCGGCGAACAGACGGTACGAGGCGCCCACCAACTCCAGGGCCAAAACATAGGCCACCAGAAAGACACCCGAAGTGGTGGCTCCCACAATCATGCGCGATATGGTATAGCTGAAGTAATCCGGAGCCACACCAGCCAGCACACCAAAGATCACCTGGATGACCAGCGAGGCAAAGAAGGTGGGTTTGCGCCCCAGCTTATCCGACATCTGTCCAAAAATCAAGCATCCCAACATCACTCCCAGCATGAATATGGCATCGCTGGTGGCACTCAGCAGGCTGCGATTGCAGACCAAGTCCCATTCGGTCACGACGCTGTTGAGGTACTTGCTCTGGTCGTAGAGATAGCCAGAAGAGCACTGCAAAGTTCCATTTTGTGTAAACGGAGCACTGCCATTGAGATAATCCTCAGTGTACAGCACATTGTAATACTCGCAGGTTGAGAGCTTGCCCGTCACACTGTCCTTGGGATAGGCCAGGGACCATTTTTCGCGCGGCAGGGATGAAAACTGTACGGTCTCTGCATCCTCATGCGGCAACTGACAGCGAAATTCGGGGCGGGCTAGTAAAAACACTCCAGGTAGCTTGTGGAAGGCAACAACAATGGCGGGCAAACAGAGCAGGAAATAGATGCGTCTTTGATAGCGACCAAATTCGCCCAGGTGCTTGATGACATCGTCGTAGCCCATCAGAAAGCAAGTACAATAATCTTCACCGAGAGTCAAACGATTTTCGACTGCGTTGCGTATACGCCGCCTGTGCCCAATTGAACTAGTTTGAACAGGGTTGGTCTCATCAACAAAGCCAGCCTCCGCATAACCGATCTTGATTTATGATCTCGAGTTTCCAGCGCTCGATCAACCGCTCGCCAGCTGCTTTAGAACGATACTAAAGAGCCGAAATCAACTACAACTATTATCTGAATCCGAATTAATGCTCCACTCTCCCGCTCAGGGCAGCAAACAATCTCTGGCCGAAACAAATGTTTGTGATCGAACTGAAGATTGGTAGGCGGAGACGACGTCATATCTCTGCCGCTTTCCTAACTTTTAGCCAAGGTTCTTATTTTGTTGCCATCTGACAACAATCCAACAAACTCTGCTGTTAGATATCGGTAAAAGAAACGTTTTAAGAAACCCGCGACTTATTTACTGTAATCTCGCAACCACAACTAGACGACTCACTTCAGTGTTTGTTACACTCAATAAATTTATTGCCTAAAAGGCCAAAAATTTTTCTTCCGATCCCCTGTTAAGTAATCAGTGGCGGCACGGGGGGTTTTGGGGGTTAAAATGTCAAATAAATAAAAAAACATTACAATTTTTGAGCGATTTAACCACAGAGCTTAAAAGCAATAGCAAAATTTAAATGATGTGTACAACATTTTTATACCCGTTACTCGTAGAGTAAAAAGGGTATACTAAAGTCGTGCAATTGTATGTAACAGGCAGAAGGAATCATTTCCGACCATATAAGGTATATATATTCTTGATCAGCATCAACAGCCGAGTCGATATAGACATGTCCGTCTGTCCGTCCGACCGTCTGTCCATCTGTCCGTCCGTCTGTATGAACACTTAGATCCCAGAGATGGTAAGAGATAGAGGTTTGTCATGAATGAGACAAATGCTTCTTTTATCTGCACGCAGATCAAGTTTTTTGATCAAATTTTGGCCAGGCCCCCTCCCGCCCCCGCAATTTGAAAAAAAAAACGTTATATCTCCTACAGATAGACGATTCGTGCCTTCTAGAGATAGTTAGTATTAGCAAAATGATAAAGATCGGATGAACGGTTCTCAAGTTATGAGCAAAATAATGAACCTACCCACCTAACCCTCTAGTTCCCAAGACCGCCTCTAGGCGGGCTAAGTTCAAAACACGCTTAATCGTGTTTTTGATCACATTTTGCTTTTTTGATTCGTTTTATCTTTTTTGGGGAATCCCAAATATTTATATTTGCGCGCCGCTTGCAGCTTGCGCTAGCACGAAAAGCAGCTGTGAAAGTCAGTTCAATGCAGAAGTTTGTGAATAACACAAAAAAAAAATATTTTGTGCGGAGTGCGAACAACAAAAAATTAAAAAAAATATTATTCATAAGCGTAGAGGAAAAGTAAAATTATCTGTGTGTTGCAGAACGTCTTTATCAAACAAAAAGCGATTTTGCTGAAGAAGGAACGTGCTTGTGAGCATTTTAGCTGAGTTCAAAGGTCACCCGCCTAGAGGCGGTCTTGGGACAGCTGGCGCAAAAAATACTTCAAAGTTAGTTTCAAATGCGAACTTTTATATAAGAATAGTTTGACTAAAAATCTTTTTTTTTAGCCATGGAGCGTAAACAAACGCATAAATTACACTAGTTTACAGCCAAAAAGACCCATTTCTACTGAAAATTTTTTTTAGTGTAGTTTGGAATGGTGATCTCAAAAATCAATTTCAAAAATTTTTTCATGGCTCTGTTTTTGATATATAATTTTTTTTTTTATTTTTTTGGTAGGGGCACTTACATTTTAAGCTATATCTCACTTTATAATTGTCAGATAGAGTCAAGCAAGATAAGAATCGAAAGGTTATTTCGCTGCCAGTAATCGGGTAAAACATTGTTTTTAAATCGGTTCATTAGTTTGACAACAATATCCAAAAATATTTCGAAAAAATCGATTTTTTGCTCGAAAATTCATTTTTGGTCGCCTGGAAAAAATATAAAAAAATCCAAAAAAAATATTTTTATTTTTTCTACATAAAAACCGCACTTCTACGAAGAAAAACAGATATCGATGATCAAAATCTGTGAACAAACACAGGAGCTGTAAGCAATTTAGTGCAAAAAAATGTGATATTTTCCTGAATATTTTAAAATAAATTTTCGTTTGCTTCGACTTTTGTTTCGTATTTAATTTTTATTTTTGTTCTGGCTTTTCGTTCACTTCATAATTTGACCAAAAAACGAAGAAAAGTACAATGTTAATTTTTGAAAACACACAATATACTTAAATTTGACTGTTAGTTCCTCTACTCAATTTGATCCATCTATGGTACGTGCCTTATTTTCTTCGTAAAAGTGCGATTCTTAAGTAGAAAAATAAAAATAATTTTTTTGTGTTTTTTTATATTTTTTCTAGTCGTTTAAAAAAATGAAATTTCTTGGATTTTCGAGCAAAAAAATAGATTTTTTTGAAATATTCTTGGTTGTTGAATTCAAACTACTGAACCGATTTCAAAACAATGCTCCACACAATTATTGGCAGCTCCATTACCTTTCGATTTATTTCTTACTTGACTCTATCTGACAATTATGAACTGAGATATGGCTTAAAATGTAAGAGTACCTACCAAAAAAATTTTAAAAATTAATATTTCAAAAACGGAGCCATGAAAAAATTTTTGAAATCGATTTTTTAGATCACCATTCCAAACTATACTAAGAAAATTTTTCAGCTGAAATGGGTCATTTTTTTTTTTTTTGTGAACTAGTGTTATTAGCGCTATCTGATGATGAAATCACAAAAGTTCTAAAAATGTTGGATATTGATGGCGTCACGGATAATGAAGAAGAAAATGAAGACGATTTAGATGAAGATCCTTGTGAGTATGACAGGATCGATATGGCGATAGATGAGGTTGTTGGTATGTCGGAATCAGCACTTCAGTCAGAGCTTTGCTCAGATGGCAGTACGGCTTCAATGTTATCACCATCAACCTCGATCACTTCAATTACATCTCCGACAACGAAACGCTGTCCATGGCTAACATTTACCCAAAAAAAAAACAACAAAGAATGCAGGCGAATTTGAAAGTCGTTCCAGAGGACGTCATGCATCTGACCATGAGCCAACAAAAAACACCATAAATGATGCTGGCGCTTTGGAGGATGCGTTCTGGATATAAATCCGAAATCCTAGGCCTTCAAAAAGATATTATGGCGTCAACAAAATCTGGTGCTAGATATATCGGCTATCTCATTTTGTGATCCCGATCTGGAAGAATTTCAAAGTCCCGACACACCATATAAATGTTTTGAATATTTTCTAGATTACGAAATCATTACGCACATCATTCAGCAGACCAACATTTATGCCGTCCAAGAAAACATTGCGACTTCATTTACTATAAAGAACTTGGACCCAGCGGAGCAGAGGCCCAGCGGCGCAGAGGTGAATGAGGCTGGTCCACAATATGCATCGTAGTAGGTGCCCACGTACTGGGAATTTCTCGCTACGTTTCGAATACTACAGTTGTGTGTAGAGAAGTTTAACTTCGGGTCGAGTTGTTGCTCGTGTATATATAACAGTTGTGTTATGTTTGTGTCAATCGACTTTAGAAAAAAGGCATCTCGGTCGGCAAAGTGCCAACTGCCTACATTCTTAATTATGATTTTGTCGCCAGTTCTCCCATATGCTCAATAGTCAAGTGAGCTAACGTGCCGTCGTCCATGTGTTTCTGTGTTATGGGTCCCAAGTTCAATTCCTTCCTATTCGCATACAACATTTTTTTTTTAAGTTTTTTTAATTTTGATCCCCATTACAATCCGATACACCTAGTGTGTGAACGCGTGCACAGCTAGTCCACAAGTCCACACACAAGTTTCAAAATGGTGTATCGTTTTGTGAACTGAACGCATACTTCGTCGCCAACATTTTCTCAAATGGTATATTGAGTTGTAATCTAAAGCCGAAGTGTTTTCTGTTATACGCCCACTTTTCCGATTACAAAGTATTCTGCTTTGTATACAGTATGCCAACGAAAACGGCCAAGCTTACGTAAATATATACAGAGTAGTAACCGATACTTGAAGGCTGCCAGCCTTCAAAGTGTTTAAGAGAACATCGAACTTGTAATGGGCTTTTGCGCCGCTGGGGGTTAATGAGGCTGGTCCACAATATGCATCGTAGTAGGTGCCCACGTAATGGGAATTTCTCGCTACGTTTCGAATACACAGTTGTGTGTAGAGAAGTTTAACTTCGGGTTGAGTTGTTGCTTATGATTTTGTCGCCAGTTTTCCCATATGCTTAATAGTCAAGTGAGCTAACGTACCGTCGTCCATGTGTTTCTGTGTTATGGGTCCAGAGTTCAATTCCTTCCTATTCTCATACAACATTTTTTTTTTTAAGTTTTTTTAATTTTAATCCCCATTACAATCCGATACACCTAGTGTGTATCGCGCACAGCTAGTCCACAAGTCCACACACAAGTTTAAAATGGTGTATCGTTTTGTGAACTGAACGCATACTTCGTCGCCAACATTTTCTCAAATGGTATATTGAGTTGTAATCTAAAGCCGAAGGGTTTTCTGTTATACGCCCACTTTTCCGATTACATAGTATTCTGCTTTGTATACAGTATGCCAACGAAAACGGCCAAGCTTACGTAAATGTATACAGAGTAGTAACCGATACTTGAAGGCTGCCAGCCTTCAAAGTGTTTAAGAGAACATCGAACTTGTAATGGGCATTTGCGCCGCTGAGGAGTTGCGTAAATTTATATAACTTTTATGTCAGTATTTTACTATCCAAGTATCCGTTCATATTGGAGCAAATATGCACTTCAAGACACAATGTCAAGAAATCGTTTTGACCAAATTCGGAGTAATATATTATACATTTTAATGACAATAGCCAACTGCCTGCTAAAAACTCTGTGGACTTCGACCCTTTATACAAAATTCGTCCGATTGTCAAATATTTTAACGATAAGTTCCAGTCTGTGCCAATGCCTCCGCATCCCAATGACAAGCAATATCAACTGCCGAATTTCTGAGCAAATGTTGCAGAAGTGCTTTGTACGTTAAAAAACGTTAGCAAAGGTCCTGGATGTCCATGCACAGCTCCTCAAAAAAAAGGTCATAGAAAAAGACTTTTTTACGACCTGCAGTCACTCGCTTTGATGGAGTTGATCACTTTCCAGGTCGAAATGGAGGGAAAAAGAGTTGTAAAAATCCGGGAAGCGCTTCTGAAACGCAAGTTATGTGCCGAAAATGCTAAATAAATCTTTGTTTCTCATATTTTCATATATTAAACTTCACTTCATTTTATGTTGAAACTATTTTGTTGAGTTTAAGAGTTATTTTTCAAGAATAAAGAAGCATATTACCCCCTTTTCAAAACATTTCAGCATTAATATTCTATTTTTTGTATATTAATAAACAAAAAAACTAAAATATCAAATTTTTGTGCATTGGTAATTTTTTGGCTCTGTTTCCCAAGACCGCCTGTAGGCGGGGTAAGTAATTGACCTCAAATGACCCTTTTCTCTAAGAATACAAAATTTTTTCTGAACAAACATTCTCTTTTGAAGCGAAAGCAATGCAAAACATAATTTTTTTTGCAAAAAAAATTTGGGAACTAGAGGGTTAATGTTGCATACTACATACATAACATGTTTTTTCATGAGTAACGGGTATATCGAAGTCGGTTAGAGCCGACTTTAACTTACGCTCTAGTTATAATTATATTTAAGCATTAATATTAAGGGCCGATTTCTGTTCTCACAGATAGCTGCTATGTGTCAGATAGTCATCGAAATTACACTGTTATTTGTAAGTTTATGTGACAAATAGCTCTATGTATAAGATGTGAAATCGGCACTAAATGAGATAAAAGAGCATTTATTTTAATCACGATATCTATATACATAAAGTGATAAGATGTTGTTGTTGATCATTAGCCTAGAAGCTAAACCGTAATAGTTAGAAATTTCACAATAACTCCCTATAGTGATCGGACATTGTACTAAGAAAGCATTTCCTCAACGCAGCTCCCATTGCTCTCCAAAACGAAAAAAAACGCTTAAGTGCTGAAAATATTTACTAGAAGTATGTTTTCATGATACAATTTGAAAACAACAAAATAGAGGCAAGCTAACTTCGGCTCGACCATTGTTAATATACCCATGAAGCTTGATATATGCCTGACAGTTTGTATGGCAGCTATTCCTAATAGTAGTCCGATTTCGACAAATCTTGTTGAAATTTTGTAAAATCATTAAAAACTTATAAATACGAGTGTTGAGAGCGATAACATTAAAAACAAATATTGTTTTCTCACTAAAACTAG
>JAEIGQ010000146.1:600000-794832 GCA_018904275.1 Lordiphosa clarofinis
ACGAATAGCTTAACCAGAGGCAGCCACCTTCAGCTCATATGAGCCGAAGTCAGTCGTGTTTTTAAGCAAACGCGAGCCGAATTTATGGTTGTGTGAATCGGGGCGAGAGTTTTCTGAGAGCCTCGTTCAACCAGCGACTTTCCTCTCCTTTGCCGTCTCTGAGCAACGATCACCCAGACCAAGAACGATGTTTGGGGGACATAACCAGTAACTACTTAACTGTTCTATAAATTTTTCTGAATTATGAGTCCTTTTCCGTAATCGGTTTAAAATTAAATAATTATAAAATAGTTTAAATGACATTAGGGAACAGGGAGAAAAAGGACTCAGACGACAATAGATAAAAAAGACTTAAAAGTTTTCGAACTTTGGACTTAACGTCAGGTTAGAACTTTGATAACCTTTTTCCGAACCTTGTAGATTTTGTGAGGTTTTGCCTTATCTATGCAAATTATTGGCAAGTATTGTAACCGAACCCTATTGAACCTTACCGATGAGTCGGAACTTTTAGTCTAAATCATTTTCCAAAATTCATAATCTTTATCACTTCTTCTCCTGCCAGAACAGATAACACTTCTCAAATAGATCATAATTTCTCCCAAACCTTTGACTAATCGCCTCACCTTATCATATTGACAAACAATCACATTATCTGTGTCAAACATTTCGGCTGAATCCTCATCGGTTACATCGTCCTCACTATTGAGTGGCTCTTCTTCGGCGGCATCCTCGTGCTCCACATCCTCGTCATCATCTTTGTCCAAATCATCATCATCATCGTTATCAATGTTATCATCGCTCTCCTCGCTTTCATCCTCATCGGATGAATCCAGAGCGCCATCCAGTTGCTTGGCCGCTGCCAGGCTTTCTAATAAAATGTGGAAAAAGAACATTTTAACAGGATTTCAGGGTATTTAATCCAAGCTTACTCTGATGATTGGCATTGCTGAGGGCTGCATTAACATGCTGCTGCAGCACAGACGAGGCCAGTGTCGTTGGCAATGACATTATGGATGATATCAAATGGGCCGTCAGGATTTGGGTGAGCTGATTCTCTTGCAGCGCCGATGCCGGCACTTGTATGGTGAGCACACGAGATTCCGTGGTGGCCGAGCCCGGGGGCGAAGGCAATGTAATCTGCTCATGGGATTTAATGATTAAATTGAAGCCTTGCTGAACAACCACTTACATTCACGGGCATAATGCGATTGGGATCGAGTGAGGCAACAATCGGTATGGGAGTTTGACCTTGCCCGCTTGCCGCTGCCTGCTGTTGTTGTTGTTTTTGCAGCAGGGCAGCACCCGCCGTGGTCGGATGCAATGGTGGCGGATTCTGTGATGTGACCTCCTGTTTGATGGCAGTCAACCCATTCTTTATGCCGCCGCCAGTGGCTAATATGCCGGGTGACTTGCCCAACAGCTTGTTGTCTAGGTTGGCGGCTGTGGAGCTGCTACTGCTGTTGCTATTCTGTTGTTGTTGTGAAGAGGCTGCAGCGGCGGCAGCTTTTTTGGCTTTGGCATTGGCAGCCTAAAACGGGATGACGGGGAAAGGGATTAGTCAGATTTGTCTTTAGGATGAACCTCGGATAAAGCCCATTACCTTGGTGCTCTGGAGTTGAGGCATGGTTGATGGAGCATTTGTATGAGTGTATGTGTGTGTGTGTGTGTGTGTGTGGGTAATGAAAGTGTAAGATGAAAAGCAGCAAGTTGGTTGTTGGGAACAGGATGAGCAGCATTGTCGTTGGTTGACGTTGGCATTCAAGAAAGAAAAGCAACAAATATCTTAGTGCGCGAATTCATACAAGTTACAAACACACACGCACGCACACATACATATGGATGGAGACACTTGGCAACGATCACACACCTTACTTACCTTTGGATTGTTGGCTACAATTGGCGGTGGATGCGGTCCACCTTCGCCCGGCTCTGGGTTCAATTCAACCGCCTTACTTGCCAGCAGTTTATTGCGCCAAATCTGTTTCATCTCCTGCAGCACCTGCTCGTCCACACCTTCGTCCAGAAAGGCATCGCGGACATTTGAAATGACATCCTCAATTACGGCATGGTAGACCTTCAGCTGCACAACGCAAAATTAGTAATTAAAATGGTAAGTAAATTTTTAAAAAAAAATTAAACAAAAAACAACTAAAAGGCACTTTGTTAGCTTCATAATGTCCCAGCTCTCCCGTAGATAACTGCCAAGATGGTCAGCAAGGTCATACACCACATGGCTGAATTTCAGAGACTCAGAAATTGGAGGAGGAAATCCCTAACATGCTTCTACACAGATTAACATCTTATCTTACAACACAACACCCCAAGAAGTTTAAGAAATCACTAGAAATTTTCATAATACGAAACAGAACGAGTTCAAGAAAATCAACCACTTGACCCGAAATTATAACACTATGTCACGAAATTGAAAACTACTGATAATGGAAAATTTCACGCTGAATTCAAATCTGCTTTCAGATATGTCAAAAGTAGAACGGTTCTTGGGATATCGCGAAATTTTCAATTTTAGTGTTTTGAAAAAAGGTAGGTCTACTAAAATGCCATTTTCTCTGATTGTAGTCCACCGATATGTATAAACTGGAACAAAACTTAAGGATAATAAAATTATTTCTTAAAAATCGACAGTTGTTGTGAATCCAACCATAAATGACGAAGTTATGGCACTTCAAAGTTGGATTTTTGAAAAATTTTTTGATAATTTTTAATTTTTTTGCTACCGTTCATTAAGTTTTTTTAAATTTTACCATAAAAATTGCTCAGGTCTCAGATATTGACAGGATTGGGTAATCTTTAACGAACATTTTTTGCCCTTGGTCATCGTAATCGGATGAAAAATAAGGGCTATATTCACAATTAAGAAAACATAACTCTGTTTGAGAGTATTACTTGCTAGTTTTTTCAGTATAAAAATAACATCTTAGCAAGCCAAATAAGAATAAACAAGCATTAGGAGTTTGTATTGCAGTTCACCAGTGGAAAATCTGTGCCGATCTGAAAGTTGAGCAATGGTTACAGGCTTGCAACAAGGATGGACAAAGCATTGCTGTTTTTGTGCAGATGGGACAGCCGAGATCGCAGTGAATATTACTTGGGTGAAGACTGGGATGTCAGGTCCAATTTTGTAATCGGAGATGATAACGTAAAATTTCCGCCCCTAGTTCAAAAGGACAAAATTATTCTCCCTCCGTTGCATATTAAGCTTGGTCTCTTCAAAAACTTCGTTAAAGCTCTCCATAAAAATGAAAATTTTGCGGCATTTGAATTTTTAAAACGACGATTCGCACAACTTTCTGACGCCAAAATCAAAGAAGGCGTATTTGTGGGTCCGCAATTCAAAAAGCTAATGAGCGACAGAGAATATTACTCGACACTATCAGCAGACGAGGCAAAAGCATGGGAATCATTTTGCGCAGTAGTGTCTAGTTTTCTGGGAAGCAAAAGAAGTGAGGACTATAAAGAAATTGTTGATGATTTATTGGAAAACTACAAAATAATTGGTATAATCTCAGTCTGTTTTTCATCGAGTTGTTATATTTACCAATTTTATTTTTTTTTTTTTTAAAGGTGTAAATAAAAATTCACTTTTTGCACTCCCATTTGGATTTTTTCCCGGACAACCTAGGCGACGAAAGCGACGAGCATGGCGAACGCTTCCATCAGCAAATGCAGCAGATGGAGTTTCGCTACCAAGGCAAGTGGGATCCGGCAATGATGGGAGACTATTGCTGGTTCTTGTTGCGAGAAACACACAGTCTGCACAAAAAACAAAAGCGGTCTACATCATTTGAGTTCTTTTATCCAACCTTGAACTGCAATACAAACTCCTAATGCTCTACGTTTATTCTTATTTGGCTTGCTAAGATGTGATTTTTATACTGAAAAAACTAGCAAGTAATACTCTCAAACAGAGTTATGTTTACTTAATTGTGAATATAGCCCTTATTTTTCATCCGATTACGATGACCAAGGGCAAAAAATGTTCGTTAAAGATTACCCAATCCTGTCAATATCTGAGACCTGAGCAATTTTTATGGTAAGATTGAAAAAAACTTAATGAAAGGCAGCAAAAAATTAAAAATTATCAAAAATTTTTCAAAAATCCAACTTTGAAGTGCCATTACTTCGTCATTTATGGTTGGATTCACAACAACTGTCGATTTTTTAAGAAATAATTTTATTATCTTTAATTTTTGTTCCAATTTATACATATCGGTGGACTAAAATCAGAGAAAATGGCATTTTAGTAGACCTACCTTTTTTCAAAACACTAAAATTGAAAATTTCGCGATATCCCAAGAACCGTTCTACTTTTGACATATCTGAGAGCAGATTTGAATTCAGCGTGCAATTTTATATAAGGATCAACTATTTAGAAGCCGGGATCAAAAAATTGTTGCATAGTGTAATCATATAGTGATAAGATATTTTACCTGATCATCACACTTGAAGCTAAACCGTAATAGCTAGAAACTTCAAAATTTCACAATAACTTCCTATAGTGATCGGACGTTGTACTAAGAAAGCATTTCCTCAACGCAGCTCCCATTGCTCTCCAAAACGAAAAAAACGTTTAAGTGCTGAAAATATTTACTAGATGTGTGTTTTCTTGATATCAAAAATAACAAAAATTATATTTGTTTAAAAAATACAATAAAAATACAATTTGAAAACAAAAAAAAACAAAAAAAATCTTCGCTTGCGTCAGGCCATGATTCGAACCCACAGCTGCTGACATGGGCGGCTGACTCTCTACCCTCGCGCCACTTTGGACTTTTTCAATTTGGTGGCAGACCACTTATAATTATGAAGCGCTCAGTCCGCAAGGCATATTTCTTTTGTAATCTTCTATAATCATATAGTGATAAGATATTTTACCTGATCATCACACTTGAAGCTAAACCGTAATAGCTAGAAACTTCAAAATTTCACAATAACTTCCTATAGTGATCGGTCGTTGTACTAAGAAAGCATTTCCTCAACGCAGCTCCCATTGCTCTCCAAAACGAAAAAAACGTTTAAGTGCTGAAAATATTTACTAGATGTGTGTTTTCTTGATATCAAAAATAACAAAAAATTATATTTGTTTAAAAATACAATAAAAATACAATTTGAAAACAAAAAAAAACAAAAAAAATCTTCGCTTGCGTCAGGCCATGATTCGAACCCACAGCTGCTGACATGGGCGGCTGACTCTCTACCCTCGCGCCACTTTGGACTTTTTTTCAATTCGGTGGCAGACCACTTATAATTATGAAGCGCTCAGTCCGCAAGGCATATTTCTTTTGTAATCTTCTATAATCATATAGTGATAAGATATTTTACCTGATCATCACACTTGAAGCTAAACCGTAATAGCTAGAAACTTCAAAATTTCACAATAACTTCCTATAGTGATCGGACGTTGTACTAAGAAAGCATTTCCTCAACGCAGCTCCCATTGCTCTCCAAAACGAAAAAAACGTTTAAGTGCTGAAAATATTTACTAGATGTGTGTTTTCTTGATATCAAAAATAACAAAAAATTATATTTGTTTAAAAATACAATAAAAATACAATTTGAAAACAAAAAAAAAACAAAAAAAAATCTTCGCTTGCGTCAGGCCATGATTCGAACCCACAGCTGCTGACATGGGCGGCTGACTCTCTACCCTCGCGCCACTTTGGACTTTTTCAATTCGGTGGCAGACCACTTATAATTATGAAGCGCTCAGTCCGCAAGGCATATTTCTTTTGTAATCTTCTATAATCATATAGTGATAAGATATTTTACCTGATCATCACACTTGAAGCTAAACCGTAATAGCTAGAAACTTCAAAATTTCACAATAACTTCCTATAGTGATCGGACGTTGTACTAAGAAAGCATTTCCTCAACGCAGCTCCCATTGCTCTCCAAAACGAAAAAACGTTTAAGTGCTGAAAATATTTACTAGATGTGTGTTTTCTTGATATCAAAAATAACAAAAAATTATATTTGTTTAAAAATACAATAAAAATACAATTTGAAAACAAAAAAAAAACAAAAAAAAATCTTCGCTTGCGTCAGGCCATGATTCGAACCCACAGCTGCTGACATGGGCGGCTGACTCTCTACCCTCGCGCCACTTTGGACTTTTTCTATTCGGTGGCAGACCACTTATAATTATGAAGCGCTCAGTCCGCAAGGCATATTTCTTTTGTAATCTATTATAAAGATAAAGATTCTCAAATAAATGCTTAATTGTTTGAATGGAATTTTAATATCCCTATTCTAGCGATACTTAGTCCTTGGTTCCTCCCAGGGGGCGAAAACATTTCGTTATTCACACGTACACGACCCGAACGTTTGCCGAAGCTGAGACCAAAAGAGCAGAAAGCCGTCATTCGCTCGCAAGAGTTCGAATCGACATTAATACTCTCTCACTTTTTGGCCTCGCTCTATATCTATAAAAGAGAGTGTACTGACTGGCTGACTGACTGATTCACTGACTGATTCACTAACTCAATGGCAATCATCGCACAGCCTAAACGGTAAGAGATAAAGGGCTGTAATTTGGAGAGGAGTTCTGTTAGTGTGGACGGAAAATTCTGCACTCAAAAACTATTTTTCTTCCGATTGGCTTTAACCTCGGTTTGTAAGGATGGAATACGAAATAGTTTGAAATGTGATTTTCTGATGTTGGAAAATTTTATCTAAAGATCGGAAAATTCTGCATACAAAAGTATTTTCCATCCGATTTCCGTGAAACTCGGTTTGTAAGGACAGACTACGATATGATTTAAAATGGGATTTTTCTTACCAAAAAACCGCCCCCAGGTTGGCTTAAAAATCGGTTTGTAAAGATGTAATACGAATTTATTTAACAAGCGTCTTTTCAAAGTCGGAAAATTTTACCCGACTGCCGTAAAATTTCCGGCAAATTCTGCGAGAAGAAAACTATTTATCATCCGATTGGCTTAAAGCTCGGATTCAATTGATGAAATAGAAAAATGTCGGAAAATCTGATCCCCGCGAGTGAAAATGCGCAGAAAATTCTGCATGCAAGAAAACTTTTATTCATCCGATTGGCTTAAACGATAGAATACGAATTAATTTGAAGCATAATTTTCCAATGACGGAAATTCCGCCCCAGGCGCGAAATTCCAGGAAAATTCTACATGGAAAATAACTACTTTTCATCCGATTGACTTGAGATTCTGTTTGTACGGATAAAATTCGCAATTATTTTAGAAGTGTGATTTCCCAATGATGGAAAATCCGACCACGGTCTGATATTGGTTCTATACTGTTAAAGGCGCAGCGAAGCGCGACGGGTTATGTGCTAGTTATTTATATGTGCCTTACAAAATTGGAAATTGGAGTACACGTGCCGGTAATCATATTTTTGGTAAGCAGTTTTATTAGTTATGGTAAAGCACAGCACGGAGTACTCAATAAAGCGCTCGCAAACGAAAAACTCCATATAAATAAAACGTTGTAAAACCACACGCAAAACGTTGGACGTCAAACGTTTCACGGTGTGTACGGAGACAAACGAAACGTCGATCCACACGAACATCAAACTCGAACGTCGAACTCTGAATTTGTGGATGGTATGGGCCGCTGTTCGAGCCTTTTTTGGGCGCCCAAAGTAATTAAATTTATTTATTTTGACGCTCAGAAGCAAAAAAAACGTCCGAAATGAAGGGTGTGCGTAAGAATAATTTGAAAACCCGTCATGAGGAACAACACATTGCGCTGATTAATATCGTAGAGTCAAAGATAAATATTTGGAACCTCACCAATAAATATAATTTTGATGCAGTTTGGCCTCCAGTAGCAGTCCTTAAAGATGTCCGGGATAAAAGCAACAACAGTAAAAGTTTTGAGATTGCACGACACCAGCTTCGTATTCTGGCTGGAGAGAATGTTTCGTTTTGGCACCAAGTGCTGTTGCAGCCATTCAAAGAGGCAAATAAAACTGTTGGCGCTCATATAGAAGATTTGTCTCGGACTGTGGTGGGAAAGTACGTCCCAAAAGGAGCATGATGACGTCCCTCGTCATAACGGGCGTGAACCAAGCCTGCGGCTTGCTCACTTTTAAATTGAGTCTCGAAGTGGAGGTCTATATCAACCGGAATTGTCATGTCCATCTGTTTGCTTTTCAAATGGCTATCTGGGAGACTCCGGTCTGCTGGGGGCGCTGGTCGGGAGCCACCAGCCAGGCTCATTGATTCGTATGCAATATTCAGTGCGTGCAGGGTACCATGATTTCAACGTATCTATTGAACATGCCATTCTGTGTGAAGTACATTACATCTTACAATCTGTCTTCGCATTATCAGAATACTCATGTGACATCGTTAAAATGGTCAATGAGCACCGGAGAGAAAAATGAACAGCTCATGCGAAAAGAGGCACAGCCTAAATTGTGGAAGACAATCAGGAGTCTCACATCTGCTCCCAAGCGACCAGATCTTGCTGCCATTGCCTTCCACGGAGTGCCCAATACCACCACCGCGAGCTGTGTCTTAGGATTCAACAGGCATTACGTTAGAACATCGAAAGGACGTAAGCAAGACCCTCAGTGCCGTCCTCAGCAGGGTTGCGTTCGTCATCCACCAATCGGTCAATCATCGAATATTGGCCATCGTCAGTTAGCCGAACACATCGATTTCTAAGGCTTAGCGATTAGAAGCGACGCAGATGAAATAGAGGTACTTGACATATACATATATTCTCCCTGTGACCGCTTGTCGCGCGGGTTTTCACCCCGACATCCAGCAGGGTGGAGGGTGATATGAGGATGTTAGTGCGAGGCTTTAATGTCCACAGCACTGCCTGGCACACCGCCGTGGAATGCGACGCTCGAGGTGACCTCAATGAGGAACAGATAGACTCCTCATATATATATGAGGATCACCGAAAATTTTAATTCTTAGTGATGAGATCACCAAGCTGCTGAACCAGCACAAGAAAAAGAAATGGCTCCAGAAACTTCACGAGCTGACAAAGGGTCCATTAGCAAACAGTAACAATAATGATCTGGTGATCATTTCTTTTGGTGAAATCACGCCGCCAAATCCCAAAAAGTTCGCAACGGTCTTCAACCAGCAGTTTGTGCCATACCCCGCACACAAGATTGTACGAAAGATCCGTAAACTCCCCCCGATGGTACGATAGTGTCCTTCAGCGGCAAAGAAGTAGTAGCAGCGATAAAGGAATCGAAGCCATCAACAGCGATGGGACTAGAAGGATCAGGTACCTGACCCAGAATTGCAACCAAATCGAAACTGAAAGCCATTGAGAAGGTAACGTAGAGAAATGCTGTATCCAGAAGTACCTGACCCAGAATCTAACTAAACCAACCATTGTAGTGATTAACTCCCCACTCGAACAGTTCGTCATGCTGAGCCGCTACAGGGAATAAAACATCGGTAAAAATACGGAAAAAATCGGCACAATCACCCGACTACAAACGAATAATCTCCATAATCTGCATAAAAAATGTGTTCATTTAGGAAGTCGTCTATCTTTATGACCCACTTACGGTTCAGCTTTGGCTAGCGATTTGAAATGCATCCGATCTTAATTACAAGGGGTATCAAATGTTCAGTTGATTTTTCACAATTTAAGTTGGCCCCCGCCCCCGGCATTCCAACCGGTGTCACGGTGAGTACATTCAACTGCACATGCAAATGAATACATATGTACATGTGTATGTGTTTGCATTTATATATGCTATTTTCGATTGCCTCACCACAGAGAGTCGGTTTTTGTTTAAAAATACGCAATACGTAAGTCAAAGCTATTATCTTACACCGATAAGGAACCCACATTTGATAATTCCTTTATATTTAAGATGGAAAATTATTTTCGGATGACAACATATGGGCTTATGCTTTTCCTAACCATATGCTCTCAGTGGGTGGCCAAAAATGCAAGACTGACACCAAAAACAACACTCAAACAGGCGGACATCACGCAGACATCCACACGCACACACCGACACAATGTCGCCGCAGTTTATGCTCATGCTCAGGAGAAACTTTCACTTTCTGTAAGGCGGTGGGGGTGGGGGGATAGCAGAAGACGGTAATTCTCCTTCTCAGTTTGACAATTGAATGTACTACGCAAAAGAGAGTTGTTGTTTTTAGTGTACTTGTAGTCACTTTCGTCTCATTGCAATTGTCCGGCCCTGTCAGCAGAATTTTGCATCGAGCTTACCACTGACGTCTGGCATAATGCCATTTGCACTTTCTTCTCCGCCAGCTTGAAGCCTTTTAACTATTGACTGCGTTTAATCTGGATATATAATTGACGTTTTTGATGTACAATAAATTAAGGAAAATTGTAAAGAATGTTGCCGTGACTATAAAACTTCGACTTGGTGTGACCAAATGCGGCAAAGAATGAAATACTATAAACTTTATGTCAGCAGTGCGAGCATGGAAACTGTGAATGTAGATAGGGGTATTCAAGCAAATGATTTGATAAGAAAATGTAAGGCCGTCCGCGCACGACTCGTAATCGTATCGTTGTGATTTTACGTATGCACGTATGGGGTCGCCTAACGCCATTTGTACGTAAAGTCGCTACGACACGATACGAGCCAGTGTGCAGCCGGCCTTAAGCTAAGTTCACATGGACTAATAACTTGGCTTAATTGGCAAATTTTTTGGCCATATTTAATCAATTATATATAATGTGGCATATTTAAAGCGGCCGGTGATAGCCTAGCGGTTTTTGTACTGAATTGCTGGGCGAGAGGTCGTGGGTTCGATCCCGCCTCGGAATATAACAAAAGTTTTTTCTATTTTTTAAACTAACTTTCACACATCTGGTCACCTTCACCAGATATTTACGACAGCTGTGAAGTTAACTAGCCATGAAAAAGCAATTCGGCGTTCTCTTGTGCGAAAAAATAAAAGCACATACTTCACAGCATTGCACTGTTCAAATATACCAAGAACCTTCCGATGTTTTCATATTTCAAACATTTTTTTATGTTTGTACTCAAAAAACTTAAATACAGGCAAAATAAAAAGTTTTTAAGTTTTATAATACAATCAAAATTCATTTGCCTCACCTTGTTCTTTGTGCATAAAATCGCTTTAGTACATTATTTCAAGCCGCCTTAACAGCGCGCTGTTAAAAACTTTTGTAAAGCCTACATGACACGACATTAAATAATAATTAGCTATTATTTTCTGCAAACTCGGATCCTTCGCACTAAATACGCATTTAAATCATATTATACATAATTTTGATTCGTAAAATAAAAATGTGTGAGTAGCCCGCATTAATGCATTATTTATCGCTTCATTTTTTGCCGTGTCATAACGCCATAATCAATGCATTTGTTTTCTTTATGTTATGTTGGTTTACATTTGGGCAATTCCAGCTTTAACAGTTGTAGTGCAACAGGTTATCCTCCCGTTTATTATTGTATGAATCAGCAGTAGAAGTGAAATTTTTAAAAATGAGCACAGCAGAGGCCCAATCTCTGGCTCCAGCCGGTCAGGCTCAGGAATCACAATCCAAACAATTGGACGATTCACTGCTCATACGCCTTTTACCTGTAGCGGTGCGTCAACAGTTGTGCGATCACCTGGACTCACTGGGTGTCTGGGAACAAATGGCACAATTCGTGAAGCTCTATCCTGTGCAAGTGGATCACATACGGCTTCAGCAATTGCGTGGGCGTTCGCCAGCCAATGAGTTTCTTAACATTTGGGGTGGCCAATACAATCACACAGTGCAGAGTCTGTTTGCGCTCTTCAAGAA
Source organism: Lordiphosa clarofinis (assembly GCA_018904275.1). NCBI lineage: Eukaryota > Metazoa > Arthropoda > Insecta > Diptera > Drosophilidae > Lordiphosa > Lordiphosa clarofinis. The sequence goes on from JAEIGQ010000146.1 coordinate 611,764, forward strand.
GTGAGTACATGAATGATAATGATTCCCCCTGCTATGCTGATTTAAATCATGTGTTTTTAGAATGAAGCTACACAATGCCATGCGTCTGATCAAGGACTATGTTAACCAGAATCTGCACAAATACATTCCCCGCAGCGTGCCCACCATCAGCGAGTTGCGTGCTCCTCCTAGTACCAATTCCAAAATCAACAATGGTCCGCCCTATCCCTCCTCATCGGGTGTTAGCAATTCCAACAACAACACCGATACCACAACAGATCAGAGCGTCAGCTTGGAATCGCTGAGTAACATACACCTCAGCACCGTGCAGCGCGCAGCGGAATCACTGCTGAAAATCGATTATGCTGAGCTAGTGGCAGCCACTTGCAACTGGTCACTGGAAAATCGACTCGGCCATGGGGGCTTTGGTGAGGTTTACAAAGGCGAGTGGAAACAACTGGATGTGGCCATTAAAATGATGAACTATCGCAGTCCCAATATCGATAAGAATAAGGTGGAACTGCAGCAGAGCTACAATGAGCTGAAATACTTGAACACCATACGACATGACAACATACTGGCTCTGTATGGGTATAGCATTAATGGCGATCAGCCCTGTTTGGTTTATCAACTGATGAAGGGCGGCTCACTGGAGAATAGGCTGAGAGCGCACAAATCCAAGCAGCCAATGGAACCATTGACCTGGCAGCAGCGTCTCAGCATATGTCTGGGCACGGCCAAGTAAGAAATTGGCAGAGGGTTTTTAAGATAAGATCACATGGTCGAACAACAATCTTTATTTCCTTTCTTTTCCCAGGGGCATCTTTTTTCTCCACACGGCACGTAGCACACCGCTCATACATGGCGACATCAAGCCAGCCAATATACTGCTCGATCAATGCAATCAACCAAAGATCGGAGACTTTGGCCTGGCTCGCGAGGGACCCAAAACCATCACTGCCATGATGCAGGTGAAACAGGTATTTGGCACCCGTGTCTATTTACCACCCGAATTTCTGCATTCCAAGCAGCTAAGCACAGGCGTGGATATCTATAGCTTTGGCATTGTGCTGCTAGAGGTGTTCACCGGACGTCTGGTAACCGATCGTGGACCACAAAACGACCAAAAGGATTTGCTGAAGCATGTGAAACAGAGTTGGTACCAAGCACCACAACAGCAACAGCGTCTGGAACTTCTGGACAAGCATTTAATGTTGCCGCTGGACGAGGAACTGGACAAGTGTATGTGTGCCATAGAGACGGGTCTGAAGTGCACGGCCCTGGACCCACAGGAGAGACCCACGATGGACGAGGTGGTGAACCGGTTTAAGGCATTCCGCAGCGAATTTTGATCTTACTCAATTTGTTTGTATAGTTTTTATTGTACCCGCTTTTATTGTTATTGTCTGTTTTCCATATCGTGTCGTTTCGAGTCTAGCGTCATTTTGATCAAAAGTCTCCATTTTGTCCCTCACACTCCACAAAATAAAACTGTTTCCATTTTACTTGTGAACATTTCCGGTTTCGCTCCAATTATTTATTCCTGGCTTCGCTTAACATTTACAGTTTTACCTCAAGAAAGTGTTTGTTTTATTTTTAGTCTTTTGAACAATGAATTTGAAAAATTCCAAGTTTTACAAACGAATCCAAGAGCTGCGACACTTTTCCAAGGAGAAATTACGTAAAGACCGGGAGCAACGTACGCGGGTAACGCGTATCATAGACATGGCATTCAGTGAACGGCGTAAGAGTCCCGATTCTGATATGGAATGGTCCAGTTCGCCGGCCATTAGAACGCCCCCACGTCGTGTTAAGAAGGCCAAGGTTAATAAGAAGAAGCTCATCGAGGCAGTCATACCGGAGTGCTCCAGTCCCCTGAAATTGATCAATTCCGATACGGAGACTAACCTGCAGGGCTTTATACAGCTGAACGACAAATGCTACCGGGTGGCTTGCCCACGGAGTGTGGAAACGGCAACTTCGCAGGACAATGGACCTTCGATAAGGTGATTTAAGTCCCTTGAAATTTCAACCCAAAGTTATTTAATGACCTTCACAGCGATACGAAAAGCACCATTTGCGTTTCAAACTCACGCTATGCCATGATTGGCCGCATTTCGAAAACGCTGGGCTTCAAGTTGGTCAAGGAGTCCAAGTTATGGAATATCTTGTGGTCCGACTCCTTTCCCGGCGTGGAGCTGTTCAAGAATATGAAACGCTTTCAGCAGATCAATCATTTTCCTGGCATGATTGAGATCTGTCGCAAGGATTTGCTGTCCCGGAATCTGAATCGCATGCTTAAGCTATACCCACATGACTACAAGATCTTTCCCAAAACTTGGATGCTGCCGGCGGAGTAAGTGGAGTTTTAGTAAAAATAGCTTTTAATTACAGAACTGGCTCTGGTTCGGTCTTGTTTTTAAAAACTTATCGCTTTGGAGTGATACATTATCTAGTTGTAAAGAATCAAGATACAGAATCAATGTAAACGAGGCTGTAAACGTTCGGTTAAACCTAGGCGATTTATGTTTTAAAAGTTGGTATTCTACCAACAGTTTTTAAAGACCATTGAACTTAATATTTCAACGATCCAAGAAGCTAAGATCTAGGACTCAAAACACATTAAATCAAAATCATTAAAATGTTGTAAAAGAACATTTTTACTATAATATGTACCAGGGCTTAGAACGGAACCGGTTTGAGCCCAATATTCCCACTCTGTACCAAACACGCATAGAGTATATAAGGTTGTACAAAAAAATGTAACAGCGAATATATGCATATATTCTTGATCAGCATCAACAGCGGAGTCGATATAGGCAGGTCCGTATCAACGAAGAGATCTCAGAGATGGCATTCCACAGCTGTGTTTTTTCCACAGTTTATTAGCTAGATGGTTCGTACTTGGTAGAGTATTTAGCAATAAAGATTAGTTATCGATTTGTCGAAGGAATGATAAAGATGTAAAAACAAAAAAGGCAAAAAACTAGACCAGAGTTCCCCAGCGATAGCCCCGGCGGCACGAATACGAGCTTACTTGCCGAATGCTTGCCGAAGTCAAGCACGTTTTAGCGCTGTGTTCTTGGGGAACTCTGGTCTAGACTATTAAAATTTTTGAAATTTTCGCGATTTATTTGTACCGATTAACCTTCGCATACTATTTTCCCGTCTACAATTGTCGCCAAATATAAGTTCATACAAAAAAATTTTCAAAGTTCGTGGTCTATATGAAAGTTTCTTATGAAACAAAAGTTGTGTCAAATAATCCTTAAACCGGCCACAACATCCAGTGAACTTTTTTTCAGGCAGTGCCTGAGGTTCTAAATAAAACGCAAAAACGATTGCGAGTGACTAAATGATCTTTATTAGAATTTTTTATTTCCAATTCTTTTTTTGGATATCCCCCACGCAACCCATCACATAACCTGGGTAAGTCGGGTTTTCTCATTACTAACAAATTGTAAGGTCTTCTTTTTTTTGATGTAGTAAAATATGTAGTTTGTGTGCCTTGTATGTATTTCACTGCATTTATCTTTAGGCTTACAGGTCAGTTGTTCTCTCATAGCTCCAGGGTTTCAGGGCTCCTCGACTGCATTAAAATCAATTTGGTAAAAAATGGACTCGCCTACAAAGAAAACCACGTAAAAGCTGTTTCCAAATATACTTTTTAATCAGTACAGAATGCGTGATTTAACCACTCATTTTATTAAAAAAAAAAACACATTTGAAATGTCAATTAAAAAAATATTATGAACAACCGGAAAATTATATGTTCACATGTTTTCTTTATAGTTCGCGCTCCTTCAAGGAAAAATATTTTCTAAATTTTTGGGGCTTGGATAATACCAGACAAAGTCTAATTTCTTAGGTCATAAATATGTTCATTGCACGCATATCTCATATACTTTTTCTAAACTTTAAGCATCTTCGACAGCAGAAATATTGACCAAACGTCCAATTATATCAGCATACAGTACAAGCTCTGCCGGCAGGCTACAAAGAAAGTTATTTTGGAGTGAAAAAATAAATTGGAAAGTATTTGTCACCAAATCAGAAGACCCTGATCGACATTGAACAAATTTTTGTTTCGGTCCATCGAAGTCAATTTTTTTAAATTTTGGTTAAGGAAGCATGTAAAAAAACGTAAGCAACTGCAAAAATTTTTTGCCTGAGGTGCCAGTAAAAATACACTCGCAGATGTCTATGATAGCAAAATAACACCCCTCAAACAAATTAGGTCTTCGTCCCCTCTAATGCGTACGCCCTTGAACAATGGCGTAGATAGGGGGGTGATTAGAATGATCAATCCCCCCCCCCTCCCATTGAGTTTAAAAATCGGATTCACTGGGGACGAAAACTTGATTTTACTTTGTAAAAGAAATTATAAAATAAATAAAATAACAAGATAATAGTTAGGAATACTAAATCCTGCGTTTTCTCAGAAAATTATAAAAACATAAATCATCAATAGATCGCGAATTATGATGAATTATCACTCAAAGAAGTGGGGTTGCACGGTTTTTCTTTTTAAACGAAATTTGAAAAATTCATGTTATATTGAAAAATAATCAAATGTCATATAAATAATGAAAATACTTTAACTATATCTTAGTAAAGTACCACTATATCTTTAAGGCTAAGGTTGCACAGGACCTTGCACAATGGTATTTCGAAATTTGATTAAAAACTTAATTATATATAGCCATGTACATTAGACCGGACATTTCTCCATACGATTTTCAACATGTGACGATCTTTGCACAACATGGCGCAAAAAATTCTGTATATTTCAGGGACCGTAAATAATGATTATTTTATTTTTTTCAAGTAAAAAAATCACCCACTTGTAATGGACCTAGAAAAAAATGATTTATACAAAAAATTCTTATTTTTGTACAATCTCTGCAAATCCACCATGATTTTTAAATTTTTGATTTTTACGATTTTCTTCAAAGATAATGATTATTTTTGAGAAATAAAATAAAACTTAAATAATAATGATTATTTCTGAGCAAAAAAATAAAACTCAAAAATAATGATTAAAAATGATTTTTATTTTTTTTGCTCAAAATAAAACTCAATCTTAATTTACGGCTTCTGTGTTAAACTTTTCGCGGATGTGATTTCACATTCTTGATCTATGATTGAATACCTTTCATATGATATACCACATGTCCTTCAAGGACGAATATTAAGGATCTACTATTTTCTATTAAATTTAATTTATTCCTCTATTTTCTGTTGCAGTATGTATGTAGTATGTATTATTTTGAGTATTATTAGTTATTATTTATTGTTGGTGAAGTGGTGTCCTTTAGATTGGTTTTATAATATTTGGGTATTTTTAATAACTGTTAGCCAGTAATGTCCCATATTAATATTTATTATACCCAAAATAATAACTGGGTATATCCAACGTGCCTGGCGCAGAGCAAGGGTAGTCTTTATCCCCAAAGCAGGGAAGAAGGATATAACTGACCCTAACTCCTTCAGACCCAAGGATACGCTTATGACATTGTCATCCTTGCGAGAAAAAAAAAAAGAAAAAACCCTATGTGACACAAGCATATTTCAAGCTGAAGTATGTGCAATCTCCCGTTGCGCACACCGTAATATGGGAAAGAACTACCATAATAGAGAAATAGCTAAACTCTCAGATAGCCAAGCAGCGCTTAAAGCGCTCAGCAGCAATAAGTTCACCTCTAAGCTAGTCTTAGGGACAAACAACAAATTGGACCAACTAGGCAGCAGGAACAACCTGACCCTAAGATGGATACCGGGACACAACAACATCCCCGGAAACGAATTAGCCGACGAATTGGCACGCAAGGGTGCAACCACTGCAATGGTAGGGCCAGAACCCTACTGCGGCATAGGCCAACACACAATAAAAGGACTTTAAGAAAGGAAGAAAACACGCTTAGAACAGCCTCCTGGGTAAACACCAGACGAGCTACCTCAAAAGGTTCCAAAAGTTAATCCAATAAGGAAAGAATGCCCTCAGAATTCTGACAGGGCTGTACACGGGTCACTGCAGACTGAGGAGCTACATGTACAAGTTGGGAATAACAAACACCAACTTTGCAGATATTGTGGAGTCCTCTGAGCATATACTAGCACACTGCGATGCCCCATGAGGCGCAAAATCATCAGATTTGGGAAACACATTCTACACCCATGCAATATCAGCACCTTAAAACTCACAAAAATCCTGTCTTTTGTACAGGAAATAGGGCTGCTAGCAACAGACCAAATAAAAAAATTAAATTAAATTTAATAGAAAAGAGTAGATCCTTAATATTCGTCTTTGAAGGACATGTGGTATATCATATGAAAGGTATTCAATCATAGATCAAGAATGTGAAATCACATCCGCGAAAAGTTTAACACAGAAGCCGTAATTTAAGATTGAGTTTTATTTTGAGCAAAAAAAATAAAAATCATTTTTAATCATTATTTTTGAGTTTTATTTTTTTGCTCAGAAATAATCATTATTATTTAAGTTTTATTTTATTACTCAAAAATAATCATTATTTTTGAAGAAAATCGTAAAAATCATTTTATAATCATTATTTCGAGATTTTTAAAATAAAACTTATAATGATTACGGTCCCTGGTATATTTTATAGAAAATTGATCAAAAATCCAAAATCAGATATATTGAGGTTTGATGGCCTCGAGAAGGCTTTAAAAGTTCCAATTTCTCCTCAATTTATCTTTGAATTGTCAATGTAGTCAGAGACCTTTTTCAAAAGAGTAGAACAAATAAATTCAATATTTCATGTTAAATTATATGTTCAATGGTGTTGTGATAAGCACTCTGGACTATGAATCCGGCGTACCGGTAGAACCTTAACTTTTTTTTTATAAATAAATAAATTTTTAGTAAACACACTATTTGTATAATCTACAAATGCATAGTTGAATATGCCATTAATATTTTTCCTTTACAATACAAATTTTTGTAGTTTGAATGCAATGAGGATATGCCATAATCAGCAATAATCATCAATTTGGTGCCGTCCGATTGTGTTGCTGAATCAATTGTACGACATGTTGAATTAATTTATTTTTACAATTTTAACAAAATTTTTGTCTGCCTACTATGACGTTTCTAGCAGCTCAAAACCAAATTGAGGGGAAATTTGAACCTATAAAGCCTTTTCGAGGCCACCAAACCTCAATATATCTGATTTTGGGTTTTTGATCAATTTTCTATAAAATATACAGAATTTTTTGAGCCATATTGTGCTAAGAACTTAACAAAAAATTACTTTTCATATAAGGCATGTACGGTCTAATGTACATATGATGATTTTTCATGACTTAAAACAAAAACTATTGTTTCATACGTAAATAAGATATTGCTATTTTCGCCGGCATAGTGTGGCATTTCGATCCTTATATACCGGCAGATCCATTTTATGTGTGGGTGGGTGTTTTTGAAAAAACATTTGTCACCTTATTTGATCTTTTTTATGACCACTCGTTTGTGCCGCACTCAAAACGTTTTTTAGATGGTCTTTGTGTTCACCCTTATATTTTAAAGTTTTGATTCAAAGATAAAGACAGCTACACTTTATTGCCTGTTAATTTTTCACAATCCACAGTCCATCTAAGGAATTTTTTGAGCTAAAGGAGACCGTACTAGGCATATTAGCATATTTTCTTGGGGCACCAAGTTCATAAATTTATTCAACATTGACGAGAAGCTAACTAAAATTTTTGTATTATTTAAATCCTGAATGTTTGGTTTTGCTGGCTCAAGGTCATCCGCCCCATCCACGAAATAAAAAAAAAAAAAAAAAATATTCGATTAAAATGAAACAATGAATGACCCCCGAAATATTTTTAATGAAAATTCTTAATAATTCGTGGTTCATCAAACACATTTTTTTTAAATTTTACCAGAGATGGCAGTTACTATTAGGACTTTTAACGATAACAATGAACTAATCTTAAAAGACCAAAAAAATTTTTTTTGAAATTTTTTCTTTCTCCCCTCCAATAAAAATATATTTTCTACCCCCCTTTTCTTGTTGGGTAAATTTTTTTTTTTTGGATGCCAATTTAACACAAATTCTAAAACTTGTAATAACACCGCATTTTATTATCCTGTCGATTTTGAGACTCTCTTGTACTAGATGTACGAGACTTAAAAAATCACATTTTTGAATATATCATTTTTTGGGTTAATGGAACAGGCTTGTTAAGAAACTGGTTTGCATCCCTGTTTTTTTTTTCCCAGACCCGATCCCGTAGTTCGAACCTTCTGCAGAATTTCAGAGCTCTAACACTAAACTTCCCGTCTTTCCAGCTATGGCGATGCCATGAACTATGCTCTGAATCACAAGCGTACCTTTATTTTAAAGCCAGATTCGGGTGCTCAGGGACGTGGCATTTGGTTGACCAACGATCTCAAGACCATTGGACCCAACGAGCGTCTGATCTGTCAGACCTATGTACATCGTGTAGGTTAAGTAATAAATAATAGTGCTGTCTGGAGTTGCTTAGCCTTTAAATCCTTTCCAGCCCCTACTCATTGATGGCTACAAATTCGATCTGCGTGTCTACACTCTGATCACCTCGGTGGATCCTTTACGCATCTTTGTCTACAACGAGGGTTTGGCACGCTTTGCCACCAACAAGTATGTGGAACCCACGCCCGGCAATGCCCACGATCTGTACATGCATCTGACTAACTACTCGGTGAACAAACGGAATTCCCAGTACGACATGTGCGACAACGATGACTGCGGCAGCAAACGGAAGCTGAGCGCCATTAATAATTGGATGCGCAGGCATAACTACGATGTGGAGGAGTTCTGGATCAATGTGGATGACGTGATTATAAAGACGGTGCTTAGCGCTTGGCCAGTGCTGAAGCACAACTATCACGCCTGCTTTCCGGGTCACGACAAGATTCAGGCTTGCTTTGAGATACTCGGCTTTGATATCCTCGTGGACTGGAAGCTGAAGCCTTACATTTTGGAGGTTAATCACTCCCCCAGCTTTCACACCAACGAGCAGGTGGATCGTGAGGTCAAGAGACCGCTCATACGGGACACGCTGAACCTGGTTAGCACAGTTTTGGCGGATAAGAAACAAATTATGCGCGAGGATCGGAAGCGTGTGAAGCAGCGGCTGTTGAAAACTAAGGGAGAGACGTAAGATAAACCCAATAATTCCCATCCACTTGTATCAACATTTTTCTCTGTAGACTCCAACGTCCTCGCCTCTTGGCGGGGGCCGTCAAACCTAAGTTGGATGGCCTGCCAAATGAGCTAGGCGCTGATGAGCCTCAGGTTGGTTCGCTGGCCCAGCAAATCGCCTGGGAGGAGAACCATATGGGTAACTTTAGGCGTATAATGCCACCCCCAGATCCCAGCAAGGTGAACTACTATTGTCGTTTCTATGGGCAAACCAATCAAGTGTCCATTTTTGCGGAAACGGCGGCCAGCAAAAAACGTGAAGATTTGGCCCGCAAAATGCGCATTCAGATCGAGGAGAAGAAGGCCAAGCAGCAGCAGATGCTTAACGGACGCGCCAAGCGGGAAGCGCGCAAGCGTCATTCTGGCATGTTGCCGCGTGCCGTTCGCGAAAAGAATCGCATACAATTGTTTCGTCTGCAGCAGAATTGGACGCCGGGTTTCATATCGGATGCGGAAGAAAGATTGCGACACACTTGGCTACAGATGCGCACCGAAGCCATGAAGAGCCTGAAGATTACCGAAAATGTATATGATCAGGATCCATTTGAGTTGGAATTTGCGGTTTGATTAATTTTCTTCTCTCTCTCTAGATCTATTCCACTCTCTATGAGTCGGGGAATCTTACGAATACGGACATGATTGTCTATCCCATACTCTATCGGAATCTCCAGAATGGCTTTGATATCAAGGCCAATTCATAAAGCGTCTGGCAGCTCCTGGGTTTTCACTTAAACTAAATAGTAGCTAAAAGTTTATGTTCCATTTCAAATTTTATTTACTGCAAATATATAAATGTAATATATGAAATCTTTATCTTGGTGATTCTTCAGATTAAATATGACAAGCTTGGCCTAAAAATAAGTGCCACACTTGTGTCCCAAGTCCACATTTATTATTACTTTATGTCGACGACATCACGCATACCTTTTCCTTTGCTGGAAAACTAATTCAATTTTAAAAATTGCAGGAAATTATTGATGAGCTACACGAATATTATAGGTCCATACTGACGCTTAGCTGACTAGAGAATAAACGGTGTTACCCAAAAAGGTTAAGCGTTATAAACAGCTAGCAGTACAGAAGTGGCTTTAATCGTGTCATGGAAAATCGTCAAACCAATCACAAAATGTTTAGTCTTTCAAACGGGTGTACTTTCGATTCTGTGCTCTGGTACGCAGGAATGGTGTCGCACATCTTACAAACATTTCGAACGTCTCCTCATCCATATGTATATTAATCAAACAAATATTTAGACTCTTTCAGCTTTCATGCTATATTTATTTAAACTGTCCTGCCCTCGCTTTTTTAAGAACATGCGGAATTCAGCACAGCCCAAGATCATAGCTAGGCAACTTCAGAGAACACGTTCCCAGTTCTTTGAAAAATTAACGAATTTAGGCGAGCTGGGAGAACTCTGTATAAACCTATTGAATTCAACCTCGGAGATGACAGGTCTAGGAGTGGAGAGGATCGACAAGTAAAAAGTCAAGAAGTAACCCTAAGCTGGATGGATTGTTTCCTCTGCAATATGATTGCCAAGAAGGATGTGGCTCACTTTCTGGAATCTGTCACAACTCTAGATAGGTTCGGTTTAGTGGATTGGATTGAATTGGATTCAGTTGGCTTAAGTCCCCTTCTGCAATTTCCGAATTATCTAAAGTCAGGGAATCAAACTGGAAGCGGAACCGTATACCAAAAAGAATCGATTAATTGTCAGCACCGGAACCGATATTTTGATTTTTTTGTATACCGGTTAGGGTGTCCCAAAAAAATCAAAGTACCCTCAAAATGTTTAACTTTTAAAATCCTATATCCAGCACTCCGGAAAATTTATTTCGTTACAGTATTTCAGATAAATAGAACTACTTTCTAAAATCACATGAACATCAAAGCAAAGCCAAAGTGCTTCTAATGCATATGAAATACTGTAACGAAATAAATTTTCCGGAGTGCTGGATACAGGTTTTAAGTCAAAATAGTAATAAATACAATTTTTAGAAGGTCAGATCACGGTAACCCATTCTTACCTACGACTTACATTAATACGTGTCAGTTCGAGCTCTCTAAGGCTGATGCGACCTAACGTGTCGATGTGATTTTGATTATTCGTTTATAATATGAAGATGCACTACTGCACTTTAAATTCTGATCCGAAAATTTTAATACAAAGAACAAGCGCGCACAGAACATCAAAAATATTGTTTTCAATCAGTCAACATCTCAGTAAAGTGAATTTAACTGTCAATGAAAGTGCGAATCGTCACTTAGAGGAAAGAAAGGAAAGAGCGCGCCTCAGAACCATTGAAGAAAAAGAACGATGTGCTAAATATTTGTCTCAGCCGACTCCTTCGACATCATCTTATTGCACAAGACGACTCATCTTCTGATTTTTTAAATCAATGAAGTCTTACAAGAAAAATGATAAAACGATCAGCCTTGCAAAAGAAAAGTTATAGAAGTTTTCACCTTCGTTCCTGTAAGAGTATATTTTTTCTTATTTTGTTTAAAAAAAAAACATCATTCGGGTGTGTCCCAGAGAATCTCTAGAGGTTGTCGTATAAACGTTAGCTTTTCATATTAAAGCTGTTTAAATTTATGTGTTGAGGGCTCGAATATGCCCGGCTACGATTAGTGACAAAGGTTGAGCGATTTGAAACTGCCTGCTCAAAGCCAAGTAGATTTGAAGCGTACGGTTTTCCTTCCACATAATCTAATAGGCGGTCTGATTCTTGACACTGCGCAAGTAAAGTAGACCTAGTTTACTTCGAAGTTCAATCGTTTATACGAAAATCTCTAGAGATTTCTAGAACACGCTTAATTGAGTTTATTTCAGTAAAAAGCAACGCCTTGTTTAATCGACTGAAAATCGAAGACCGTTTTCTACCTGAATGTCCCCTTTCGTGGTTAAATAATATTTCTTTTCAAGAAGCTACACTCAGAAAAAAACCAAGAACTTTGTACTTGAATCAAGTACGAACGAAATACGAAAATACTTGATTCAAGTACAAAATCCTTTTTCAAGTAAGATTTTTTCAATCCCAAAATACTTGTTTGAAGACTGTTTCTGTATATTTTAAGATCATTTCGAACTATTATTATATCATTTTGGTCTTATTATTAATTGGTTATGGTCTTAAGAAAAGCCCGATTTACTCTCAAAATAAGTGCAAAAAGGTTCTTCATCGAAGTTTATTAATTTAAAAGTCAACCCCGATGCATGTTTGAAGCAAAACAATACTTTAAAAACTAAGTACAAAATGTTCTTGGTCTAAGCCTTTAAAGGTCTCTATATAATATCAAAATCCAAAGGAAATGAATTAGAGGAAATTACCCCCACTCCATTTAAAGTGTTAACACAATTCAACATTATTTTGTCTGCTCTTTTCTTATTTTTTTTTATTTCTTGTTCACTTTTTCTCTTGAATAATTTTATTTTTTCCTCCTTATTTTCCCCACCTTAATTTTGTTCTCTTATTCCTCTTCCTCTTCCTTTCCTTTTTTTGTTTTTGTTTTGTTATTTTTATATGACCACTTTTTTTTTCCTCCTCCTCCTTCTCTGTCTTTTATCTGTATAAACGCGTAGATCTCACGCTGTTTAATTTCTCCTCCTCTCCAATTTTATTTGATTATCTTATATATATTATTAAACATCGTTTTTATTCTGTATATGATTCGATAGGACCACTACTTGTATATTTCCAACTTAATTTAAGTACATGCAAGAACAAAACATACTTGAAATTTCAAGCACAAAACGGCATAAATTCTATCCCGATCGGTCTAGAACTATCCCGGTCGATTTTTTTGTGTTGGAACAAAGGTTTCGGTAATGAGGATAGTAAATGATGCAGCCGAAAAACAGTTAGGTTGATGAAAGACTTTCATGGATTAATCACAGTTGTGGAGAAACAAAAACAAGATTTGTTCCGTTGCGTACAAGAACAACCGAAAATGTATCCTGACTGTGAGAAAAAATAAAAATAGAGGGTAAGCGTATTTGTCTTGGGATACCCTTATACCTGTATGCGAGAACCGATATTTTTAGAACCGAAAAGACCGCAAAGAACCTAAACCTAGACTGCAAAGCTGGCACTTTTTGTTTTTTGTGGGCATTTGAGCCATTTGACTAAATCGTAAGCTTTAAAATAAAAAATAGAAAAACGCGAGACAAGTCTCTTTGAAAATAGTGCATTTTTATGTGGCATTTGCTTAAACCCTTGTTACAGATATTTTTGACAGATATGAAAGTGGGTATTAAGTCGATTTATAAATGAATTTGTGTGAAACGAGGGAGGACAATATACACAGTTAACTATTTTCAAAAAAACGGTTTAATGGTATAAATTAAAGCTTTTTTCCTGGACGTTTACAAAACAAAGATGATGGTCTTAAATGGCGGTCAGAAAACTCGACAAAGTTTCTAGAATTGCATGAAAGTTATTCTGCTGTTCCAGGTACCCAAGTAAGCGTACACTCAGATACAAACTATTGGCAGAGTTCTAGATCGATCGGTATAGAATTTATACTGTTTAGTACCTAAAATATGTTTTGTTCTAGGATGTACTTAAATAAAGTACGAAACATTCTAGAAAATAAATACGACTGTACAAAGAACAAAGTTCTTGGTCTTTTTTTTGAGTGTAGAAATCAGATGGACGCTATTATGCTATTCTATTTGATGTTCACAATATTGACATGTTGGATGATAATAATCGCCATCTTTACAAATATCTTTGATTTAATGTAGCCTCCTTACATAAGCAAGCTCGTTGATGAATTGAATCGAACCGTTTCCTTTATAATTTTTGGTTTGGTTAGGAATTTTCGAAAAGACACTTGCGAGATAATTTGTCCGCAGAAACTTGGCGTAGCTTGGTGAATAATTTTTTTCTGAAAATGTTGATATAAATGAAAACCTCTGTTCGGTGCCTGCGACCTATTGACTTGATCTGTTTCAATGTACTAAATGATAAGATATTTATCCTAAATGTTCAGTATATCCTACATATTCACTTGGCATCATTCCCATCCAAAAATCATCATAAGTTTTAGACGCCAACTAAGCTTTTTTTTGGCGCTTTTTTGGTTTGTTTCTCAAACGGAGAAGATTATTGAGCATCTTGAAGAGCAAGTGTACACACATATTTCCATTTTGCGAGAGCAATTCATTCAGTCTGACCAAGAAATGGAAACGGGCCAGTCCATGCTGAGAGCCAAATAAACCAAAATAGTTTTCAAGACAAAATTTTCTAAAAAATATTGAAAAAATCATTAAAGTGATTTGGGGTGCAATACATTAAAGATTTACGGCATGTTCAAAGTGTCACAGGAGATTCGTTTGAATACGAATGCCGCTGCCGCATCCACCACCGCTTCCTCGGCTCTGGGTCAGAGTGGGAGCGTTAGTAGTCCGGAGATAGACAGCATTTTTGGGCGATACCAGCGCACGCCCGAGGCGGGTATGTAACGGAAGTAAACATCGACAGGTCTATTTATATCCCGCCCCTTCCCCATACCCGCAGATGCGTATCCAACTGAACCGCCACGCGTCTATATAGCACCAGAACTGACCGATGCCAGCAAGGTGCAGTTGCTGCACTTTCCCAACGGCGCCGTACGTACCAATTCCACTCTCAGTTTTATACTCAAACGGAATGGAGTCAAGGGAAATTTTGAGGTGCGCCTGGAGGGACCCAGTGGTCAGCAGCTGGGCGTAAGGCTGGAGCAATTGGACCCGGAACGCAGTGAAATCCAATGCCAATTAACTTCTGTAGCGGGCTTATACAAAGTTCACGTGAAATGCAACTCTGTGGCCTTGCCCAAGTCACCTTACATCATAGTGGCCATAGCAGGAGCTGCTGAAGCGGAGCAGCTGACATCTTCCAGTTCAAAAAGTGGGTTTATGATCATATCATTTCGAATCCTCGTTATATATTACTTCCTTGGCAGTGCCCCTCTTTCAATCGGATGCCAGCAAGGTGCAAAGTCGTGGCCTGGGACTAACTCACATCAGCTTGTCCGAACGGAATGAATTTACAGTGGATGGCAGCCAAGCTGGTAGCAACATGTTTTTTGTAGGCATACTGGGTCCACAGGGTCCTTGTGATGAAGTGGTGGTCAAACACTTGGGACGACATGTGCATCGTGTAGTGTATCGTGTGTGTGATCCAGGTGATTATCTACTAGTGGCCAAATGGGGGGAGCAACATATTCCAGGATCACCTTTTAGACTAAGTGCCGAATAGAAGTAAACTGGTTAAGTATGATGAATACAATTTAAAAAGAGCTGGAAAATATATTTTCCTGTTTTTAAAACAACGGAACTGTTTCTAAAAACGGGCAGAAAAATATATTTTTGGCTTGAAGCATTCGAAAACAGCTGGGATATATTAGACTCCTCCACAACTTCGACATTTTTCGGGCTATGAATACGTTCTTTGAAGCCCTTTCTACCTTTGGTATAGCAGAAAAGTACTTTAGACTTTGCATGATGACGTTGAGAAGCACGCAAAGGATAGAACCACTTCGATAATTAACCGTAAAATACTCTTTCTGGACCTTACAAAAGCCTTATATCGCAAAATCACAATGTCTGACTTAGGATATACCTTAAAATTCGTTCTAGTTTGATGAAATTGGCAATTCTGGACTCCTTAAAATCTGTTTTAATACTCCTAATAGAAAAATCGGTCTAAAACGTGTCTTTTTCGGGCTTAAGAGGGAGAACTCTTCTAACCCAACGATCTGCCTATATTCCCCATAATTCCCACAATTATCGACTTTGGATTATGAATAGCCATATTTCTGGATATTTGTATTACAACTTTTAATTTTAATTAACTCTGTCTCTTAACAGTTGTGGTTTTTAAGCTCTATCTTGGCAAATAAATATTGGTGGCGACCTTGTTTTCCCCTATTGCGGGTGGTAAATGCTCTTCCGCGTTGCCCCTCCAGGTTGAGGCCTGATGTGCCATTTAATGATGATTACCCCAAAGCCGAAGCAACATTATCATTTTTTGTTATTTAGCCCGACGCTAATGATAATGACGTTCGCATTTGGGGCTGCCGTCGCAGCGTCAACCATAATGATGATGACCGGCAAATGTGTGTCTGTGTGTGTGAGTATGCTCCAACAAAAGCAGCTGCGCTTCGTGTTGTAAGTAAGGAAGGGGGTGGGGTGATGATGATGATAATGCGTTTGCTTTGTGGCCGCCTTAACGAGCCTGGCAATTGGAGATGGAGAAGTTTGCTGGCATAAGATAAATTACATGGCCAAACCATAAAATCTTGCAGTTAGAATCAGGCTTTTATCATTTTGCAGTGGAAGTGACTGCTTTTGGTTGCACAGTTTTTACGAAAATAATTTACATTTTTTTTTGAATTAGCCAACGGTAATTGTGTTTGTAACAGTCTGGCAACGCCGAAGACAAAGTTTCAATATAGCTGCTCTCTTTTACTTGGAGATGGGCTTCAAGCGTGTTTACACGCACGCACGATTTATAATTGTTTATTGTGATTGTGAGAAATTCTCGCTTAGAACGCCACAAAGTAAAAAATAAGTCAGCCGGAACGGTTTGACTCCTTTTCTTCTTTTAAACCTAACACCGGAACGAATACTATATTTTGTTTAGAGCAAACACCGTTTTCTCTTTTTATTAAAGCTGAAAGACCAGCAACCGGATCGGTTTAAAGCTGCAATTTTTAACTTTAAATGACAATATAAATTTTAAAACTGGATTTGGAATATGTTGAATAAATTTTAGATAACCCTTTTTTATGCTTTTTAAGATGATAAAATGTGTCGCAAAATAAAGAACCGTGCACTGTTCCGACAATTAAAGCCGAAACCTTTAATAAAGAAAACAGATTTTCTCCTAATGCAGTTAAAAAAGAACAGCTCGTGTCCCCTTCTATAATTTCTTTTCTCTGTTTGCTGCTATAGTTCGTGAGATACAATCACATTCGTGCGTGCGTGCATACTTAAGACAAACACAACCCGAGCACATCTCTACTTCACACAAAAGTTGCTTGTTGCTCAATGTGCACTATAGCCGTCCCGCTTGCTTACAACATCATTATAACGCGAGGCGGAGAACGCTAACTACGTTTTTTTCCGTAGCGCTTCAACATAATTACAATAAAATTTAATTATTGACTTATTATTAAGTTTAGTGTTTGCTTGTGGCGCAACGCAATCATTGCCTCCTCATGGAATAAGAAAAGAAACAATTGCATTTCGGTTGTAATCGCCAGGAAAAGTATGTACTCGTGTGCGTGTGTGTGTGTATCTCTGCAAAAGGGAAAAAGTTGTGCGTGTGTGTATTCAAGAAAAGTAACCATCTCCATCCCCCGCCTTCACCTTTAGTGCTAGTTGTTGTTGATGGAGCAAGTGCCAATGTCGTGGCGGAGGCGTCGTAGTCGTCTCTGCTGTGTAGCATCTTCATTTTGCCACAAAGCAGAGACTGAACAGAAGCAGCGGCAGAGCTCTCTTGTATACTTGAATTACTGCTTCAGTACGTTTTTAGCCTACACCGCGTTGACTTCGTTGTCTTCTTTGACATCTCTGAACGTGTCGAAGTCAAATTTACAACTTGTCTTTGGAGTTTACATTTGTTTACCGTTAACAGTTTGTTTATTAATGCATACATACATAATTTCGAGTGCGAGTGTTTGAGTGCCGGCTTAATGATAATTAAAAATTTGCAAATGTTATTTGGCGGCATGTGGTGAACGATTTGTTATTTGTGCTTTGCTCCAGAAACTGAAACATGAAAAGCGATTTTCCATATGGTGGAAATCGTTCGACAAGCTTAAGGATAAATGTGAACTTTGCAAAATGATGAGTTTATGTATGTTTATTAAATTCTTAAAGTTAACTCGTAGCTCACACTTTATAGAATTGCAAGGCTTTACTCGGAGTTCACTGAATCAACTAAATGACACTATTCCAAACACTGACAGTTTCGCTTAAAATGTGGTCAAACATTCTATCCCGTCAATGCAAAAATTTGTCTTGAACAATTGTGATGTAAAGTCTTAGACTTTTAAAATTTTCTTTCACGACGAGCCAAAGGGGATCATAAATATTTTATAAACCTTGCACTGCTTTTTTTTGAAAATCGATTATATCAAAATTTTAGAAAACCGATACTTGACTTATGGACAAAATAGATGATCGAGATGAAACAACGATAAAGGGTAGTATAAAATTCTTGGATGTGTTTGCTCTGATTAGCTACTGTTTTCTTTTTATTGAAGTTTATGATGATGATTTAGTCTCGTAGGAAAAATATTTTGAATTTTGCTTTTAAATCTTAAGCAAAGTTGATGCGCTTGGCTAAGGGTGTACAAAATTCTTTTGAAGCAAATCAAAAATGAAAAAGTTAAAATAAAATCTTCATGTTTTCTGCTCACTCAAAAAATTCTGATGTAAAATACGCGATTATAGTTCTTAATCTATTTAATCACTAGACTTTTAGTTTCGAGTTAAGCTATTAAATTTTTAATTTTGATGTTTTAACTGAAAGCCGAAGGATCTTTGAAAGATATTTACTGAGGACAACGCGATATGACGCGCTTTCACTAATAAAAAAATTAAATTTTTTCCCAGTAACAAAGATGTAGTCGGCAGCAGAATTAACTATTATAATTATTTTTTTAAGTTTTACTTAATTGCCCTTTTGCCAGCTTTTGTTGGCTTTGCTTATCTATCTATTGTTAATAGGTTTATATGCATACAGCTTTTATCTAGCCATAGATGTTCGGCAACCGAGATTCTGCATACAAGCTTATCTATGCTTCTGTCGGCTTGCAATATCAGTCGCTTCGCTAATAATCATTAATGCACGCACATTTTGCGGTCGCTTACGCGTATTGTTTAATGTTTAATTTTGCAACAATAAACATTACAATCATTGTTAATAAACAATTCAAATTTCGTTGTAAACCAACAAACATAAATAAGTAAAAACAACCCTTGTGCAAAACTGAAATAAATGCAATATATACATATCGCTCACTTCAATACTGGCATAACTCCAATCAACAATCCATTTTGCGAAAAACACGTTAAAAGTTCTCAATGCATTTAACCCAGAAAAATGGTTCATTTAGTTTCGAGTTAATTAAGTAAAATATTATTTTAGAATGTATATTAATTAAACTTGAAAATATGATGTATTTACTAAAAGCCGAAGTATGTTTGCTCAATATCACCTGCAGGAGATATTCTTGCATTAACATGAAAATTAACCTGTAAAAATGATATTGCGACATATTCGTATGTCACATGGAAAGTAGAAGAGATATCAATACGAACATTTTTACACAAAATAGTACACAATACAACGAATATTTCAGCATCATTAAGTCAAAAATCGTACTTTTTGAGTTATACCAGTCTTAAAGTAACTGAGCGATAAACCTTATGATCATTTATGTAGACAAATTCGCATAAATGGTGGCAAAAATTATGCCTCCTCTAATCAGGTATCAAAATTACAATTTTTCACACTATAGAACGCTATACATTGAATATTTCTGCTTCATAAAGCCAAAAATAGTATTTTTTGAGTGATGCAAGACTTGAAGTAAGCTAGCGATATACCTTTTTCTTCTATGCGTTGCAAACGTCTGTTAAAAATTATAATACACTTTTAAGGAAATGTGAACATATTAATTCTTTTAGAAAATTTTTTAAAATATTACCTTTTATAGTGAAAAATGTGTAACAATTTGATTTTTTGAAACATTTGTCCGTGGGTAGCCACTAATTTTTTTTTCATCTTTCTGGGGATTTTCGAATACCACCTTGTAAGAGCGAAAGTGCAGATGGTCAAAGGCATGCGTCATCGACGATAACAAATAGAAGTCGGATGAGGCAATGTTTAGGCAATACGATGTGGTAGGACTTGCCATTTCAACCGGCTTCGCAACACGTGTTACCGTGTCCTTTGCTTTTATTCTGTCCGATTTGGCAATTGAGTTCGGTAGAGTTGCCCTGTGATGTATCCATCCGGATGTAACAGCACATAGTACACCATGCTCAATTAATCCCCATAACACAGAGCACGACCTTGCCACTGGGAACATTTGGCTTTTGCCGGGCGTCCCACATGTTTTTTTGCGCTTGCAAGAACTAAACTTTTGATAACCTTCAGCTGGATTTTATCTTGAAGTGAAATCAGAAAGTTAAGTTTTCCGCAAATTGCGTTTTGTTGACACAAAACTTGACTCACATATATGGAGCACACAAAAACCAAGTTGTTTACACTTCGAACACATCGAAACGACACAAACTGAACAAGTGAGAAAGTCTGTCAAGCCCGACTATAATATACTCTGAACCTAGAGTAGAAGCTGAATGCAGTGCTGCTGCTGCGCTCATCTCCAAGTTTCTCTTAGAATGGTTTGATTAACTTATTGGATTCCTTCTCCCTGTTACATACTTTTGCACTAACTTAATATACTCTATGTACCTTCGGTACAGAGTATAAAAAGAGAACCCAAGGCAAAAAGGCTTAGCAAGGTAAACATATTGGAATGGTGTGAAAAAGTTACCCAAGTAGGCCTGTTCCTGTTTCCGAAATCGATTGATCGGAATTGGTAAGTGCTGTGATGAAATGTATATAATGAAGATAAATGGGGTATTGAAGTTTAAAGCCGAAGAACATATTCGGTTTTTGGATCCGAATATATTTACCAATACCGATTCTGCATGATTTGATCGTAATCGAAAACGGGAACTGACCTGAATATATCTAGATCTTTATCTTATTATCTACTCAGTAAATTTTACTGAACAAAAAAGATTATAAATGGGTTTTTTTTTGTGCAGTATGAAACTATGGAAAGTTAATAACCGTAACCCAAACTTAAAAAACTGTAATACAAAATCTGGTCGGATTTGGTAGAGAATTTTATAGGATGATTTTGGGCAAATGGAAAACTAAAGTATTCGCTGAAGTAGTGTGAGACGGTGACTTCGATATACATGTTATTCACGAGAAGAAGTATTTGAAAGCCTTCACTTATATCAATTTACGGAGCATTAACATTAATGTTTACTTACTAATATTAAGTTGGCAGACAACGCATGCCGCCCCCAAATATTATACTATCTTGATCCTAATTATCTGTATCCAATTTGGTATCTGTATCTAAATCTAATGTATCCTCTTTAACATTTTAGGTGTGTGCGGATGATTTTGATACAATATGTCGCTCAGTTTAACTAAATGAATCGCTCCATGTCCTGCTCTAGACGACAGCCAAACTTTGTTGTTGGGCAATCCCATTTGTCGCCAGTGAGACCCATGTGAAATGCCTGTAAGTAACATCAATACAGTCCAGTCCAAGCAATCAATCAATTTGCCACATCCACTTCTCTCTGCAGTATGAAAAATTCAATAAAAAGCGTCGACAATGGGAGGATAGTGGTGTACTGGAACTAATTAAACTATGGAAAGTCTGCGCCTATGAGCTGCGCACCATTAAACGTAATGGCCATCTATATGTGGCTATGGCCAAGCAGCTAACTTCGCTGGGCGTACCTGTTACCGCATTGGAGGTGCACTTTAAAGTCAACAATCTAACGCAACGCTATCGCCAGGAGCAGAAAACATTCGAGACAACGGGCATAATAAGCACCTGGAAATTCTACAGTCAAGTGGATGATGTGTTTAAGAGCCTGGCCGCTCATACTGGATACAAGTAGGCATTATCCCAGTTGGTAGAAGAATTGGCTTCCATTACTTTTCCACTTTTGCAGAGACAAACGCATGACGAGCACCTCGAACGCCAGCAGCTTACCCTCCACATCCGAGTCACCAGTTTGGAAAAATCCAATGTCTCAGCAAGAGTTCAACAGCAACAACACGGAGGGGTTCTACAAGTAAGTCTCACCATTTCCCCATCTCTCATGCAACTGCCAGCTAATCCCTGATCTCTGACAGAACGGAGTACGGCATGCATCGCCACTTTATGGACCACTCCCAGCCGCCGCCCAATGCGGGCAGTGTGGATAACTTTATGGCCTCGTCGGCTGCCGTAGCAGCTGTGGCAGCCGCTGCCTCCGCTCGCCTAGCGGATAGCAACATGGAGCAGCAAATGAATGCTGCTGGAGCCAGCTCAGCCGGCGGACCGGGAAGCAACACCAATGGCGGTGTGCCCAACTACAACAAGATCAAAAAATCCCACGAAGATTATGATAAATTTGTGGACATTGTCAAGAACATTGTCGATACCCACAAGAGCACACCGGACAAGGTGGACACCTTCAGTGACTTCATCAAGTCGTATATGAGACGTTGGCCAGAGCGCTTGCAGGACGAGGCCATCAATCACATTACCAACTACGTGATTGTCAAGAACATGGAACACACCATGGCCGGCGGGGGCGGTGGTGGCGGCGTCCACAATCCCGAGGGGGTCAATAATCGACAATAACAATACAAGCAGGAGCCCAACAACTAAACGCAGCCAGGGCAGCGCAGAGTTGTTGGACGACCGACGACTTGACAGGCAGCAAGCAGCGGTCGTAGTAGCAGCTCCACGTAACACTGACACGAGAACAGGACAGAGATTTACTTAACACACAGTGGCACACAGTTACTTAACACAAACAGATGCCCGGACAGATGCTCCGGCAATCTACTGGAATATAAATTATGTTTACGGGGAAACAATTGCATACAGTATTTTTGTTTGTATAGTCCAAATATACAAAGGAGTTTTTTTTCTTTAGTTCTCATTCACTTGGTTACGAATTGAGTTCGACATAGTGGAAAATTACCTATTATTCGTGCATAGACATACAACATAGCGAGTATATTTAAAAATACATCTAGAAATCATTTCCTACTGTTAGCTGTAAACTATTATTACACATACATAAATTAATAAACGCTTTAACAATTATTTGTGGGGATCTATTTCAGTCGTGCAATATAACAAATGCGGCAAGTTTAGTGCTTGCAAACAAAAGTGGTGAAACGACAAAAAAGGACTTGCTTACAATCAAAACTCGCACGAAAGCGACATTTTTCATCTATCCACTTTTGCTGACCAAATCTTTGAAAACTATTTACCAACAGCCAACACACCTGGAAATACTTATACAGTACCGGACATAGACAGCTCGGCAAAGGCCTGTGATATCAGCTTAGCACGCAGCAAAGATTCTTTGCTGAATGCAACCATTGGTAAGGCATTGTAAAAAGGGATCACATATGTCAAATGTATGAGGCGGCCCGTGGGATTCTAGCCAAAGGAGCAGTGCCAAGCTCTTTTGGGTGTCAGCTGGGCACTTGTTATAAAGGCGCATACTGGTAAAACGCCACACATTTGAGTAGTCAAGTAATCTGCATTTCATTGACTGCTAAAATTTCAGGTAGAGAGGCTTACCTAGGGTTTCGAAACGTCTCCTACTTAGCAGAGATGAGCGGCAAAAAGATGCAGAACGCTTTCTTTTTTTAACAACTGAGCAGCAGCTTCTACAATAGTCATTGTCGATGAGACAGTGTCCTGTGCGAATTTCCATGAGTAATTAGGCACTCTGCCTAGACGCAAGAGCGCTAAAGTTAAGAATGTAAATTGATCTCAATCGATTCGTAATAATTTTGTTAGTAGTTTTCCTTATTTTTATTTTGCATGTCGCAAAAGGCACCCCTATTGTGATCTTATCCAGGGCGGTAGTGCCAAGTCTAGCCAGCCGGTCAGCTATCTCGTTGCCTTCACTGATGCGGTGTCCAGGCACCGACACAAGACAAACTTTAAGGTACTGAGCCATCTCATTCAGGAATTTGCGACACTCATTACGTGTTTTTGGCATTGTTCGTATAACAATCCAGAGCTTTCAATGCAGCTTGAGTGTCTAAAACAGTGGTGCCCAAAATGCCAAAAGCCTAATCCATAGGATATTAGCTCATAATTCTTCATTGGGCCCTGCCGACACACGCATAGTTCTATAAATAGGACGATCGGCGGCTTGCTCTCTCTCGAATCGTACTTCGGCTTTTTCTTCTCTCATGAAGCATTTTTTCGTTTGCTTGTTGCACATGCTGAAATGTTGAAACGTTTACTTCGTGTTTCGCTGCTACGCACACAAGCGCAATGCTTAATTGTGTGTGTTTTGGAGCACCACTGGTCTAAAAGGATAAATACATTTTATACCTTGACCACGAGTTCTCTCAGATGGTTGGTAGCCTCCTGGATAGCTACAACCTATGCCTATGCCTGAAAGTCGCTTCGATGGTCATGAAGACGAAAGGATATTTCTATAGCTAAGTCTGGACCTAAAGCGCTGCCTTCCACTTGGCTTTTCAATTTGGAACAGTGGTGCACAAACTCACATTATCATGATTTGCGCTGGTGTGCGTAGCAGAGCAACACGAAGTAAACGTTGTTATGTCAAATATAGGGTACAAGCAAACACACATATGTGTGTGCGTGCATTTTATAGAGCACACGTATTCTCTCTCTCTATGTGTCGGCTGCGACGCTGGCAGAATTATGACTGAACTGCTAACATTCTACAAAGCAAATTCGTTCGAGCTTTTTATAGAGTGTATACCAAATGTTTTGTAGGAGTCGGGCTTTGCAGAATTATTGCACTTCTTCCAAACCATTATAATTACCACACACCTCCAAGAGAAACGAACAGATTGGAATTGTACCATCGCTTTAAATAATTCTTAAAGAGCCTTGAACCGCGGCGGATCCCGAAGCTGTGAGTGAGGGTAAGCTGTCGAGTCTGCTGCACAAAAACAAGTTTAAAATCTTAAATTGTTTAGAAAAGAGAAAATGGGATCAAGTCTAATTATTTCTACAGAGACCAATGTCGCTTTAAATTACATGTTTTCGGTCTGCTTTTCAAGATAAAGGTTTTGATCAATCACCAGCTCTTCCTAATGGTGAAGTCATTTTTTTCTTCGGATTTGTTGAGTATGTATCCCAAACTTTTATTCGATTGGGCAGAGTTATGGAAAGAATTCTTAAATAAATAAAATAAAACCATGCCCAAATTTTAAATTCAATCTCTTCTCATGCCAAACATAAGACTAAACCTCACCTTTCCGATCCCGTACCCAAAATTTCAATATAATCCCTTCCAGATCTTGACCCGATTTGGGAAGTGGATATTCCACCGCTCTCCATTATTTCAAATTGGAAGATTAAAAACCAAATTTATTGGTCCGCAGAGTAGAGATTGACATGGGAAATAAAATTCGATCCCGTCCCGACTTAAATCTAGCCCGTCCTGTCCCAAACCCATTTTTTAAAATTCAATCCCGTTCCAATCCCGACCCAAGGCTTTTTCGTCCCGTCCCTATACTGACCAACAATTTTAAATTAGTTCCGGGCCCATTCCCGACACAAATCTAATCCGTACCGTCCCGATCCCAACGCAAAACTTTCAATAGAGTTTACAAACCGTACTATATAACTATCGACTTAAAGTAGCGTGTGATCTCAAACACAACAAAGCACATGTCTAATTATTTCGCATACTTAGCTTTTAAGCTGAGTTTCGAATTGTTTAAAAAAATTTCCAAAAATTACCTTTAACAGACAATGAGCCTGACGACTTTAATCTTTTCAACTCGGTGAAGGTGGCTGGGCTCAAGGGCCTTAAACTACCAACAAAAAGAAATAGTGCCTTTCTTTTAGAGATCTGTTTTTTCATTAACCAATTTATTTGCGCATCTTTCTCAGATGCGTTGTATTTGACAGGCGACACTATTGAACATGTTGACCGCCTTGGCAGTAGCTGTTGGTGCTGTGGGCGTAACCAGGAAACGGGCAAAAGTGCCGCCTTTGTTGTCCGACAAACGTCCCGGATTTATCACCAGGCAATCGCTGACCAATCGTATAAAATGCCGCTGATCACTGGGCAGGATCAGCACATTGGGCAGCTGCTTAAGTTGGGCATGCTTTTGGGCCAGCTGGGAATCGTAGGCCATATTCTCATCACCCGGCGGACACATCGGATAGAAGGATCCCTGGTTGAACAAATGATTGATGGCGCGATGCATACGCTCTCCAGCATTGGCAGCAAACTCATGGCTTAGCAAATGGTCCACAATATCAGTAGAGGTCATGCCCAGGGTGATGCCATCCAGGTCGATTAGCGAGGGATCAGGCAGCAGATGTAAATTGGGATACATCTTACGCAGGGCGGGCGGGGGTGTGGGATAAATGGAGTGTGTCATAGCATCCTTTTGACTGCTTGTCATCATTACAACGGTATGGTTGCCCACCACGTCCATGATGCCGGTAATCATCTTCTCAAAGAACGAATCAAAGGTCTCGGCCAGTTCGCCTACCATTTTGTGATCTGCATCCAGAAATGGGCCGGCAAGCATTAGGACATCCGGTCTGTGTTCCTTAAGGTACTTGAGTAGATCGTGCAGTGGATCATAGAGCAAATCAGTACTATGTGTGTATGGACCGGCAGCCACCACAAACTGCAGATCACGGTCCAGCCTGAGGGGAGCGGGTGGCGTCAGCTTTCTTTCCGTGTGTATCTCCTCTACCACAAAGATATCGCCTTTGGGTATAAAGCCCTTGGCTAAAACCACTTGACCCGGAAAGATACTGGCCGTCTTGATGCGTGAAAAATTCAAAGCCAAAAAACTGTTGTCCTCCGCATCCGGTACGGTTAGTACAGCGGAATGTGCATCCAGGGGTCCATCGTCTTCGGAATGTACCATGCCTACGGCATGCAGCATGTGTAGAGCCTGCAACGTGTGCTTGTCCTGGGGATACCAACTGCATTCTGCTGCTCCCTCGGCGCCCAGTTTTTTCTCCACCAGCGCCTGACCAATGTCCAGCACACGGTCTAGCAAATCGTCGCATCTTTCGGGCAGCAAGTCGTGCATGTATGCGATATTGCTAGTGGTCAGCGAAGTTTCCTTGTGCAGCAGTTTCTGCACCACTGGCAGGGTATGTTCCAGCTGCGAGCGCCAAGTGCTACCCGAAAGTAGTTTAGGATGTCCAAATGTGTCCACAATGTCACCAGGCCGCCCGGTTACGGTGGTCGCCGCCGCAGTAGAGCGCTTGGCCGATTGCGGCGTGTAGCTTGCGGGACTGAAAAGAACTCCTCCTTTGAGGGCAGAGGAGCGCGAGGGAGGATCCTTTTTGGCCTTGGGCGTGTGCATCGTAGAGTCATTCACATAGTCATCCATCAGTATGGGCTCATCTTCGACCATACCATATGTGGTCAGGGAACTTGTTTCCAACATCGAGGCGGTTGGCAGAGATTTGGTTGATGATTTGATGTGATTGGTGCTGCCCTTCTCGCGTCTTAACTGCAGTACCTTTCGTTCGAATTCACCAAGACTGTCCACGGTGGGATCCTCACCATGCAAGTGGGACAAGCTATAAGCCATCCACTGCTCCACGAACTCTGTGGCATCGTCAATGTTGTACGAAATGGCCAGCTCCATGCATTTGTCCAAAACCGACTCGCTGGGATCCACGCCCATTTCGTCGAATTGTTGTTTAAGTTCCGCATCCATTTAAGAAATTTATATTATTATTATTATTAATTGAAGTAATATTGGTAAATGTTTTTGGCGGCAAAACAATCAGCATACGAATATCGATGACAAAAATATCGATGCATCACCAAAGTCGTGACAACTCTTGTCACAACTATCGCTCCTCTCTACGTAGTGCTAGTTGTTGTTGCGTATGCAACAGCTGTTCTCACATATTGTCGGACTTTTTGTTTTGTTTATTTCGGAAAATTAAGCAAATTGGTTTTAAAACGGAAATAATTTATGTTTAATAGCTAGTGCAATAGTGAGTGTGCGTGTGTGTTTGTGTGAGTGTAAATATATATTGTGCCGAAATGAGCACTGACGGTTTGTTGGTACGCCAAGGTGACGAGTCAGCAAGTATTTCGTCTACGCCCCCAACTCCTACTGGGACACTAGCGCCTGCGCCTGGCACCAGCTCCTCTTTTAATTTTAATCGCCTGCGCAACACATTTCGGCGCACGGAGAATATTGGTTCGCAAATTTTCAATCAAATCTCTACACAATTCTCAAATGCATCAGAGGTGATCGATGGAACCACTTCCTATCCAGATCCGGAGGGCCCTTTCACAGCCCCAGCCCCACAGCCAGAAGCAGAAGCCAATTCCAATGCATCGACACCAACCGCTGTTGTCATCCCCAAACGCAGAAAGCCCGGTGAGTTGAGCATAATTTTGATACCTAGTTCGGGTTATGAACCTGTTGCTTAAAATCAATTATACCATTAAGAAGATTAAGATGTGTATAAATTGTGCAATGGCCAGAGTTTTTGAGAGATCGCGGCATCGGCCAGGACGGTATTGGTATTTGGGATTGAATTAGGGAGTGGAACGGGATTGACGTGTATTTGAGGTGGATTATGCCACGTACTTCCCTAGAGGCCGAATGGGTATACCTTTGCCCACGGAGCATAAAGAGATCATGTCCCGTGGTATGGAACAGAATCCGACAACCTCAACTGCGCATTAGTCGCACCAGTCTAAGGAAAATCCTGCACCAAGACCTGGGATGATTTACCCACAAAGTCCAGATTACTCTAATTAGAAAGCCTCCACAGAGAAATCAATTCGCTATGTGGACTATGCACCAGCTAATAATGACATTAATTCTGATAGAAAAAATGGGGTGATTAAAAACTTGAATACTTGAAATAAGTACAAAATTATTGGAAAAATTAACAAATTCATGTATCAATCAACTAATCGTGCATGTTAATTTAAATAAGTAGGTATGTAAATAGAAACCGAATGCAATTTCAAACTAAAACACACACATGGGTCATTCTTTTTTAAATCGTACTGTCTCAAAACTCAACATCTTTTGTTTGAATAAACAGAAAAACCGAATACAGATTTCGACACTCCCACCAAAACGTTATTTGCGCTTTTGCAAAAAAAAAATTTGTTAAATTTTTAAACAATTTCAAACATCGTCAGAAACGATAAAATTGGAAAAAAATGTTTTTTAAAAAGTGATATCTCAGGTTTGGTTTATCGGACAGGTCTCAAGTTGATATGGGCGAAAAGCATTTTACTGTATCTACTCAATTTATAAT
The DNA here is from genome assembly GCA_018904275.1 of Lordiphosa clarofinis. NCBI lineage: Eukaryota > Metazoa > Arthropoda > Insecta > Diptera > Drosophilidae > Lordiphosa > Lordiphosa clarofinis. The sequence continues at coordinate 641,049 of JAEIGQ010000146.1, forward strand.
TTTATTAATTTTAAAATTTTTTAATAACCTTAAGTAATTGTTGCTGAATTGTATACATCATTTTTTCTCAGTTTTAACTACCATATTATAGCTTCTAAGGCAGTGGTGCACACATTTCATTTTTCGTACCCCGTGGGATACGAAGTCATAATTCTGCCAGCGTCGCAGCCGACACACGCATAGAGAGAGAGAATACGTGTGCTCTATAAAATGCACGCACACACATATGTGTGTTTGTTTGTAGCCTATATTTGACATAACAACGTTTACTTCGTGTTGCTCTGCTACGCACACCAGCGCAAATCATGATAATGTGAGTTTGTGCACCACTGTTCTAAGGATATACAATTTATTGCCCTAAACACAACTTAAATTACGGGTTTTTAAAAAAACTGGAAACTTTTATTCTTTTGAGAGATTTTAATTTAAAGATTATGTAAAGCTATCGGAAAGAAAAAAAATTTTATACAGATTAGAAGCGTTATGGCTTTAATTATATAAATCTTTTTGAAAGATCAAGATTTTATTTTTATAATTGGACTTACAGGCCAAAAATGCTTTAGTGCTGTTTTTCCAAATTTAATTTTACGATATAGACGAGCACATCAATAGTTGTGTTGTTTTTCCATGTCAGTGTGCTCAAAATTGTGTAACACATCTCAACTTGTGTTGTTTTTCCATGTTCGTATCAGAAGAATTTTGTTAATTTTTTTTTAGTTGTGCGGTTTTTCCACAATATCTAAACTTTTACTTAATTTGTAACCTTCACATTGCAATGTATCATATTTATTAATTGAACAATATGCAGCTATCTAGAATCATAAGATCAAAATATTTTTTTAATTTTATATTAAAGCAGCAAGTAATTCACGTCGGTTTGACAATGCTAAAATCAACTTGGTAATATTGAAACAATTTTTTAAACATTATGTTTATGGATGTATTTTGAATTTACAAATAGCATTTTTGGTTGTTATTTTTACTGATAAAAATTCTAAAAATCTTGCTCAAGACCACTGCTTGCCATCAGCAAATCTGGATCGACGTTGGGAATGTCACCGTTGTTCAAACTTTTGTAAAAATCATGAAAACATGGATTAATTAGTTGTAGAATGCTTAGGAGATCGCGTTTCTTTTCTTTGGAAATGAGTGACTCCGTAGCCACTATTTTTACGTCACTTGGGGTAAGTGAACTCATTCCTCTCTTCATGGCGTTTAAGACTTCGAACGGTTCTGTTTCGAGCAATGAGTTTTTGTACTTAATTTTCCCAAAATCATTGCTTGTGTATCGCAGCCATTTGACATCCTTCCAAGCGAACGGCTGCCCGTTAGCATTTACCTTTCGGAAAAGAAGCTTTGTTTACGCCAAGGATCCAAAATCGAAAAAATCAGCAGTTTGCATTTCAGTAACAAGAAATTGCTTTTTTGTACCAACAGTTTAAAGTGGATGGTGGAATTCATCGCACGATTTCTTTTTCTTCCACTCTATTACCGCATGGTCTGCGTCGCATTCCACAATAATTACTGGAGTTATCGGAACTTAAGTATTTTGCGGAGTCATGGCGGTAGTAATGACTTTTATTCAGCGAAAAACTCAGTATATAGCTTTCAATTTCTGAAATATCTTGTTCGCTTTGTTTACTTTTTTTTCCTTTTTTTACCTTTTATGTATTAAACTTTCAGCAAACTGGTTTTGGAACAAAGACACAATTAAAGATGTGTACCTGAAAGCTAAAAAAATGTTTTGGAAAAAAGGCACATTTAGAGTTATGATCCATAAAATAAAAAGATTTAATATGGAATAAAAGCTTAAGTCCAGATATGCCATCAGGTAATCAAAAATATCAATGTGGAATAACAGCATAAGTCACAGTGTGTATTTTGGAAAAAAAACAAATCTCAGATGTGTCATTTTTTTAAAATAAAAATAAAATAGGAATTCTGTCATAAAGCAGGTTTTGAATAGGGAAGAATAACACAACTGAGATATGCTGTTTTGCCTTTCATAAACTTAAGCAATTTACACTTATGTTGTTTTGTTTTACCGTAATATCTTTGTAACCAATCACCCGATTGTCCTGAAATTTTGACACAAAATGGAAAAGAAACCGAGGAAGCCATTGGTATTAATATCTCAATTTTGACATAACTCGAGATATGCTGTTATACCTTATTGCCCACAGATATATTCTTGATCAGGGGCTGCAAACCGGTTCGGAGTTGAACCGCTCCGGAGTCGGAGGGATTTTTGGGAAGTCCCGAACCGAACCTGAACCGGAGCAAAAAAAAGTAGAAAAGGGTTCGGTTCAAAAAACATGTTATATTAAATTTTTTCTGGATGCTATTAATGTCAAGATTACCACTTCAGAAAAAGATAAATCGGAACTGAATTTGTTTCAATTTACTTATAGGTTTTTATACCCTTGGAGAGGGTAAATTAAAAATTGCCGGATGTTTGTAACGCACAGAAGGAAGCATCTCCGACGACATAAAGTATATATATTCTTTATCAGCATGACGAGCTGAGTTGATATAGCCATGTCCGTCTGTCCGTCCGTCTATCCGTCCGTCCGTCTGTCCGTCTGTTTCTATGCTATCTCCTCCGTCAGTTTTAAAGCTATTTTAACCAAACTTTGCACGAAGTCTTTTGGTATAAATACGCTGCACATTTGTCGGAACCGGCCGGATCGGATGACTATAGCATATAGCTGCCATAGGAACGATCGGTTGAAAAACTAGTTTTAGTGAAAAAAACTTTTTTGTTTTTAGTGCTATCGCTCCCATCGCTCGTATTTATAAGTTTTTAATGATTTCACTTAATTTCACCAAGCCTTGTCAAAATCGGACAACTATATAGCATAGCTGCCATACAAAAGTTAGGTCTGAAAAAAAGTCTTAGGGCCGTTTTCTCATGTTGCTGTTTTTGCAAATCTAGGTGGATTTGCTGCATTTCGTTTGCTCATGTTCATGGCTGACCATCTAGATGAATTTCGTAGCAATGTACTTCATCCTCATTGATTTGAAAACAATGTACATGACAATTCATATTAGGTATTTTTATGTGTGCACGCATATGGTCACACTGAAAAATATTTGAAAACTTTAAACAACTGCTGCTAGAAACAGTTAAGTTTGAATTGTTAATAAATAAACCAAAAATTGAAAATATTGTATGTGCATTTGGTATACAAGACACCTGCAGACATTGCTGAAGAGACAGATGCGCTTACTAATTCCCCTAGGTCATTGCTTAAGCCGAGTTCACACAGGTAACTAATTTGGCCAAATTGTGATTAAAATAGCCTTGATTAATAATTTTACTGTATTTAAAACATTAACTATGGTTTCTACTAAATTTGATCAAGAAAGGCTGAAAAGTTCCTTTATTTGGCCTATATAGCCAAATTTATATCAAAATTTGTCCAAATTTATATCAAAATTTGTCCAAATTTATATCAAAATTTGGCCAAATTATTTGCCTGTGTCAACTTAGCTATAGACCTTTTACTTAATCTCCAATCACAGTAACAAGTGTTTCCAAACAAAAAAAATTGCTTTCATTTTCAAAATTGGCGCGCAATAGACGTATCAACAAATTAGCGATGGCACAGGGGCTGCTAACTTTCTTTTAGTGCTATGGCAGCCCAGCCGGTGTGACCGTGACGCAAATGCCCAAATTCATAATCAATCTACATGAGACAACCGATTGCACAAAATCCGCCCAGTTGCGAAATCTAGGTGGATTTCGATTTGAGCAAAAACAGGAACATGAGAAAACGGCCCTTAGTGAGAAAAACTTTTTTGTTTTCAATTTTATCACTCCCAACGCCCGTATTTATAAGTTTTCAATGATTTTACATAATTTCAACAAGATTTTTCGAAATCGGACCACTATGTAGTATAGCTGCCATACAAACTGTCTAACACATATCAAGCTCCAAGGGTATATAAACTTCGGTCGAGCCGAAGTTAGCTTGCCTCTATTTTTTTAATTAGCGAAGAACAAATTCATTCCTGAACCCCGGTTCGAACCCGAACCTAGGTTCAGCGACCTTCTAAACCTGCTCCTTGAACCCGAACCCAAAAAGTTTCGCGGATTCGAACCCCGGAGTGAACCCGTCCCGATTTTTAGGAGATTTGCAGCCCTCTTCTTGATCAGCCGTCTGTCCGTCCGTTTCTATGCTGTCTCCTCCGTCAGTTTCAAAGCTATCTTAACCAAACTTTGCACGAAGTCTTTTTAACCGGCCGAATTCTGATGACTTTAGTATGTAACCGCCATAAAAACGATCGGTCACCTTATAACAAACTGGAAAGCAAATGGTCAAAGTAGTGGGAAATAACCGAGCTAAGAATTTTGGAAGAAAATCATTTAAAATCTTAAAAGGTAGGCATATAAGTTTAAGCTTAGCTTTCCTCTATTTTTGTAGCAAGTTCTAGCTGGTTCGTGGTCAATAGTTGTTTGCGAACGACTGTAAAATCAAAACACAAACAACCCCACAATAGACCTGGCCCATCGACCGCAATTTAACAGCTACCTTTTCATGTCGGAAGTACTATAACTGGTAGGGAATTCCAAAGCAAGATAAGTAAGAGACACTCACAGCAAAAAACGCCAGAAACAGAAAAGTCTAACTGTACAAGTGGAAGAGATTTACACTCTCAGATTAAAACAGAGTCTGGAACTTTCCAGTCTACTGGACGTCGACGTACTAATTGGATCTTACACTGGGTCTCTTTTGTATGACCATTTTCGGATTAATTCAAGCCTTTTTCGATTGTTCCAATGCTTAAAACTTCAAATCATAGAAAATACAACAAATGGTGGGACAGAATGAAGTACTGTAAGGCTCCATCTGTTGGGAAATAATTTCAGATACGTCAAACTCTTAAACACCAAAAAAATACAAAATTTTAATAAAGTGTACTAACGATTTTTAAAAATGGCTGTTGAGCAATACATTTTGATTGTTCACTGTCAAAGACCTAGTCGAATATGATTGTCCATTTCCAACATTTTGAATAAAAGTACTTTATTTTTAAATTTGCTCGAATGTATTTACTTTGAAACCCGGTGGGACATTCTAGCGCTTTTTTACCAGTGTTGCATAAAGCAGCCTTATAAATATTACAAAATAATCATCAACACCCCTAACAAAAGCTCTCAAAAAGCTTTCATCCCCCAAGTAAAGCGGGACAAATCAATATGATATTTCGTCTCAGTCTTATTCAACGCGTACACAACAGGACACAAAAATAAATCATTAACAAATCAGAATAAATAACACAAAAAATACTCTATTATTTTTAAAATACTTTTGCACCCTGAGCATTCGATCGTAAGGCACTCAAAAGGTAAATGTCGTAAACTGGAAATGATGCATTTCCCTAGAGCTTCTCGTTGATTACTCATATGTATATATGTATATTTTAAATGCATCCACACTCACGCACACACACGCAGAGTCAGCCATACAAAATGCGTGGACTTGTCGAGGATGCGAAAAAGACAAAGCTCTCGCACAACAATAACAACAATGTGGCCAGCAGTCGCATAAAGTCAACGTCATCTTCTTCGGCAATGGCGTCGAGTTCAAGTGGATCCAGGCCATTGAGGGGTGTCAGCAAAACGGCAGCAACAACATCCAACGTGGCAACAGTCAAGAAGGCGCCTCAAAGTATTCCACCACAGGTCGGCAAAAGCACAAAGATAGCGTCAACAACAGCAGTAGGAGCAGGAGCAGCAGCACCAACCACCAGCAAAACAACAACAAAATCACATAAAGTTCAAAATTCCACCCCCCAACAACAAGTGGAGAAAACGCCACAACAACCAACACCACAGCAGCAACCACCTCAAGCCAGCAACAACAGCAACACTATTGCCCTACCCAAAGCTTCGCACGCCAACCATACCAACGAAGAACTTGCTGGTGGCGTACAGGACACCATTTATCTGTGCAATTTTCGTGTCTCCGTTGACGGTGAATGGCTATGCCTCAAGGAATTGCAGGATATCGATGTGCCAGGTGGTCCCCACACAGTTGGCGGCGGTGCGGCGGAAACAGTCAGTGCTACAGGTGGTGGTGCCGGCTCCCGCCTGAGCCGCAACCAAAACAAACGCTTCCCCAGCTTGTCAACGGCCCATGTCAGCAGTGCACTCGAGGATAATGGTATTATGGCAATTGAAAATCTTATCGGGCGTCGCCTGTGCGACGTTGTCGGCTCAGGCTCAAATGCACTTGCGTCGCAGCACAAGAATGCCGGCCTGTTAGGTGGCACACTTGCCGACTGGTCGCATCTCTGTAGGTTGCTTCATGTCTGTTTACTTTGCCAGATTTGTAGTTTCGTTTGTAGTTTGTTTGTGACAAGTTTCATAATTAAAGTTATATTCGATATGCATCAGCCAAGCGGTTATTAGCCTGAAACCGATTTTCTCTCAAATACCGAACAACATTTTTTAAATAGATTTGTGGTAAGAGTTAGCAAACTTATGAGAAATAGTTGTAAGCCACTTTTGCAACGGTAAAATATGGTTCGGAACCGATTTTGAACGAGTAAAACGTCTAACTCAAGACTAACACAGAAAATTTAAAGCTCTTTCGGATAGCATAATGACTTTTTCCTGATCGAAATTAACATACTGAGAAAATTTCATATAAGTCCACTCAGAAGCTTAATCTGGCGAGGTCTTGGTCTTTTGACGGCAAAAGAGGCTATTAAAGTCTTAAATAGAATGAGCTAAATAAAGTTAATATTTTAAATCAAAGTGGACAATAGACTGGCCCTTAAAAATAGATTTCAAAATACCGGGCGGAAAAGGGTTCGTTTTGGTCCCAATAGATATGAAAAAAAGTTTGGCAGCGATCGGACTTCATTTAGTGGACGCGCGTTCGCCCTCAAAATCGAAAATATGAAATGTATGGGAAATGAGGGGGATGAGATTCGAATTTAATTTCTAAATTTTCCAAAAAAAATTTTATGTGTTAATTCTTTTTACATCCTTTTAGGGAAATATCATGGCAACATTTTAAATATAAATGTGTCTTATTTTGTGAGTCAGCCTGGCCAGAATCATATCATCATATATTTTTTTGCGATTTTCCTCTTTAAATCCTTTAAGGGGAATACCATAGCAACATTTTACATATTTTTGTTGGATATTTCGAGCGTAAACTTGGTCAGAATCATATCAAATCGGCCAATTTTTCAAAAAATTTTTTTTTTTTCTGAGATTAATTTTGGATTTAATCTCTAAAATTTTTAATTTTTTTTAAAGTGTTAATTCTCTTTAAACAATTTTTGCGGAATATCATAGCAACATTTTAAATATTTTTGTTAGATTTTTCGAGCGAAAACTTGGTCAAAATCATATCATAACTCCTATTTTTCTCATTTTTTTGGGGTTTTTTTTTAATGATAAATTAATTTATGCGAGACTATGATTTTTGCTCTTGCCTGGGCGGAAGAAATTTCGTTTTAGTTCCAATAGATATAATAAAAAGTTTGGCAGCGATCGGACTTCAGTTGGTGGAATCGCACTCGCCCTTAAAATCGAATATTTGAAATAAATGCGCAATATTTGGGGTGAGTTTTGGGCTTAATATCTAAAATTTTTAATAAAAAATGTTTGTGTTATTTCTCTTTATATTCTTTTAGAAGAATATCATAGCAACATTTTAAATGTAAATGTCAGATATTTAGAGCATATCTCGTATATATTATTTTATCTTAAAAAAAAATATAAAAAAAATTATAAAAAAATGTGAAAAATGTGCTTTTAAATATGATTCTTACCAAATTTATTCTCAAAATATCTAACATTAATATTTAAAATGTTGCTATGGTATTCCGCAAAAAGTATTTAAAGAGAATTAACACTTAAAAAAAAATTGAAAATTTAAGAGATAAAATCCGAAATTAATCTCAGAAAAATTTTTTTTTTTAAATTGGCCGATTTGATATGATCCTGACCAAGTTTACGCTCGATATATCCAACAAAAATATTTAAAATGTTGCTATGGTATTCCCCTTAAAGGATTTAAAGAGCAAAATCACAAAAATTTTTTTTTTCAAATTTTGCAGATTTTATCCGTATCTCATCCCATATATTGGTAGCATATTTCCAATTTTTGGTTTTTAGGGCGAGAGCGCGTCCACTAAATATTGTCCGATCGCAGCCAAACTTTTTATTATATCTTTTGGGACCAAAACGATAGTTTTGCCGCCCGGGCAAAAGCAAAAATCAAAATCTCATATGTATTAAAAATTAAAAAAAAAAAAAAACAAAAAAAAATTTGAAAAATTGAATTTTTAAAAAATTTGATATGATTCTGGCCAGGCTGACCCACAAAATAAGACACATTTATATTTAAAATGTTGCCATGATATTTCCCTAAAAGGATGTAAAAAGATTAAACACATAAAATTTTTTTTTGGAAAATTTAGAAATTAAATTCGAATCTCATCCCCCTCATTTCCCATACATTTCATATTTTCGATTTTGAGGGCGAACGCGCGTCCACTAAATGAAGTCCGATCGCTGCCAAACTTTTTTTCATATCTATTGGGACCAAAACGAACCCTTTTCCGCCCGGTATTTTGAAATAAAAAAAAAGGTTAATATAGGGCCAGTCTAGTGGACAATAGAACCTGCTCTAACTTAAAAAAATGATAAGGCGTCAAATATTAAACGTAGTCATTGTATCTTTTTAAATTGGCTGTTATATTTGTTAGATATGTGAAATAAAAATATATATTTCTAATTAAATATATAGAAATCCTTTCATGAAAAAATTCTTACCACAAAATAAATGTTGTTCAGTTTTAGGCTTCGTAAATGAAAAATATTAAATTTGGCATGACTTTGCATTATATGAACTTTTGATTGCTTTTGGTTTTTTTCTTACTTTACATTTCCTTTCAAAACGTCCCAACGTAATCCGTTCTGAATAGTAAAATATATTTTAAAAAACATAATGCCACAACGTAAACAAAGAACATAACATTATTTAACTATCATCCTCATACGTAGTTTCCCAGCTGCCCGATGTTTTTGGTGACTGTAGGTTTCTTATATTTAGCTTGAGTAGAATATTTCGGTCTATTTTGTATTTTTGTTACTTACATCTGCGCCAGCCTTTTCCCGACTCGATGCATAATGGGGTGTTGTTGATGATTGAGGCCTCCTTTTTGGTTGCTTTGTTTTATCAGTAGACGTAGCCGCATTGTCCTTAACTGATTCTGCAATTAAAAGCTAATTTTATGCATGGATACAGCTATTAAAGGAGTTAACTCATAAGTATGATCAAGGGAACAATAGCTTTCTTCAAAACTGCAAACCAAGGCCAAACGAATTTTAGCAAGTCAAGAATCTAGCAGCAAATGCAATCCGATATATTTCTAAGACTTAAGTTAGGAAAACTTAAGAGAAATGACCTTTTCATAACAAACAATTTTTTTTTCTTAATCTCGCGCTTCTAAAATCATATAAAACTTCACTTAATTCTGTGTGTTTGGACTCAAAAATTTTTTATAACGGTCTTAACCTTTCACTTGCTGTTAACACTTGCCGATTCTGTCAGATTAGTGTTTGGGTAGTGAGTCAACTAACTCAGTTTGCTCACTGTTCAGTTTTTCCTATTCAGCTTCATAAATTCAGTGAAATGGCGTCTAATATTGCTTTGGTCTCGGATTAAAGACATTCTGAATAAAAAAATCGAACTTGATTGCTACACCTGAAGGTTGCTTAATACAGATTTTCCAAAAATTGACCACAAAGGGTGAGCAGTACGGTCACACTAAACAGTTCAACGGCGAGACAGGCAGAACCATGATACAACTATTACAGGTATACATAGTACTTTCTGAGTGCGGTCTCAAAAAATTTAGTGCGTAGTTGACATTTGAAGAATGTTGTGAGCACACGAATTCCAGATTTTTTTTTGTTTTGCCGACAAGATTTTTAGGAGGATGTTTCAGTCAAGATATACTTAACAAGGTAGCCGCACTCGCTCTGTAGACAACTTGTTAAATTTCAGTCGGTAAGCCGAAGCATCTTCGCGGACTAATTTTTTGTGTTCTACAGTACTGACATTTTTTTTTCTCTCGCTCTCTTTGACACAAATATAAGGAGTTGTGAGAGAGCGAGTGCAGCTACCTTGTTAAGTATATCTTGACTGAAACACATATTGTGTGTATGTGCGTCTTTTACTTTTACGCTCAGTCTCCCTCTCTCGCTCTGAGCGCTTAGTCCACATTGTGGGCTAAATGCCGTACCGTATTAGTTGTATCATGGACAGAAATACTTACAGAGCACATGGGGAAATTTCTATGTGGAGCACCGATTTTACATGTGTGCCGAAAAAATTTTGCACACATATGTATGTAAAATCGTGGGTCCAAATTGCAAACTATCCCTTACTTATCTTTATAAGCTCAAGAATGTGAGGCCTAAGTCATTGCTGATTAAGTTTTTCGTCAAAATTATTTATAGGACGGCTACGAACCATTTGTTAATCAAATCGGACTGAATCTTCTAAAGAATGTTTCAGATTTGCAGCCTTGGTTTTCTTTACTATTATTGTCCTGGCTTGGAGCATACCTTTTCTTTTCTTCTCCTTACCCCTCGGTTCAGCTTTCGTCTTTTTTCTGGTACTTGGGTCACTATGGCTGCTCCTTACCTAATTAAGGTTAGATAAAGAAATTGCTTCAAGATATTTCCTTTTTAACCCACCTCTCCCTCCTTTCGTTGTCTGGCTTCGCTAGCACTAGTCGCACCTTCCGATGTTAGTTCCACGGAAACAGAAGATGCTTTCGATTTCCGTGACGATTTCTTAGTTGGCGATGATTGTTCTTCCGAAAAACCTAGTGGCCTGACTAAGAAGCGATTTCTGTCCCTGTTTCGCTCTTCGATTGTTATCAATTGCTGCCTTTCCCGCTGTTCATCCCATACACTTTTGCTTGTCCTTTTCGGAGGATTTGTTGACTTTTGCTCTGACTTGGTGTAGTATTTGGTATGTTTGTCACCTGTAAATCTTAATGGTAAGCATTTGCGTGGAAATTGACAGGCCAGTGATGAGGTGGAAGTCAGGGAGTCCTCTCTGGCAGACCTTGTCCTTTTAGACTTTGGGACATTCTCTTGGAAACCTAGACCCAGGGCCGGGCGACTTTGACTTTCTCGCTCTCTTCTGACATTTTCTTTCGCCTTCTTTTTGCTGTGAAACATGGAACCCCAACAGCTTTTTTTTGGTGGCTCTGATGCCACTGGATACATTTCGGCAGGCTCTTTCTCATACTGAGCTGGAGGCTTCTCGGGCACTATTTTCTCACGATTTTTGCGCTGTTTACGCGCCCTACGCATGCACAAGCAAATGAGTAGCAGCAGTAAAAGTAGGAGTAAGGCCAAGAAGGCGGCCACATAGGTCACATACATCTCGTCATCACACTCGATGCATTGCTCACCATTTTGATTAGTGTAAACCTCACCCCTTACCGGAAGCTCATCAGGCTCTCTGATCTGCAGGTGGGAGTGCTTGGGAGAACGACTTTGTTTAGGACTTTGAATACTATGTCTGTTTTTAGTGCTGCCAGATTTACGAGTCCTTTCCTGGCCAAACTCTTCTTGGTAATCCTTAGAGTCTTGATCCAACTCAGGCTCCGGCTCCTGCCTAGCTGCGTTTGACTTTTTCGGAGAGTTTAGGGTTTCGTAGATTTGTAAAACACCACCTAAACCGGGATAAAACATTTCATCCTTGTAGTGCACCTGTACACTCTCCCTTATCCAGTTGCGCAGCTTTCGGTTGTAAGGCCTCTGACTTATACCCTGAAACCGATGACAGTATCCCAGTGTCTTGAAGAACTTTACCAGAACGAAAGCTGCATTGGGTGACTGCAGATTGTAGATTCGTCGTTGACGGAAGGGTATGAATATGTTGCCCAGAAAGCCATTAGCATCAACTGGCTCTAGACGAGGTAGTGGCACAATCATTTGATCATTCTCCGCTTCCTTAGACAGACTGCTCTGATCCAACATGGCACAGCTAGTGGCATCGCTTTCACTGCTCTTCCCTGTGCATAGCTCCACCGCATCTATTTCCACTCTCTGCAGTTGACTCAGCACATCCAGTGCAGGCGTTTTCCAGCCATTCCCATTGGTATTAAGCATAATTTTGCACTGTCTATAAAGAGCCACCAGACGTTCCACGGTACCCAACTTCAAACGTCCCGCATAGTAGGAAACCTTGGCCAAGGGTAACAAATAGTAACGCAAATATCCACCCAAGGCATCATAGAAAGCGCGTTGCAGTAAACGACGGGTATCATCATCGGCCTTAAGCTTCACCATTTGATTCACAGTATTGAAATACCTCATTAGCATCTGGACAACGCCATCATTGAGTAGGCTTTGTGGAAAGGATTTGGGAATAAGCAATTCAAAATCCCGGCGTGCCGACATCAAAGCAATATCCTCCGTGGAAAAACATTTCTTGGGATAGTTGCCGAACAAATTGGTACCCAGAAACTCTGTTCCTTCCAGACTGGTGCTGCGCAATACCTTGGCTGACTCCTCTTCATCGTTGTCGGCCGGACTACCCATATAATAGCTGGCCTTGATGCGTTCCTCTATGCTCTGCGAGGGTCGCACAAATGATCTCATATTAAGTTGGTTGTTTTCGTTTAGCTTGTTCCTATATTGATGCAGCTCGGAACTTAACATAGATTGTAGTGTCAATTCATTCTGAAATTCATTGGGTACCTCCAGAGTAGACAAATCAATGCTGTAGATGGGACAGCCACCAGGTGCCAGTAGGAATAGCAGGGCGAACAGCACATAAATGTTCATTACTCAAAACGAATTGTCACAACTTTTTGTTTTTTTTTTTTCCTTTTTGAAACAAAAATGAATGAGCTCCTCGACTTAACCCTTCTTCTAGCACGCGACACGGCCGAAATAGAGCGTAGTAATCTGGTGAATATATGCAAACTGGTGGTCAAGGAACTCTTGGAGCAATCCTTACGCTATGGTCGTATGCTGGACTCGGATCATTTGCCACTGCAGCATTTCTTTATCGTCATAGAACATGTGTTGGGTCACGGTCTACGCCCCAAGAAGGGCTTACTGGGCCCACGCAAAGAGCTGTGGGATTTGCTGCAGAGTGTGGAGAACTATTGTCCCGAGGCGCAGGATATTACCGCCAGTGTGAGAGATCTGCCCACGGTGCGCACTCACATTGGTAGGGCACGTGCCTGGTTGCGCATTGCTCTGATGCAGAAGAAATTGTCGGACTATCTACAGGCTCTGATTGAGCATCGAGACGATTCACTCTACGACTACTATGAGCCGCAGGCGCTTATGATGAGTGACGAGGTGTGTTGGAGATTAACTTACCTAGTGGGTTCGTCGCTTACATTTCCCCGTCCCCCTTCCAGATTGTGGTCATTATGGGCATCCTAGTGGGTCTCAATGTCATTGACTGTAACTTGTGTGTCAAGGAAAAAGATCTGGACTCGCAGCAGGGTGTTATAGATTTCTCACTCTATCTGCGCTCCAGCTCGCATAGTGACGAGCTCACCGATGATGGCACCACCTCAGGCCACACCAACCCACCTGCTCTGTTGGATGCCGCTGGGCAGGGGAACATGATTGCGGTGCTGGATCAAAAGAACTACATTGAGGAACTCAATCGACATTTAAAGTGGGTGAACCCATACCAAACTATCCTTAGCTAAATCTAAAATACATTACAGCGCCACCGTTGGTAATCTGCAAGCCAAAGTCGAATCTCTGACTACGACCAATGCGTTAATGAAGGAGGATCTGGCCATTGCGCGTAACAGTCTGTTGGCCCTACAGGCTGAGAATCAGGCCATGCGTCAGTCGAGTCAAAATAATCAGAACTCAGATAATAGCTCCCATGGCAGTGATAAGCAATCGGAGACGTTAAGCTCTGAGCTAGCGGAGGAGCGCAAGAGGGCAGTTGAGCTAGAGAAGGAGCTTAAGTTGCAGGTCTCACTGAAGGCCGAATCTGATATGGCCATGAAACTGCTGGAGAAGGACATACATGAGAAGCAGGATACCATAGTGTCGCTGCGACGACAGCTTGATGACATTAAACAGATCAATCTGGAAATGTATCGCAAGCTGCAGGTATGTATGCAAGCAGAGGAACGGTTTCTCAATGTTCGGTTGGTCTAACTAGAGGATAACTAATCGAATAATATCTTAGCCTGAGTATCGTGCAGTCCTAAGTCAATTTAAAGCTTAATAGTAAAACATAACAAATTTCACTGCGACAATTTTCTGGGAATAATACCTGAGACTTACTTTTGGGGAAATAGTTTCTTAAATGTTAAAAATGTTATGCAACTTATTGTTCCTGAATCTAATACTTGGTAAACGTTCTGTAATATAGTTTCAGAAACTAATCATAGGGAAACTGTTCTTAAAACTATTCCTCATGGAAAAGTTCCTAGCCATAATCGTAAGAGAGTAGTTACTGGAACTAGCCCGTCAAAAATGGCTTTTGAAAGTCATTCTCTGGAAATCGTTCTAAAATCTAAAACTCGGTATATAGTTCTCTGAAAATAGTTCCTTCAGCTTATGCTTCGAAAAGAGCTGTGGCGCATAGGATGGCTTGACGTTTAAGCTAAGAGCTTTGTTATAAGTTCCAGAGACCAATGATTGAGAAATAGTTCTTGAAGCGAGTCCCTAAAAAAGTCCCTGAAATACTTCCTGAAATGATGAAGATATTTACTGGCACTAATGCTTTGGAAATAGTTTGTGAAACTAATCATCAATGCCTGAAAATAGTTTATGAAGCATAGTTTTTTGAGCTAGTCATACCAGAAACAAATTCTAAAAGTAATCCTCTGAAAATAGTTTCGAACACTAAGTGTTCCTTGACTTATGTTGGGAACACTGTTACCTTAACGTATCATCTAATCTATCTAATCTAATCTATGGGAAAAGTTCCTACAACTTAGTCTAGAGAATTAGTTCCTCGAATTAGACTACAGTTACTAGTGTTTCAGATATAAATAGTTCCCGGGATATATTGCTCAATTATTTTCGAAATGAATGTGCTTAATCGACCTTATCTATTTAACTTCGTCTTCAGGGTAATAGATACGGGACCAGTGAGGAGTGAACAAGAATTATCTCGATGAGTCTTTTTCAAGCCCTTTTGATGATTAACAAGAGATCAATTTCATGTGCGATCTAAGAAAGGCTCGAAAATGAGACATACATATGCTCGAAATGTGATTTAAAATACGACGAAAAAGACTCAAAAATGATGGGAAAGATGACCCGAAAATCAGTCAAAACTGATCAGAAAACGGGTTAACGATCTTAGAAGAGTTGTAGGAATTTTCCGAAAAATCATTAACAACGAGAAATATTTAAAGGTTGAAAAGCGAATGTGGTCAAATATTTCATAAGAGCAAATCAAACAAGCAATTCAGTTGTACTGGCCAAAATTTGATCACCGACACGCCTAATTTGCATCGCTTACACTCCAACTTGTTGGTCTCGCTCTTCTTGCCAAACCCTTATTTAAAAAATTGTCATCTCTATGCACTTCATTGGAGCAAAAAAGTTGGATGATTGTGCACTTTCTTCTACTGCAATATGTAAGGATTTGATGCCCAAAGAACACATCAGTTTTTCAACCTCAGCGAACATCCTCATTATTCAGTTCAGTGGCTAAAAACAGTTATTCAGATATCGATTAGACCAGGGGAGCCCAAGCTCATTCTGCAAGTCGCGCATTCGTTGTTGGAATAGCTGGCGCGTATACGTGCCGCGAGCGTTATAAGCCTACATAACACAACAACAAATTCATATGCGTGCTCTGCTCTCTTTTTTCCAAGCTAAGGTTTTGTTGTTGGCGCGTTCAGGCCCGCAACAACAAAATCATAATTGACTATCTCCTATATCTCTGGCAAATTAAAAAGCAACAACAATATTGCTTAAGCGTAGTCAGCGCTAACCTCGCTTGCAGTGGCAGAACGGCGGCACAAACAAACAAAAATCGAGCTTACGAGATATATTTTGGGCATTTTTATTTGGCTTCACGCGGACGTATCATCATTTCTCAGTGCTTATTCTTTTCTTTTCAAAGATTAGCGTATTAGGTTTTCTAGCTCTTAACGGACATTAACTATGTTACTTTAACTTCATCTAAGGGATATATTTGGCGAGCATTTGTAAGTTAACCGTTAACCGAAAATTGAGAAACCGTGACCATACTTTTCTCACCACCCACAAACTCACAAACTCATCTGCTCACATTCATCAACTCATCTGGTCGCTAGTAATTAGTTTATTTAATTTCTTGCGTTTATTTCGATTTAAACAAATTCGCATTATGTAATTCGGTAATTTAATCTTGAAACAAAAATCCAAACTACCTCCCGTTTAAAATTCCACCAGGAATGTGAAGATGAACTCACACAGAAAGGCGAGATGGTGTCTCGTTTGCAAACGAAAGCCTCACAAATTGGTAACATTTTACAATCGCTAGAAAAGAAATACGAGTCGAAGCTCGTCGACCAGCAGCACCATCCAAGCGCCGATCGATCACCCAATACCAGACGTCAACAGAATTTGGAAAAGTTCGAGGCACTCACCAAGAAGCACAAACAGGATGCCGGACCGCCCATGAAGCGTTTGCATTTAAAAATGGAGGGTATACCACCGTTCAATCCGAACAACTATCGTAAATCACCTGGCAGTGCGGTGGCTGGACCCGGGCCAGTGCCTGCACAGGAAGCGCAGGTGATGGAGAGTAAAGAGATCAAGACACCCACATCCGCCAAATCGCTTAACGATGAGCTGGCCGAGGCAGCCGCAGCCGTGACTCAGCATTTTAAGGGCGGGGGTATTATAGATGGTTCTCGCAGTGACTATGCTTTATCTAGGGAACAGGCGGGTGATGCTTAAAATTTCCGTCTTCTTTGTGTTTAGCATAGTCAGTGCAAGATTATATAAGGTGGTTACAGTTAATTTACTTTCGGATGTTTAAAAAATGGGTAAATATTGGTTTTATTTATTAAGGCGGACAAAGTTGGGTTCTCAAAGTACAACACAAAAACTTGCTGAATACCAACAAAAAAATAGAATATTTCTTTTCGGTCTCATTTATCCTACTTTCATACTTTTACTGGCATTGACTGTTTTTGCGTGTGTACTGTACTTTTTAGGATAAGTTCAAAATCTCTAACGGTACTTTGAGAACCCTGCAACAGAATTCTGTGCAAAGCTATTGAGTTGCATAGGCAGTGGGGCATTTACTCCAAGTAAATTTTGCCCAAAACTCTAACTCAAAAGTGCAACTGCTTAACAATAACCGTAAAATATTGAGTCCATACTTTAGATCAATATATCTCCCTATATATACATATATATATGTATTTGAGGCCTTTACCATTATATTTATTATAGCATATGAAGGCAAACTACCAATTGTTGATCATTTTGAGAAAACTTGTAAACCCGTTAGCGGAACTAAAGTAAACTAACCCTTCCCCCCTTCCCTTTATGTATGTGCGTATGTATATATGTATAGTGTTATTAAGAAGTTGAATTTAAATGTAGATTATACATATATACATATGGAATCTGATCCTGCTTTAACTGTAATTAAATAAAGCAAAACTAGTCGAATAAAACCTATTGTAATTGTAACTATTATGACATCCACATACACATATATACATATATAAACTAACTACAACAAAGATCTATGTACTAAAAATAAAAAGTATCTAAACTCGAGACTCTTTCATTTCGTACTAACCCCAAACACTTTTTATAGATATACTCAACAGTCCTACAAAAGCTTTTATTTCTCATCGACAGGATTGCAAAGCCTCACTGACCCACAAAACGGAGCTAATGGGCAAATTAGAGGGCCAAAAGGAAGACATGGCCAGCACAATAGAACAATTAGAGAAAAAGTAAGCATGGACCTGGAATTTGTGGTAGAGAATTTAGGGGTTTTGTTTGATTGGTGAAGTGGGTAGGAAAGGTTACTTTCGGACGGACCATCAGTTTGGGTAGCCTTTTAAGGAAGCCGCATCCAGCGGCGTCAGCACAGACGCCCATAAAGTTACTCGACCTCACGTTACTAAGAGGTGTTCTAGGGTTTTGATAACTCCCAGTTTCTCGTATTCTCTGCAATTGGTGTCGTTAGTGATGCCAGGTCTAGGCAGTCTCCAGTGAACATTCCCCTGCGGGAGCTGTGGAACATTGTAGGTTAGCTTGTCGTTGCCTTTCTTAGACAGGATTTGAGTTATCATGCATGTTGTGTCATTCCGCTACTTGCAGTTGGGTACCTATACACAAAGGGAACACCTAAATCACTGGACACAAGAAGATTTCACACGTTGTCAAAATGTTCTTACCTCAAAAACAATGTTTTGAAAGGAACCATCTAATATCTAGACAACACGTTTGCTCAGTCGAATCAAGTTTAGTTTCTGACTGCAACCGTTTTCGTCACGAACTCGAACCGTCTTCGTCACAAACTCGGCCATGCATTGGCGCAAACAAAATACAACCGCGACGTAGTAAGACAGGGGAAGGATTCAACCTGAGAACCATAGCAGCGCAGCTGACAGCGAAGAGAGACTGAGCAAACGTGCTGTCTAGATATTAGATGGTCTTTGGTTTTGAGTACGCAAAAACTAGACTTAACTTGATATGTATCGTTTTGAACACAGATGAGGGAAACCTAGATAAAATGTTTGCACGGTGCCTCTTCGCTGCTAGCTGCGCTGCTATGGCGCTCAGGTTGGAACCTCGCCCAGTCTCGACGAGAACTAACATCTATGTTAATTGAAATTAATATCAGAGAAAACTCCACCATCCAAGCAATATCGAAGACGACCTTTTGGACTAATCGAACTCGAATGTAATAACTTCTTAGCAAACTGCATCATGGCAAACGCTTAAGCTCTATTTACACGACCTGATCACTGATCTGAGTTTTCGTCTGATTTGCTGTCTGACCGTGTAAAAAGGCGTCTGAGTAGACATGAAGCTACTCAGATGAGCGATCAGACGAAATAGAACCGGTTCTATTTGGCCTGAGCACTCATCTGAGTGGCATTTATAGAGTTACAGTGTTCGTCTGACGAAAACTCATCTGAGCGATCAGGTCGTGTAAATGGAGCTTTAAAGATACGCGCCCAAGATGTTACTTATAATTTTTTGCGCGATGGTTGGAAGAACTCTTTTTCGTTAACGTTTTGTCCTTATTTTGAGTTAAAGCCAATTTGTTTTCTGAACAGGTTCTTGCCTTTGCGATACAGTCCGTGTTTCTTGCATTCCCTGTTTCTTAGAGCAGACAGATTGAAAATCCAGCAAGGAAAAAGCTACATTGTCTCCAGGTGAGCGCAAGCCATATCCAAAGACGCACCACATCTCGGCCTTGAACTCGTCGTCGATGCCAATGACGGCTTTACAATGCTCGCTTACAGCAGAAACGTCCTAATTGCATAAATAGGCATTCACTAACTTATTTATAATTTATAAATTATAAATCAAAGGTTCGCTGAATGACTAAAATCAGCTTATCTGACAAAAGTGAGTTGCCCAACAAAGTTTTTTGAACCGAAGGACGTTTATTTATAGATAATGCGGCAGAAAACTGCCTCCACCTAACTTCTTTTACCCGGCGGGACTGCTTTTCAGTACTAATCCGTCGGAAAAGGATTGTCTTTAACAGAGAGCTACGAGCAAAGAGCTATTCCGAACCCTGGTCTTTAAAGCATTTTTTGATATTCTACCAGGAGTCGAAGTCGATCGTTTTATTATGCAAACGCGAGCAGAACTTATGGTTGATCAATCGGTGAATACTGAAGTAAATCGGCTGTATTCTGCAGAGAGCTAGCTCTCTTGTTTTAGGCTGATTCCATCAACACGCGGTATCTGCTTTGTCAAGTATAACATTTTAGCTGCACGAGCGACGGCGGGTATATTTGGCACCCATATCCAAACACCTCATGCATTTTATTCAGTAGTTGGAGACGATCGAGTGTGAAAAATAAAATGCAGTACACTTGTAGTTGCCGTGCACTCGTGTAGATCTCTGTTGCTTACTTCAAACTAATTCGCTTTTGAGTCGAGCATTTTGCTCATCTGCGTGTTGGGTAGCCTTCACCTCCAGTGACTGTCACACGAGAAAATCAGACAAACATTCAAAAGCTTCATCAACAAAGCGCTCAAAATGCTCCGCATTACACGTTGACTGGATTTTTCTTCTTCGGCCCGATATTTGTATTGCATCCGCGAAATGGTCTGCTTTTAATGCCCTCCAGTCGCTTGTACACATTTTTAACTGGTGCTTGTTCGGGTAACCTGTACTATACAGCGCAGATTTGTGTCCTCGTCATTCATTCGGAGGTGAAACTTAACGCCATCCTTTAATGTCCATAAATCCTCCGAAGGATTTTTCTTTCAAAGACGTTGATCTCCACCTCATCCACTGTTTTTAATGTCCATGCTTCCGCGCAGTTTTGCAGGACAGGCATAATAAGCGACTTGTATATCGTTTTTTTCCTTTTTCGATAGAAGGATATGCTTTTGATCTAACATCGGCTTGCAAGAGTATTCTACGCCCATCAGTTTAGGCTGCTTCTGTATCTATGAAAACGCCCTGCTTAACGCCCGTTCGTTTGTGCCGATAATGACGATATCATTGACATAACCAAGCAGCATTAAATCTTTGGGAAAGATGATGCTCGATCTGTTGTCAGATCAAAAAAGTCACACCATAAGGTATCATCCTGCCTAGAACTTTTTTTGGTATCAAATAAATCAGCAAGGTTCTTAACTATTTTGACGGAGCTTTTAGTGCTTCTCAACGTCATCATGCAAAGTCTAACATACTTTGCGTGTATACCAAAAGTAGACATGGCTTCAAGGGCAGGATTTCCCCAGTTTATTAAAATAGGAGTTTGATTCAGTCTTCGAGTCTTTTATTCAGGTTCCCTTGGCTATGCGCCTGTGCATTATTTGGTGCCACTTAAGCCGTAGAAGTTTTTTTCACGTTTTCAAAACGTTTAATCGTTCGGCGTGGTTTTTCTGGTACGGCCACAAACGAATTAAAATCTTCCGTATTATTTAATAAACCTATCATTTTAGATAAATCTTTTGAGGTCTTCGAAAATTTCCAAAATCCAACTCGAAACACCAATCTAAATAGCTAGATCAGGTTGAACCATAATAAACTAAATTTCTAATCTCCGTTTTCACCCCGTTTGAACAGATGGACCCATGATAAAAGCAACTTGGGTGAAATACTGAAGACCACATCCCAATCCCTGTCTACCCAAGTTACTGCTAGCGAAGAGCGTGCTGCTCGTGCAGAAGCTGAATCCCGCATCGAACGTGAATGGCGTATGTCGTTGCAGGAAAAGGAACATAAACTAAAGGATAAAATAACACAACTGCAAACTTGTCTCAAAGATCTGACCGAGGAGAAGCAAAAGAATGAGAAGCTCAAATTTGATTTGGAAAAGGTGCGCACCCAGTGGACTGAGGCGCAGACTACGCTGGAAGAGCTGGGAATACAGCTAAGCGTTAGCAAACTCAAAATATCAGAGATGCAAGACAAGGAGCAACTGCATCAGCAACGTATGTCTGGGTCATCGCAGTCGTTGCAAACCATGTCGGAAACGCTTGCTAATCCTGGAATTTGGGCTCCCGATTCCATAGCCACTCACTGCACGGCCTGTGGGCGTGAATTCAATTTGACGAGACGCAAACATCACTGCCGCAGTTGTGGCGAAATCTTTTGCAAGGCTTGCTCCGAGCACACGTTGCCCCTGTTGAATGCGCAGGGTCAAGCTGGAAAGCCGGTTCGAGTGTGCAATGCCTGTTATGCAGCTAAATAATGATAACAATTACACTAAATGTTGTACATATTCCTTTTATTAAACGGTTTTTTGTATACCAACTTTAAATTAAACTTTGAATTTTTAACGGTGGTTTGGCTTTTTAAATAAACTTATCGACTATCGATAAAAACGTAAGGTTATGTCGTAAAGATTGGCTTAGGCGGCAACGGTCACACTGCAGTTTCTATAATTTTAGAATAAATTATATATATATTAGGTTGGTTTTAATGCACCACATTATTTAGTCTTACTCGATCAGGAACATGTGAAGAAGGGCCGTAAACTAGACCAGCACCTGGGTTAGTTAGTTGATACTCCCCCGCGCCGCTGCCCTGTCGTTTCCTCTGCTCTGCGGGGCATCGATTTGTATTGTTAATCCAAATAAAACCGCAAAGTAGTATTTAGTTTAGAAACAGACTACAGACATGGAGAAGAACGATCATATTACACTGACGTTGTCTTCATCCGGATCAGTGGGCGCCAGCGATGAGAGAGTGCGAAAAAGTTTGCGACGGGTAAGCGACGAATATGGAAAATGTATGTATGTATGTATATGCTGGTGACTTCTTTTTTGTTGTATTTTATCGAAAAGGCTTGGAATCAGCTGCCGCGTTGTCAACGTCAATTGTCAATTATACTGGTCGTCACAGCATTTTGTGTAACAATTTTGCTGTGTTTGCCCGGCGATCAGCTCATCACGACAAATATCAAGGATGTTCAAGCCAAAGCAGCCGCTGCTCCGTTTCACATGCATCGCGGAGATATGGTTCAGCAAAATCCACATCATCATCCGGATATCATTGATAAAAAGCAACTGGAGGCGGCTACCATAAACGGTGTACCACCACCGCCTTCATTAACTGATAATCAGAATTTCCAACTAGCCAATGAAAACGAGGCGGCGACGACGCCAACTGTCAATGATAAGGTAAGACAAAACATTTGTGAGAACAGCGACACTTAAGTGGGTACCACCTTCAACTAATTTGATAAGAATCGCACAAACAAAAAGAAAAATGACAATATTTGTTGATGTGCTTCATTCAAGACAAGAAATTACAATACATAGGCTCTCAATTTCATTTTGGCAATTCAAAGAATGGGCTTTCAAGTACTGGGAGCGATAACACTAATAGTGTACTGATAACCAAAAAGTGTAATGAATAGACATCAGATTTTAGGTGACATTTTTTTAAATGGGTGGTCCAAGACAAATTATGATTGGATATAAATTTGTTTCATGAAAAGTAGATTGTTCTAATTTTATATAAGGAACTTTGGGGGTTCCCTTGATAAACAGAAATTAATCTCAGAAAACTTAGTCTAACCTATATTCAGGATTCGTATACAAAAAGATAGTACCTAACACAACAAGTACCGTACTCAGAAAAGTGTGGTAGATGTTTCATTTCGTACTGTACGTAAAACACAAGCACGGTAAAATATTCGTAACGTACCGACCGAAAAAATAAGTACGGTACAGCGTCGTAACATACCGAAAGATTAAAATAAGTAACGAACTTATTCGGTAAGGCTGTAAACGCTCGTTCCACACTTCTGAGTGTCCGGTAGAATGTCATCATTGTCATCAATCATTGGTGTTCTGTTTTGTCGAAATCATGGCAATGTAGTTGTGTGTTGTCATTTGTGGCCTTGAAAAGCAGTCACCTACCCACCTAACTAATATCGTTTTACAATCCGCGTACTTAAATAAAAATTATTTATTATTTAACTAAAAATGTTTAGTCCGCAAGTGGTTTTTATTCCGAAAGATAGCAAAGCTTCTATTTTTTAGGTCATATCTGAGTATCCTCGTTTATTCTTTAAGGCCCTCTTCTGGTCTAGAAAATTTGTTTTATTTTTTTCTAACACTTTTTTTTGTATTTTTTAGCTTAGATACTCAAAAATATTGTCCCAAAAGGATTTTTAAAAATACTTAAAAAAAATAAAAATAAAGAAAAATTGAAATACTTTAGAAGATACACAGGCCTGTTCCCGTTTTCGATTTCGATCAAATCAGCGGAATCGAAATTGTGTTTCTCGAACTTGAGCTTTATGTTCTCAATTACCTTCATTTCATCCTCTAGATTGCAAAAAGATTCGACCGAATTCTTTAATCGTTTCTTAGAAATCACAACTCTTACCAATTCCGATTAATCGGATTCGGAAACGGGAACAGGCCTGATAACCTTTTTTGTCGACCAATGTCTTCGATAAAACAAGCAATTTTCAAATTGCTTGAAACTCTAACCACGTTTTTTAAAATGGTGCTCAAGTTTTATCAAGTTCTACCGAACCGATTTTGATGATGTAGGGCTTTTTTTGTATACTGGACTGCAAAAAAATGGTCAAAATTCGATTTTAGGTTTTTAAAAGGCCGCCATTTTTTCAAATTCAATTTTATTATCACATTCATACTAACTAACTTCCCATCTTCCGTTTTGCTTTCTGAACTCCCGGAAGAGCCTACTTTGGATCCCTTTTTCAACATCCTTCGCATTCACAAATTTTCCATTTAGTATTTTTGAGAATGAATTGAATAACCAAATACTAAAAACAGAAGTAAAAAATCTCTTCCCTATTTCGAATTTTTAAAAAACTTGTACAATTTAGCCCTCTAGACCAGAAGAGGGGCTTAAGGGGGGTACTGTATGCCTTTAGGTGTAATTTTTTAAAGGTTTACAAAACGGGTTTTTCATTTGATAGAAAAAATAGATCACACTAAAATTTCAAAAGTTTAGTCAAAACTTCGAACATCGACTTTTTTTCTCATTCTATTGGTTCTAGCTCCGTTGTTTGTTGACCAACCAAAAATATTCTAGTTTACACCAGATTGGTGGGAATTACAAGTAATAAAAAAAAATTTGAAAATCGGTCAACAATTACTCTTTAAATTTTTGCAACCATTTTGGAAAAAGTGGTTTCGAGATAATCGCATTTAAAGTCTCGACAAGTGTTTTCAATGATAAAAAATTATTTTTGATAAATTTCAAACAAGGACTTGATGCATTTGGGTGTTAGCTTTCACCGAAAAAAAAATTTAAGATCTGTTAAACAGTTCTCAAGAAATTTGAGTAAATGTTAGTCTAGACATGCCAAAAATGAAATCTCCGAAAATTTCCAAGAAAAATGTTCTGAAAAATTTTTTTATCAAAAATGAAATGTTCGATGAAAAAAAATTTCATATAAAAGGGTCGGGAAAAATAATTGTTTAAAACAGAGTTTCGGATCTGCTTGAAAGTTTTATAGGATGCTTGTAAGATCCTAATAGAACGTTTAAGCATGAAAAAAAAAAAATAATTTCCTGAAGGTATACAATAGCCTTAAACTGTTTAGATCACTAGTGGGCAAGGCAAGCCCTTACTCCCATTGCTCCGAAATTTTTTTTCGCCGTTTGCCAATCAGTCTCATATTAAACTGTGTCGCAGTTAACTCTTTTCAAATTTTGATCAGGATAGTCTATGCGGACTCACTCCATCACACAGATGGCGCAATACGCTGATAACAGTTGTTTTTTCGCTTGTTGTTGTTGGGCTACTCACAAACTCAAATTTCATGCCCACCGCAGATTAGTCATCTTAAACAGCGATTGTCAACGAGAGCGAGGAATTTGCTTCGAGCTCTGTCGGGCGATTGACTGCTTTGGAACATTTTGATAATTTTGAATATGAAAAGTAAAGCTAAGGTCCCACAGGCAAATAATTAGCCCAAATTTTCATAAATAATTCGCCAAATAGCCATGATTAATATGATAAAACTATGGTTCCATACTTGAGCAATTTAATCAAAAATAGCCGAAAAGTTTCCTAAGTTCGTCTATTTAGTCAAATTTTTTGTTTCTTTTTTGGTTTAATGATAGTTTTTGGCTTTATTTGGAGCATAGAACTTAATCTATTTACAAATAGTTAACAAGAAGGACTAATATATACAGGGCTAAGACAGTACGGCAAACGCATGAGATAATAATTAGCACGCAGCACAGGTCCTGGGGGTGAGCTGTCTTCCTGCTGGGAACCAGCAGCGTGCCTTATAGGTGGGGTTAGTCCCAAGGAGACACTTAAGCCAGGTTGATGAGGCGACCCGAAGGACGCCTTCCGTGGACTCAGAGGTCAGAGGGGTGTCGTCGGTGAAGTCGTCTTCTGAGCCTGTTAGTAGCCAAATCAGAGGCAAGACAAATTTTCATAAAACTTTGTGCAAATTATTTCCCTGTGCTTTAGTCGGGATTTATACGGCGCTTCCACAAGGCTCTTAATAAAGGCATGCAGCTTTTTCGCAATCCACTGAAGGCATTAATAAAAACTGGCTGTTCAGCAAAGACTGGCTATGTTAAGCCATTAAACTTTTACATATATTTGTTCGATCATCCGCCGTGTGTTTATATTTGATAACTTATTTGATTAGATAAACTGAAGTGCGTAACACTTCGGATCAATCACTGTTTACACTCTAGCGATTTATGAGCCTTCAACTTATACAATACTGGAATCCATTGACAACCAATTTAATTGAGAATTTACCTTTCTCCTTCCCTTTGTAGATCAACACAAATCTGGTCTATGCCGACACCAACTCGGCGGAAA
Source organism: Lordiphosa clarofinis (assembly GCA_018904275.1). Lineage (NCBI taxonomy): Eukaryota > Metazoa > Arthropoda > Insecta > Diptera > Drosophilidae > Lordiphosa > Lordiphosa clarofinis. The sequence goes on from JAEIGQ010000146.1 coordinate 667,532, forward strand.
ATGTTGTCAAGCTGCCGGAAACAATTGCCGCTGTTGTGGCTGCTCCTGAGAATGAAGATAACACTTACAGCATGAGCGATACTATGAACAATGCGGTGGAGGAGTTTAACGATAATCAATTGCCCAAGAGCAATTTGAATGAGCAGCTGGACGAGGCTATTCGACATCCCTACCATCTGGCAGGGGTGAGCATAGAGAAGCATTTGCAAAAAATTGAGCCACTCCTGGCCAAGGGACAGCACTTTCATGGCGCCACTAATGAGCGTCAGTCCGCTGTGGTGGCTGCCTTTAAGCACTCCTGGGCTGGCTACAAGAAATACGCCTGGGGACATGATAATCTGAAACCCGTTTCGCAAACCTCACACGAATGGTTTGGTCTGGGACTGAGCATAGTGGATGCTTTGGACACAATGTATATAATGGGTTTGGAGGAAGGTGAGTGTGTTTATCGGAGTTCCTTCTTGTTAACTTTCGTTTCTGAAATTCGCAGAGTTCAACGAAGCCCGAGATTGGGTGGAAGACTCGCTGCGCTTTGACACGAATCGAGATGTGAATCTGTTTGAGGTAACCATCAGAGTCCTGGGCGGTTTGCTGGCTGCCTATCACCTGAGCGGCGATAAGATGTTTCTTGTCAAATCCGCCGAGCTGGGTAATCGCTTATTGCCGGCTTACCTCTCACCCTCGGGCATACCCTATTCGGATGTGAATCTGGGGGATTTGTCGGCACACTCGCCCAAATGGTCACCGGACAGCTCAACCAGCGAGGTCACCACCATACAATTGGAGTTTCGTGATCTAAGTCGTGCCACAAATGTTTCCATTTATGAACGGGTATGTGAATCCCTTGAGAACGTCACTTGAGTACTATTTATCCCATCCTGCAGATGGCCAATGGGGTGAACGAAAAGGTGCATGCTCTGGACAAGAATCATGGCCTCGTGCCCATATTTATTAATGCAAATACAGGCACTTTCCGGAACTATGCCACCATTTCATTGGGTGCTCGTGGAGATTCGTATTACGAGTACCTACTAAAACAATGGATACAAACCGGGCGCAAGGATAACGATAAGTGAGTGGAATGATGTTTAATCGTTTCCTGCAACTAAATATTTATTCACCTCCCACAGTCTCATCTTGGACTACATGCAAGCCATAGATGGTGTCTTGACTCAGCTCATGCGACGCACTCCACGAGATCACTGGGTTTATCTGGGCGAGCTTATCAATGGCAAGGACTTTAAACCCAAAATGGATCATCTAACTTGCTACCTACCGGGTACACTTCTACTGGGCCATCAAAACGGCATGCCGGACTCCCATTTGATACTGGCCAAGGATTTAATGGACACCTGCTATCAGACCTACAACCAACATCCCACTCACTTGGCCCCAGAGATTTCATATTTTGCGCTCACCGACAAAGAGGAACAGGACATTTATGTGAAGCCCAATGATGCGCATAATCTGCTCAGACCCGAGTTTATAGAGAGCTTATATTATTTCTATGCTTTGACTGGAAATCGCACATATCAGGATATGGGTTGGACTATCTTTCAGGCATTCGAGACTCATGCCAAAGTGAGTGCCGGCTACACTTCGCTGGGCAATGTCAAGAACACTCTGAACACTCGCATGCGGGACTTAATGGAAAGCTTCTGGCTGAGCGAAACTCTTAAGTATTTCTACCTGTTGTTCAGTGACAATCGCAAGGAAATTGATCTTGAGCAATGGGTCTTCAATTCGGAGGGTCATCCACTTCCAGTGCATCCGCTGACAACATGATTACCCACCACACTTAGGAACTAGTTAAACTATGTTTGGAAATCTCTCGAATCCGTAACGTTTTGGCATCATTGCAAGAATACCCCAAACAATTTTTATACACACGAAACGTAGCGCAAATGCCAAATACTAGGCTAAGCTAGAAAGGCTTAGTGTACAACCAGAATGTAGGGAACGGTCTATATCTATGATATTCGTACTGATAGCTGTTATTATTTTGTAATAATTTATTTTTTGTTATTTTAAACACTCGCCCCGAATCGATAGCAAATTGTACTTTGTGGTGCACTATTGATAATTCATCTCATTAGTTGTAATGATTAACTAATATTCATATAACTACCGAATATCTTTAGTTGATAGAAGTGTTCCGCTGGCATACATTCTTAATGTAAACAAAGAACAGCTGAGTGGCTTGGATGTGCAACTATCGATAATAAATCTAGCTGTTTAGCGGGAAAAAAGCTAAACGTAACCACAATAATTGTCACGTTAAATGTACCCCTTATTGAAAGAACCTTTACCAGGTTTTATACAAGATTTGCTTATACCTATAGTTTGTTATATATAGGAAATATTCATAAAACTCCCAACAAATCAAAATCTAATGTTCAATGATTGTGTCAGTGGAACACTGAATTTAGATACAAATGATTACACTTAAACGAGTAGAAACCCCGCACTTGAACTTAAGTCTTAATCGAGCTATGCCCACTTAAAGAGACGCTCCATTATGTGTGTTTATTTATTTGTGTGAACTATTTTCGGGATTAAATTGAGTGAAAACGAGCGGCCGCCAAGCATTAAATGTCAAAGCCTAGCCATTTTGTTATACACTTGAAAAATGTATTATAATTTTGCCCAGTTTGCAACGCATTGTCTGTCCGTCTGTCTCTGTCTACGCGAGTTAGTCCCTCAGTTTTGAAGCTATCGACCTGAAACTTTGCACAGAGTCTTCTTTTGACTGAACGCTGCTATATGTCGGAACCGACCGGATCGGATGACTACTTCTTGTAGCTGCCATACAAATGATCGTTCGGAAAATGGGTTTTAGGGAGAAAAACTGTTTTGTTTGCAATATTACCGCTCTCAATCACGGTAATGGGTAATAATAAATTATTTTAAGCTGATCTGCGAAGTTTGAAGTTCGAAGTTCGGCACAGACGAAGCTTTGCCTTTCTTGTTTTTTTTATTGTTATTATGTCCCTTTTATTTTAGGAGCTTTTGTCAACCCATTAGGTGGTCTTTACTGAAAACATCATGTATTTAAATACTGTGTACCAAAGGTACCAAGATGATGAGTTTGTGCAAATTTAAGTAACAGTTAGAAGGAAGCATCAACGATTATATAAAGCACATCCAGATCTCAGAGATGGTGAGAGCTTAACTCTGGCCGAATCCGACAGGCTCCAAAGTAGGGTTTCTTTCAATCTCTGGGTTTGAGCTTTTTTTTTTATTTTAGCTACTAAAAGGATACAGAGTATATTAAAGTCCTCCTCGACAGTCTTTTTTTTGTGTTCAATCGTTATTGCACTAAATAGTAATTCCTCAAAAGAGCTGTGGCTTGGTTAATCTGCCTTTATTATGGATGATTCATTTAGAAGCGTGCTCAAACTCTGAGTACTGATCTTAAAGGTCTTAAAAAGGTTTAATTTTGAATGACTATATTATATTACTTTCTTTGAAAAAATGATTTTAAAAAAAGAGACCTTTTTGATGTTGATTTTTTTTGTATGATTTAAAAGAAAACTTTGGCAAGGATGAATTAAGCTTGGCCCTGCCGTTAAGTCAGAATTGAATAACAAAATTATTAAGTCTTAAAAATAAAGTTATTGTATTTATGTATAATTGTTTATTGCGTTTTTATTCGGTTGGTTGACTAAAGTTTGGGGACAACCCAGCCAGTAATGGCTAGAATAAAATATGTACTGGGAATTCAGTTCGGATATGTCGGATTGCCCTGTCAGACAATGCTCCAAGCAAAATGAAAACGATATGCTAATAGTGTGCCAAAAAATATCGTGCAGGTTAATGTTGCATTACGGTAAAGAAGCTCTCAAAAGAAGCAAATCAATTAGCAACTTCCAAAAAGAAATGTGGACTGTTTGCAGGAATATCCAGAGTTCGGACGACCATTGCATCAGAGCTAAAATTACTGGAACTTCTCTTCCAAGCGCAATGGAAAAGGATTTCATTTGGACTGAAACCATTTTCTGGTTATAAAAATATCCATTTAACGCTACAATGACCTTATATTTTGATCCAATGGCTGAAAGTGGTTTTAAAGGGGAAAAAATTATATTTTCATGATTTTTTAGGTTTATTTATTTCATATAAACGTTATAGTATAACATCTGAAGATTTTTTGAAAACTGCTTTTTTAAAAATATCAATAAATATGTAAGTTCGTAAATGGCAAATCTCCGGCGTGCAAATATTGGTAGGGGTTAGCACCAAGGGAACACTTATGCCAAGTTGATGAGGTGGACCGAGGGACGCCTTCCGTGAACCCTTCTGAGCCTGTTTGTAGTCATGATACCTGCTGGTAGGTATGTTGATTTGGGAGCAAAATGGCAAAACATGCCCGACATTCCATCCGCGACGCGCTGAAGTACTCGGCTCTTAGAAGATTCTGGTTTCTTGAGTGTGGATCCAAAAGCAGGATCCCCCCGATCCAGGAAGACATGATAACTGCCTTTTAGACAAGGATTTTGGATCGCAACGAAAGTCGGCTATGAGGTTTGAGAAGACAATCGAGGCGTGGCTTAAGTGCAATGGGCGACTGGATAGGGCAGATCCGAGGTGAACAGAGAGTGCAGTACTGGTCCAAGAACACTTCCCTGGGGTACCCCCGCAAGATTGGGACGAATGCTTGATCGCTCGCCTCTCAGCTCAACCGTAAAACGGCGCCCCAGGAGAAAAGAGCCAATCAGTAGAAATACCCTTCAAAATGTACCTTTACGCCAATTCTTTCTGAGCAGCAATGTTTTTTGAGGTTAGTAAAACTATATTTAAATGTCCATTAAGAAAATTCCATGTTAATTCAAAACTGTTTAAATTCTCTTTATTTGCGCACCTTTTGCACCCAATACAAACGCATGGCAACTGTTTGCAATTTTATTCACTTTCGTTTTTCGGTTGTTTATTTTGGGGTATTTTTGTTTCGTTTTTTTAATTCAGTGAGATTTGGATTTTGTTTTATGTACTTAATGTTTATGACGACTATGAATGGATGGGCTTAACAGGCTATGAAATATTAAACTTGCTCATTTAAAAATCGATTCGTTTTTGTTTTTTTTTTGTATTTGTTTTCATATTATGTTAAATTACATTTAGACACATTTAGCAGAACAATTTTTGTTGGGGGTAGGGATGGGGTATCGATTTTGTTCCAAATTCAACTTAAAACAAATTCGCCTTTTCAATAATGTTATAATAATTTTATTCAGTTTTCGGTTCACTAACTTAATTTATGCTATTACATGTAAAGTTTTTTACATAAAAGTTATTTGTCTTTGAATAATAACTAGAAAGTGGTGCATGTATCAGGGGGAGAACGGGGGTCGTAGGTTGGTCATGGAACTGGCCAGGAATACAGGCTTACAGACTACACACATACACACGCACTGTAGTAGTAGTAGCAGTAGGTGTGGCTGTTTTCTTTTATTAAATTAAAATAGTAGTTAGTATTGTTTGTAATTCGGTATCCATCGTGTGTTTTATTTGGATAAAGTTTACAAGCTAATCAGACATCTATATATTTATATATATATTTAAAACGTGGCACAAATCACAATTCAGATTTGTTGCAAGATCAAGATACAATTGATACGATTCGTTAAGGTATTACATTTAATTCTCCATAAATTTATAAACTAAATTGGCTAAAATTGTGATTTTTTGAACTGCTTTTGGTTTGCTTCGTAGTCGCGAAATCCCTAAGACCCATTTTTGTTTGCCTGCGAATTGAGCACTTGAATCGGAGATATTTGAACGATTGTGTTATATCAGAGAGAAGCTGTTTTTGTTTGAGAACCAAATGTTTTCTTAATGGAAAATTGCTTATTTATATTTTTGTTATTGATTCAGCTGGTTCTAGTCTGGCGCATGCAATTTAAGGTAAATATTTACAATTTGTTGTTTACGTATAAATGGAAATATTTGAGTTGCGAATTGCTCGGATTATTAATTGGAACCAAGTAACTTAATTATGATGCATTTTTTTCTTTTTACAACCGATTTTCTTGCATTTTGCGCGCCTTTTCCCCCCTATGTTTTGTTTGTTTGTTTGAATAAATTGTCTAGTTATTGGTGGCTAGATAATTTTAGTTAATTTTTTAGTGTTTCAGCATTGGATGCTATTCGTCGTTTAGTTTCAATTCTCCATGTTAATTGCTTTCCAGTGATCAGCAGCGTTTGTCAAAATTGTACAAAAAACACACACAAACACATGGGACTAAACAATTTAAAATAAAACAAGAAATAAAAATAATAATTGAACAATTCATGCTACAGTCGCTTAAGCTAAGGTATTAAAATAATGTTGTACAGAGCAGGGAAACGCAGGTGGAACTAGGGGGGGGGGAAAGTAGAAAAAGTAGGTACTAGAGTTGGGTGCAGTATTTGAAATTGTGCAACTTGTTAAGCGCCCCCTAAAAATTTTTGAATTGGAGTTTTGAAACTTGGACAACTTAGTCCAGGCTACCAAGAAGTTCTAATTTTTGAAGCGGTGGGCAACCAACCCATGAATAAATGGAACTTGTTGCGTCCTAATGTTTAATTTTATTGACCATCGCAACCACAAAACCTAAGAAACTCAAGCTGATCCAAGCCAGGAGTGACAACAATTGTGCAACCGTTTCAGCGGTCTCTAATACTCTTTGGAGAGAGGAGAGAAACTGCCTCGATTAGGTAATGCTACATAGAAATAATCCGTTTCCACAACAAAGTGTGGTCTCAGTACACATAAATGTACCCCTGACCCCCCCACACAATTGAGTCAGCTTCCTTCAAGGTGCTAACCTTAGACTTTCAAAAGATTTCAGAGGTTTATATTCTTGATATCAATAACAAAGAGCCAAACTTGCGATTCCCTAAAAAAAGTACCGGTTCAGAGGTATTATTCATACTCATTTCATATGTCATACATTTACAAAGCTTTCTTCTAAAATCTTGATGGTTTGCAGCCTTTATTATTATAAAAATGTATAAAGAAGCTTGAAGCGAACCAAATTGTAGCGTATCACAACTATAATTCAGAAGGAAACAACTTTTTTAGGGGCAAGTTTAAGAATAAGAAAGAAATAAATTCAAGTCTAGGGTAGAAATATGATAATCGAAACTGAATCCCAATGTATAGAGAGCTGAGCAAGCTACGGAAAAATGTGTCCTACATTCTCAACGGTATGCACTGCTCAATCCTTTCAGATTCGTACTGAAGATTAAAGCTAAAAGCCTGTGATTAGATGAGATACTTTAATTCGGAACAATGAATTGCTTTAGAAATCAGACTTCAAAACAGTTCAAAATTGAAACATTTTGTCATATCATTTATGTATAGGCCTTACGTCACACCTGATTTCATTGCTATTGAAATATAACACAGTGGAACACTCAAAATATCCAATAAATTGTGAAACTAGAGGCATCAGGTAGCAACACCTCCTACCCCCACTTTACTTGATCACGTTAAGTTCGCGTTTAATGGGCACATTTATACTAGCAACATACAGCTCCAACATCTATTGCTGAAAGCTAAAATTTTTGAAAAATTCTCCAAATATGAAGGGACTCATCACTATTGTAATACCAAGTCACCGCCTTCAATGAACAAGCGGTTAGAACCCCGTCCATAGAGGTCTAACTTAGAAAATGGAATTAATTGAAACTATTAACTATATTGAGATACTGACTAATAAAATGTGTACTTAAGAGATGGTAACATGCATTGAAAACACGACAGCACCCATCATTAAGGCCGTATAGGCCATAAACTAGAGATCAAAATAGACTGAATCGAGATTTCAGTTTTACCAATAAAGCTTTGGTTTCACAATTTATTGATCCCGTTCCCAGGCTATAAAAAAAGTGGAATTTTGTGGCACTGTGTAATTTACATGCCTTTTCATACATTCATGAATTACAGGCAGTGAATTCAGTACTGAACTAATGGATTAGCTTAATGATGCCTTGCAAACCGAAAAACGACCATTTGGTTTGGTTGATGTAGCTATCTATCTGACCTAGCTTTAAAGCAGATTATCTACTTCTGCTAACGCTTAAGCTTGTCTGAACACGTTCAATTATACATTTCCTACCAAAGGGCGAATATTAACCGGTTCGCAAGTCAAACCTAGAGTTCATAAGCCCCTGGAGACTGAATCATTTATTGTAGTTAAGCTGAGTGGCACATATCGAATTACAGTGTGACCTAAGTGCATTGTGCTGGCGGTGCCAATTTTTGGGTGAGTCCTCGTATTGCAGTTCATACAACACAAGCTGGGACACATTTCGGCCTTCGGAGTAGAAGCCAGTCACGCCTCCACATTGCTTGCTATGTATACCTTGTTTTGTTTTTTTCTACATTCTTTTTTCCATCCATAGTTTTTTCTTCTGGCATTTCTCTTGCTAGAATGACAACTATATTTTATATTCTAAGCAAAGCAACGTCACAATGTCACAACCAATAGTTCTGTAACTGGCTCATCTGAGCTTCTCAGGCATGTGTATAGGCGAAACTGAGTTGATCTGATGAGTTAAGGCCTGGCAAAAACTCATCTGAGTGTTCAGGATGTGTAAATAGAGCTTAAGAAGAAGCGTTAAATAGATAACAGCTCATGTATCTATTGATTTATGTAGCTTTTGTATGTTTGACTATTCTTAAGTAGTCCAGCCCTACACCTCGACCTTTATTTCTATGGAACCATTTTAAAATATTGATAAAATAGTTAAATGTTTCCGCTTCTGAAACCCAAACTTAAATTTCAATTTAAATGCTCAGGAATCGCTTGATTGTTTTTCGGTTCAAGCTCAGAGCGTTTGATTTATGATCTGACAGAAGGCAACTATTTTTCCAACAAGTTTTAGAAGAAAGATGAAATATGATACACTATTTGGGAGAAAATATTAACAAAACTGCCCGCACGCACCCATCTCTAGTAGGCAACAACAACAAACAACATTAACTAAAGAATAAAACTAATAATAGTTGACTGTACAATTGGCAGCTGCTGCTCATAAGGTGGTCGTATTAAACTCCAGTATCAGACTGTTGTTAGCACTCTCGCTGGCAGCGGCTGCAGCAGCAGCAGCTGCTGCTGCTGTAGATGCTGCTGCCGTTGCTGTGGTTGCCGTCAGCTCAAGTCAAGAGGTCATTATTGACTTGACGGGATCATCCAAACCGGCTCCCACGCAGCTAAAGTCATTTAATTGACTCAAATGCTGAGCCTGCGCCTGATTAAGGCTCTGCTGGTGATGATGTTGCAGATGTTGCAAATGTGTAGGCTGATTCTGCAGCAATGGATGTTGCTGCTGCTGGTGGTGATGATGGTGTTCCAGCAACAGAGGGTTACTACCATCCGCCACAGTTGAGGCAGCTGAGCCGGCACCGCTTATTAGGCAATCTCCTATATCATCTCCCAGCTGGCGTCGACGATGGACCTGCTCCTGTTGGCAGCTGGATAAATTGGCTGCCTGTTGTCGCTGATCGTCGAGTATGCTGTCGCCCAGAAAGGAACCCAGTGAAAACTGTAAGGAATCGCCGCTGTTTTGGAGATTGAGTATGCTGTCTATGGCACTGGCCACATGGCGGCTGATGTCATCATCATATTCGCCGGTAACCACGGAAGCGCCGCCCAAGTGATTCACATGCATTTGCTGTGCATGCTGCTGCTGCTGTTGCTGTTGCATTTGCTGCTGCAGGTAATGCTGTTGCTGCTGCTGCTGGGGATCCATTATGTTGGCATACGCCTGATGATTGGCAAAGCTATGTGGCTGCTGCTGTTGCTGTTGTTGCCAGCCGGCAGAGCCATCATGCAATCCCAGCATATCTGCATCGATTAAGCCATGCTGCTGCTGCTGCACTTGCACATGCTGCTGCGAGGACATGGGGGAGGTGGAAGACGACGAGGTGGTGCACATACGTTTGCTACTGCTTTCATCTTCCAGGTCGCTGCTGGAGCCCATCAATTGAGTGTCCCAGTGCCGTTTGCGTGACTCTCCGTTCACCAGCAGATTTTGGGACTGGCCATCGACGGTGCTGGTGCTACTGGACATAAAGTCACTGTAGTGTGCCTCCATGCTTTGCATCCAACGTGGATTGTTGTTGCAATTGAGCTCGATGTGATGCTGCTGCTGGGGTGTTGGCTGCTGTTGTTGGGTGGGATACTGTTGCTGCTGCTGTTGAGGTGGTGGCTGCTGCATGAAACTCGCGTCCGGCACCCACATGTTCATTTTGCTCTTGTGATTGGCCACCACGGGTGATTTCGAATCACCAAATATCTCATCCAAATTGGATTCAATATCATGAGCATCGCTGCTATTCTTCACATCCAAATGCACGGGGGATTCACCAAACATGGCTTCCAGGCGAGTTTCTACGGACTTTTGTACATCCGAGTCGCTGTTGAAGAACTCACTGATGGCCGGATGCTGATTTTGTTGCTCAGTCTCCATGGCCAAGGGCTGTTGTCGTTGGCCGCTGCAGGAGGAGTTTTTGGCCGAGTTGTTGGTAGTGGCTAGATGATGATCGCTGGCACAGCTGCTGCTGCTGCTGCTATTGCTGTTGCTGGTGGTGCTCTGATTGCTCTTGTCAATGCAGCCGTTAGGAAAGAGATCGGCCATGTGGTGGTTGTTGGTGGCACAGGAATTGTCAAGGAAATGTTGCTGCTGCGAATGTTGGCCATTTAGTTGTGGTGTCGGCTCATTGTTCATTAGATTAAGCTCCTTTTGTAGGCAAAACCAGCTATCCTCTTGATCAACTTGCTCCACCACTCCATTGCCTTTGATATGCGCTGCCTGCTGCGATTGTTGTTGCTGCTGCTGTTGTGGCGGTTGCTGCTGCTGAGTCTGCGAGTTTTGTGGTTGCTCCTCCATTTTGTGCTCTACCTTTTTCATGATAAAACTGGGCGTCAATTCGGATTCAATGTCAAAATTATCATAATCTTTCTTTATATAACGGTTGGGGGTTTGTTCCTTCTTGATTAGGGACTCATTGGTGTCCGTTTTCTCCTCTTGCTTTTTGCTGTACGCCTTGTTCACATCGGCGCTATTTTTAAGCAAATCAAATTTATCCACTATGGCCTCACTATTGGTGTCTGTGGGCTTTTCCATGGGCTCCAATTTAATTTCCTCCTTTATTTTGGTCTCCAAGTGCATGATCTCCGTGTCTGCTCCGGTGGCTGGCTGTTGGCTGTCCTGCTCTTCCTTTAGTTGTTGCTGTAGATCTTTAATGTCATTGATTTCGCCCTTGAGATCGTCAATCATCAGCTGTTGCATTTGCAGCATCTCCGAGGTACGGTGGGGCAACTGTGAGAATTGAATTCGGCTTAATTATAATCTCAATGTTCAAACACTCGACTTACCGTTGACTCCTGGAGCAGTATCTCTTGGAATTTGCCATTCAACTGACGGAACTTATCCTGGAAACCCAAAGCTGTGGCCTCAAATTCATCGTCTTCATCGGAAGGCAGTTCCGCGTCGTTCTCGTGCATGCAATGATATCTAGAAAAGAGGGACCAACAATTTAGTTAACAATCTTTTCCAATTTGTATGGAATTTAAAAAGGAACCCTTGATGCGATTTTTAAAACCCTTTCAAATATCTATTTATCAAAGACAACGGCAAAACAGTTCGGTTCCATATTTGGCGACCGAAATAGAAATGTCACAGCAACAGAAATGCTGGCAATACAAGCATATAGATAAGAGGTGCCCAGAGCCAACTTACGGCGGCGTTCATATGAAAAAAATAATTATGAAGCGACAACAACAACAAGAAACAGAAAGAGAAACGCGATTTTTGCCGATTTTTTTCGTCGCCTACCGAAAAACTCTTGAGAGAGAAAAACAAACTAAGTTTTAGCAATTTACTTTGGTTTGTGCTCAGCGCTGTTCAAAATTGCCCAGGTACATGCGATTAAAACTAGAAATACCTTCAAAAGCAAAGTTTGTAACGCGTGACGTGGGTTAAAAATGTATAAAAAAGGATTAAACCAGAGTCCGGCACCGTTCAATTTTCTGTGTATACAAGCAGTGACGTCTACCCTCTGTAGCAGCGGCGTCGATAAACAGACACTATACGAGCTTATACTGCTCTCTTTTGCAACAACAAACATGTGCTAACTTAGAGCGCTGTCGCGTGTCTAAACGCATACATGCAAAGTCGAAATGAGCATGCGGGTTTTGCCGGCCACTGGATTAAACCCATTCCTAATCATAATTTTATAACACTACGCCGCCTCTAAAATTTTAAACACAAAGCGAAGAAATCAAACTTACTTGACAATTACCATCTATCAAAATTTCATCTAGCAAAATTCACCATCCGTCTATTTACCTCTCTTCATAAAAATCTGAAGTCATTACAAATTTTGCGATTTTTTGGTAAGTTTGATTATCACGTCTAATTAACGCATATAAGAATTTTTGCAAGTTTCGAATATTTTTAAACCGATTGACAGATTGATTGGCCTAACAACTTTTTATGATAGTCCGAATTCATTATGCAATTTTGTAACTTGGGACAGTTCGGTCTACCTCACATATCTTTACCCTCTGCTATTGCAGTCTATTAAATCTTCATAATAATCTTAGGAATAAGAAAATTTTGCATTTTTCATTTATTTTGTTGTTTAATGGTTTGATCTACACCTCATGTTTACCCATCTAAATTGGCATTTCCAAACTTCCCAATATTTGGAACTGTTCAATTTTTCGTAAATACTCAAATAAAAATTCGAAATATTTCGCGGTTTTTGGTCTACATAGGTCCATTGAAAATTTTGGAATTTTCACGATTAGTTTGACCGTTTGATCTACCGTTTATTCTATTCTTTCTATGTTTACCCATCTATCGAAACTTTATAATAATCTTAGGTCTTATGAGTCATATGACAATATTGAAAATAACATAATCAGGCCTGTTCTCAATTGCACATCGGATTTCGTTTAAGCGTTTGTACGTTTAACTCAATGTTAATAAGATTATATGAAGAGTGACACTTATTTCTACGGTTACCAGATCCGCTTTCAGTAAAAGTGGAATAGCCTAAGCAGTTGAAACCGATAGCTCAATGCCAAGTGGATTCAAATGGTAGAAAAATGAAGCCTTGATCTAGTAACCACACTTTCCTTTACACGTTTCATTCAAATTTGTAAGAGTAAAACTGTCAATTCAAACGTTTATACGAAAACCAAAGTGGAATTGAGAAAAGACCTGAATATTTTAGTATAATATAATACAATTTTGTGTAATTATTTTCTGCCTGCGCTTTCGTAAATACTCAAATGAAAAAAAAATAAGAAAAAGTTCGCGGTTATTGGTCTTCTAAAAAGTTTACAAATTTCGTGTTTTTCTTGAACATTTGATCAACTTATCCTATTTACCCGTCGGCTTACTCGTCTTTATAACAATCTACATTCAAATGAGAGATTTTTGAAATTTCGCGAATTTTTTGGAAATAATTTGCAAGTTTCTCCACAAATTTTGGTCTGCTCAATCTACACCCAATTCCCCGTTTTCGAATTACCATTTATTATTCATAATAATATGTTATCGAACATCGCGATTTTTCTAACATTCGCTCCACATCTTTTTTTACCAACTCCTGCGTCGTCATCCAAACATTAAGCGCTTAAAAAAATAGTCTAACATTAAGTTGGCAATTTCGCGGTTTTTGGACCATTAAAATAAAAGCACTATCGCATATGTTCAAGTCCAGATTATCAACTATCCCTTTGCCAAGTTTTGTTCCAATCCTTTCAGCCATTTGTGCGTGAAAGCGCTTTCATAAATTCTCTTATAATAATTTTTGCAAATTTCACGGTTCTTTGGACCATTCACAGACACCAGATATAGCCTACGACTCTTTCCTGAACGCCTTGAACAGACTGTGAAAATTTCGTAAAGCGTTGAGACGCCCATTAGGACCAAACATACCTTCACTTTTATATATCTGTATAGATCAGTGGTGCCCAAATGTCAATTGCCCTATCCCGTGTGATAAGAAGTCACAATTCTGCCCGCGTCGCAGCCGACACACGCATAGAGAGAGAGAATTCGTGTGCTCTATAAATAGCACGCACACACATTTGTGTGTTTGATTGTAGCCCATATTTGACATGTTTCGCTGTTAAACACACAATCACAAAGCTTGATAGTGTGTGTTTGGGCACCACAGGTATAGATAGATATTCTGCGTACTTTTTGTACGGAGAATAAAAATGTAGCCAAACACCTCATTGCTAGGTTAGGTTAGGTTAGGTTGCGATGGCTGAGAGCGTCAGACGATCTCCCACTTAGGCCACTTCGGGCCCATTGCGATGCCATTTTTATTCCCTGTTAACCCTTTTTAGTACTGAGGGGGGTACTCGTTCCTGAACCATTGTGTGGACAGAATAAATTTTAGCAGAGCTGGGATCTCTAGGTCGGATGTCTCCGAGAGGTTGAGTAAGAATGGTTGACCTAGTGTCCTGAGTCTCCTTCTACTCAGAGTGGGGCAGTGACAGAGAAGGTGTTGTACCGTTTTCTCCTCTTCTTCATATCTGCAACTTCGACAGAAGTCCTGGTAAGTCACACCTAGACGTGCTGCGTGTCTGCCAATAAGACAGTGACCCGTGAGCGTGCCCACCAGAAGTTGGGAAAACATTTCCAAGCCAATGCTTTCGTTTGATTTAAGTGATTCAACTTAACCAGTCATGATTCCCGATCGATTAGTTACGGCCGATGCTTCGAGTGTCTGCACAACTAACATCTTTAGTTTCATATTTACCTTATCAGTCGCTTGACTGCCTCATCTTTCGTGCGGAAGGGCTTCACATAATCCGGATTTAGGCAACTCTCCTGATCCACCTCCAGTTGGCGCACAAATCTGTGAAGAAAAGGTACGATTAAGGGCGACTGTCTTGGGGGGGGAAATCAACTGATCATCAGTTTCTGGGCCTCAATTTGCTAAAAATCGGCATTTTTCAACCAACTACTCACAAGGAGAGGCGTGCAATTTTTGGTTTTGGCGTTGGCAACTCATCCACTTTGGGCGGCGGCAAATATATGGGTACAGTTGGCAGGGAGGGTAACAAATTTGCCAAGCCGGGAAGATTCACAGGAGGTGCTGGCAGGGCTGGCAGCACAGTTGACGGCGCTGCTGCTGGTGGTGGTGGAGGCAAGAGCTGTGCGGTGGTTGGCGGTGGTTGTTGCTGTTGTTGTTGCTGAGGTTGCAATGGCGGCATGGACAACAAGTTGTTGACGGGCATGGATAAAGTCATGTTGTTGTTGTTGTTGTTACTGTTGACCATAAGGCTGCTAGAGCTGGCAAAGATAAGTGGAGGCGGTCCACTCTTGTTAATGTTTGGCTGCTGCTGTTGCTGTGGATGTTGTTGCTGGGTCACCGGCATTAAGTTCATTTTCTGTGGCAACATGGTGAGTGCTCCATTAGGTGGCTGTGGATTAGCTTGTGGTTTGCCACGACTGGGTGACTCTTTGGGCTTGAGCTGTGGCTGCTGCTGCTGCTGAGGTGTTGCAAGCTGTTGTTGTTGCATGTTGCCTGTGTGCGATTTGTGCTGAATCTGCTGCTGCTTCTGCTTATTGGCTTGCTGATGCTGTTGATGTTGCATGGGATAGATGTGTATACGCTGGGAAAGATTCTGCTGCTGTTGTTGTTGCTGTTGTACATTAGCTGCTGCTGCCGCTGCTCCAGCCGAATGATTATTGGGTTGCACCACGTTCGCTGGCAGGGCCGCTGTTTTCAAGGACTCTGCTGCCTGCTGTTGCTGCTGCTGTTGGACTGACTGTGCCATCAGACTGAAGCTGCCATTACCATTGGCTGTGGGCAGCACACCCTCTGGTGTGGGCACCTCCTTACCGGAGGCTAGTATACGATGCTGTTCGGCAAATAAACGCTGCAGGGCCACATTGATCTCTGCATCGCTCATGGGCTTGTTGTAGGCGGCTATGGCCGCCGGATCAATGTCCTGCGATATGGGTAGATTGGGGAGAAAGGTCTTGTTCTGCAGCTTGATGGTCAGAAATTGGATTTGCATTTGCACCTGCTTGAAAACCTGTTGCATTTGTGGTGTCAGCTGTATGGTCTGGACACGGGACACAGTGTTTGGTTGCTGCTGCTGCTTGGGGGGTGGCTGTTGCTGCTGTTGTTGCTGTGGAGGCGGTTGAACTTGCGCAGTAGGTGCTGCTCCTGCTGGAGCACTGCTTACCAGCGCAGTGGTGGATCCCGCTGTTGTTGTCACTGTGCCACTGAAACCTGCTGCTCGTTGCTGTTGTTGTTGTTGCAACATTGGCGTCGATGACGTTTGCTGTTGCTGCTGCATAGGCGCTGTCACACCCACCAATTTCGTGCCACTTGTTGTCTGAAAGGGCTGAATGCTGCTGCTCATGGTGGTGGTGGTGGTCGTGGTGGTCTGACTGCAGCTGCCCACCACCACCATCTGTTTGCCACTGGCCACATTGGGTTGCACAATCTGCACCGGGTTATTGTTGGGTTTCTGCGACAACGGATCCAGCTTGGGCATAGGCTTGACCACGCTGGCATTCTTCAGATTCGCCAGTTCAGCTGCCGTGGATGTGGCCTTAGGTTTGCGCACGGGCTTCTTTTTGCCCACAGCCCCTGTGCTGGTGGCCGCACCGCCTCCGCCTGCATTTGGCCCGGTCTTGGCTGGTTCCAGTTTGGCTTTACTTTGATCTATGATGGGGGCCACATTAGCCACTTGCTTGGTCACTGTGGTGGTGTTTGTGGTGGTGGTGGTGCTGGTGGTAGTCAGTGTGGTGGTAGCCGTGGTGCTAATGGACAATCCATTGGTAATGGGCTGTATGGGGTGCACAATTTGCTGTTGGGGCGGTTGTGGTCGCAGCGGTAGGCTAGTCGTCTGTTGAGAAGGCAGCGGATTGACATCATTGAAGTGCAGCTGTCCCAGTTGCAGACACTGAGCCAGCTGCTGGGCATTAATGCCGGCTGGAGCGATTAATAAACGCTCGGTGGGACCAATGGAGGCAGCCGTTTGGCCCGCACTCATGGCGGTAATCTGATTGGTGACACTGTTTAGACAGAACAGCTGCTGTGTGCTGGGATCAATGGGCGGCAGGGCTATGTAACGTTGCTGTCCACTGTTTACCATCGTTGGCTGAGGAGCTGGCGCCTGAGGTTGAGTCTGCTGCAGCTGCTGATGCTGCTGCTGCTGCTGCTGGACGAGTATTTGAGAAGTCACTGGCAAGTGTGGGAAGGACAATGTGGCTTCATTTGTCTTTAGAGCCATTGTCGGTGGTCTTATGGTGGCTGTTGTGGTCGTTGTGCTAAGCATAGTACTACTGGTGGGCTGGGCTGGCGTTGCTAGCTTCCTGTTATTGGCAACTGGATGGGAATATAAGACAATCAAATGATTAGATATTTGTGAGTAGGTTCGGTTCTGAGTTCAGAGCCAAGAGCTGCGGACATTTTGTACTGAAGTTTGATTGGAAGACTTGAAAGAAGTGAGTCTCACTGGCCCAGAGGTCTGGGGTAAACGAATCAAACGAAAACTGAAACCAATATTTTAAACTGACCATAACCGGGGTCATTTCGGTTTTAAAAATATCATTTGCAAAACTTCAATTTAAAGCTCTCATTTCTCCGTCGGGCTTGCTGACCTCTTAAAAATCTCGTGTAACATGTTTGTTAGCAAACTCCTCCGAAACGGAGGAGCAGCAACACGTAGGGATGGCTGTTTGGGCCGTCGAACGCAGGAGAATAGCATGAACAGATCAACAGTTAGAAGAAATAAATGAATTTACGCGTTTCAAGATGTCGCAACTGCGTTCTCTCAGTCACAAGAGGAACAAGTTTTCCACTGTCAACAACAAAAATTGGAGTAGGGAAAAGCGCTCCGGACAAATGCTGACACACGTAGAAGTGCTGACCGACAACGCGAACAAGTAAATCTAACATTTACATCTGCTACGTTTCTAAGTCTCGCATTCGAGTATGAGCCAGATATAGAATACGCTCATACGCTCATCCGAAAGTCCTGATTGGTGCTAAGAACAAAAAATGTCCCAATTGACATGCGCTCAAATTCAAAAGGGAGTCCGCCGGGAAGTGTAACTACCGGAACCATCGAATGGCTTGCTCATCGGGCACGGATCCAGATTCAAGCCTGTTTCTGAAGTCCGTTTGTACATTTAATTCATGCAACAGAAATAATGCAGAATACAACGGCGAATGGTCAGCAATTTAATTCAACCTTCAAAATCAAAGGCCAAATGTACCATAAAGTAGGCTCATTACTGCCAATGCCCAACAGTCTCTGATTTTTAGTATTCAACTTTGACTGCGGTGAGGAAGTTAATCGTGTGGAGGCACGTTGCGGCTACAATAACCTTAATTCGCCTAACCCCAGGCGCATCCAAGGCTTATGCTAAGCCGAAGTTAACTTTCCTGTATTTTTTGGCTTAAAAGTGAGTTGGTCCATTTAAACCCTAAAAGAAAAGTCTTATTCCTTATTCACCTATCCATAGCAAGACTTGAGGTTTCGCTTTCTTGCTGCCAAAGGCATTCCGCTTGGGATCTTTTCTCAACTTTTGGCAGAGTCTTCTTTGGGTACTTCCTGGTCAGAAACAATGATCAGAAAGACGAAATGATAAGTTCGGCCTCATGATACTTCTTCGCGGAATGCGAATTTGAATGTGCAACAGTTCCAAACTACCAGGCTTGAGACATTATATCGCTTCTATCTTCTTTAGTTCCAACTTCAATTTTGTCATAAGAATCGTAGAATGAAGTTTAGTAGCTTACCTTTGACTTCGATTTTAGGTGCTGGTGCTGGCGCACTGGCCACTGTGACTGCAGGACCAGCTTTGCTCAACTGTTGGTGAATCGTGGCTGCCTGGGGCGGGTGAAGCTGCTGCTGCTGTTGGTGTTGCTGTGACAGTAGCGTTGATTGGGTCAGCTGAGCTAATGGCTTGTTGGCATCCCCACGCGTGGGTTCGTTGATTATGGTCACATTGGGCAAAGCTCCCTTTAACAGCGCCTGCAGTATCAGTTGCGATTGGTGATCTTGTGGATTGTTGGGATCATGCCTTAGGATTAAACGCTCGCACTGCTCCGATACAGCCAGGGTGAGGCTGCCCGTTAGCTGTGGCACCAGTGCCGCAGCCGAGGCGGGTGAACCCACCGAGATGGACAGATTGCCCGGAATACCAGTGAGCTGAGGTGGTAGCATGTTAGAGGGAGTGGGAGCGGTGGTGGTAACCGGCTGACCATTAGACGGATTAGCTTGTGGTATGGCCACCAGTTGCATTTGACGACCATCGCTGGACAATTTCAGTGTTGTGGTGGCGGACTCATTGCTGGTGGTCGCTGCTGGGTTGGGTTGAAATACCAGCTGGGTTTGTTGCTGTGCTGCTTGTGGTGCTCCGCCCATGACGGTGGCTCCCGGTGGCAGTATGGGCATTATTTGGATCTTATTCTCCACGGCACTGGTGACGGCGGGCAAGGCGGGCTGATGATGATTCTGCACCTGTGAGATCTGAATGTTGCCTATTTGACTGGGCACGGTGGTGGGAGTGGAGCTGGTCAGGCCGTGGGCAAGCATGAGAGTGGAGGTGCAGCTGCTGGTGCTCACTGGTGCCAGTGGAGTGTTGGTGGCAACGGCGGCGGTGGTGGATGATGACGTGGGTGTGGTTAAGGTGATGGTACTTATGCTGGTGGTGGCGCTTGCATCCGGTTTCTTGGTATTTCTACGCACGGCGGGTTTCCTACGTGGCTTTACCGCCGCCGTTGTGGTCACAGGCGTGGCTGTTGCTGGATTCGTGGGCGCTGGCTGCTGCACACTGCTGGGCAGGCTAATGCTGATGGTGGACGACGCTGCTGAGGTGATCTTGGCCGCTGCTGCCGCCGCTGCAGCCGCCTGCTGTGCCAAATGCTGTTGGGCCTGCTTCTGTATCTCCTCTGCTGTGGGCAAACGTGGCGTGGATAAGGTATACGGTGGTAAAGTTCCAGTTCCCACTGTGGTGGTGCTGGTGGCGGCATCACTCGGATCAATCTTAATGAGGATATTTGGTATTTCGGTGGCTTCGTTCAGTGGCTGCGTTGCCGGTTGCTGGGGTGCGGGTATGGTCAAAGTGAAGGGGAGACCATCGCTGCCATTTTGGTTGGGTATAGAGATCATGATATCATTGGAGCCGGCTGTAGGTGCAGGATTAGTGGTCTCTTCATTCACTTGACCATTGTCTAGGCCATAGTCCTCGTCATCCTCATCGTCCCCGGTGATGCCGCAGAACTTCATGACATCGCCCAAGTCCAGTTTACCATTGCTAGAGCGTTGGATGTGCGTGGGTGGTGGCGAGGGAGTTTTGGGAAGCACGGCCTGGGGTGTGCTGGGGGTGGGCGTGACTGAAATGGCCACCTTAGGCGGCGTAGTCTCTGGGACAACCGCTGGTGGCTTTTTCTTACGCGGACGCGGCTTCTTCTTGGGCTCCACCGGGACGACAGTCTGCTGCTGTTGTGCCTGCTGCACTTGGGATTGCGTCTGCTGCAGCTGATGCTGGAGCTGCTGGATCTGTGCCTGCTGCTGTTGTTGCTGCTGCTGCTGCAGTTGAATGGTGGCCATGGCAGCCTGTTGCTGTTGCTGCTGCTGCAGAACTGGCACCGGGGTGGGTTGGCGCAGTGGCTCGGGCGTTACAGCCAGTGGCACATGGGCGGGCGAGGATTGGGTATACAGCTCGCCTGGATTGGTGGCTCCATTACCGTTTCCCGTGCTCGCCGCCGGTGTCTGAAACGCAGTGGCTATCTGCTGTAGGTGGGCGCCATTCAGCTGGTTCAGATTGATGGTGGCTCCGCTCAGACTTTGCTGCAGATGGGCTGGCAGTTGTGAGATGGCCGTGAGGCCATTGGGCATTTGGATTTGGGCCGCCGCCGCCAGCTGAAGATTCTGCAGCTGAGCGGCCACACTCTGGCCCAGGTTAATGGTGGCCGTTGTGGCGAACGGCTGAGATCGTGGCGCCTGCGCCTGGGCCAAGGCCGCGTGCAGACCGCTCAGCTGAGTGCCCGTCTTGATGGCACTCTGGAACTGGCCCGCGGAGGCTGTCTGGTGAATGAGGTTCGCCTGCGAGGATACTATAAAGGTGGGCGCGGCAGCCAGCTGCATGGTCGCGCCATTGGTGCCCACAATACGCAGCAGCTGTTGCTGGGCAGCCTGCGGCAACTGGGGCTGACCTCGGGGATTTTGAATGACCAGCGAGGGCGTGGTGGTCAGCTGCGGCGTGGGCGGTCGTAGGATGAGCTGCACACCCTGTGGATTCTGTTGCACCAGCACGGGCATCTGATTGAGCAGCAACTGCTGAGGCTGGTTGGTGGTGGCCGGCAACAGGATCTGCTGCTGCTGCTGCTGTTGTTGTTGTGTGGGTTGACCCTGGTTGTTGGCATTGGAAGTGGCCTGTTGGGGTTGCGGCGACTGCGAGATCTGTGGAATTTGCGCTTGATTTGAGTTCTTGGTCTTGGACTGATGCTGCTGCTGCAGCTCCTGCTGTGGCTTGGGTAAGATCTGTTGTGGGGCTTTGCTAGACTTGGTGGAGGCCGACGGTAGGCTGATTCCCGGATTGCTGACATAGCGCTGATGCTGCTGTTGTTGCTGCTGTGCTGCTGGCGGCTGCGGTGCGGTGGCTATAAGCTGACCCTGCGGTCCTTGTATAAACTGAAACACTTGCTGCGCCGGCGGCTGCTGCTGGTGCTGCTGCTGGTGGTGAGGGCCACCCGTGATGGTAAACTGTTGCTGCAGCATTTGCACTGGCTGTGGCTGCGGCGTGGGCGGCTTTATGGATGCCGCTGTTATGGAGCTACTGGGACTTGGTATGGGACTATCCGCTATCAGAGGACTGCTGCTCTGGTAGTGCTGAAACTGTTGCTGCTGCTGCGGCTGTTGGCTCACCACCGTGGTTGGCGGGGTGGCCTTTTTCGCTTGACCTTTTGGGCTACTAACCACATTTGCTGTCGCAAACGAAGTGGGCGGCGTGTTGATTGCTGTTGCGTTGAGTTGCCCATAGCCACCGGCTACTGTGGAGATGGAGGTGGGCGTGGCAGCGTTGCTGCTGAAGATTTGATGTGTCAGCTGCTGTTGCTGCTGCTGCGCCTGCTGCTGCAGTTGGTGATGCACCTGCTGCTGTTGCTGCTGACTGTTGTTGGTTCGCTTGTTGCCCTTCTGCAATGGCAGGAAAATAAAAATGCATAAAATGCGTTGGAGTCCCCACCCATCCCCTCCTACCTTATTCAGCTGTATATTGTTGGAGCCCACTAGAGTGGCATTTAGCTCATTTCCAATGGCATTGCTAGCACCGGCACCTGTGGCTATGAGACCACCAGTTGTCACGCCAATGACCGTTGTGGCAGCGGCCGGCGATTGCGAGGGGCTCGGCTGAAAAACAACAGTTCCAGCATTGGGACTGCCATTTGTGAACTGATGTATGGATTGTCGCCTGCCAGGCGTCGCCGCCTTGCGTTCCTGTAAAGCAGATTAGTATGGAGAAGCATGGGAATGGGCACAAATCAACTTACGTGTTCCTGTGGATTACTGTTGGCGCTCACTGGATTGCCACCGGCTACAAGCACCACATCCTGTGGAAATGGTGATAGCGATGGAGATGGTTGCAGACGTGGACTAGCTGAGATCGATGGTGATGGACTGGGCGTCAGAAACGGACCCGGAGGAGACAATATTCCTGCAAAGCAAAGAAGAAAAAAAAGACGATTAAATGTGGGTTGACTCAACAAAATATGACAAAATTGGAACACCACATCCACTTTTGGTACGTGACCCAAGTGGGGAAATTGAGAAAGGGGGTTGCCTTTAAAGTTTGGGGCGGGCGGTCATAAATTTTTATAATTAAGCTAATTCATTCCCAAAACTCACTGGCAAACCCTCGTAAGTATGTACTCTATTATTTTATTTGTAGGCTGTAATTTCCCCTTTTTGTTCAAAACAAAGTCAAACTCCAGCTGAGAAAAGAGTTATACACACACTCACACACACGCACATCCATAACTTATTTTGTCCAGCAACGGGTCGAAGCTGAGAACCAGTTTCGTTTGCCTTTGGAAAGTTCTTTGCACTTCTTCATTTTGAGACACTGTTTTTTGTGTTCCCCCCATTGTGTTGATGCTCTCCTGGGATTGTGGGGATTTACTGGCCAAAACCAGCAGCAGTCAAAGCAAAGTTAATTGAATTGAGAAAATTTAGATGAGATTACCAACAAAAATATATAAATCACAATAATTTGCATTCGCAAAGAAAAAAGCTTCGTAACCCTTCGACGCATTGGATATAAACGTACATGAACATTCATCATCAAACTCAACCTCATCGAGCTATATCGGCTTCCTCCTATGTGCAAATCGCCATCATTATCGACAGTGAAACTAAACGCAAAAGAATTTAACAAGCGCCCAGCATCTCTTGCCCTTCTGCCGCTGACAGCGGGAGTTGCCGCCATTGAAGCATCATCATCATCCTCGTCGTCAATGTGAAATATTCGTTGGCAACGACGACAATCCGAGTTATACATGTTGTTGCCTTAGCAATGAGCCAGGATGCGAGAGCACACAAATTAAAAAAAAAATACGTTCAGCGTAAAAGCAATAAATGAATGGATCAAAGCTTTTGATATGCTTGAAAGGCCAATATAAATTCAGATTAATTAAAACTTTTAAAAAGTCTTTAAAATTATATCGAGCAGAAAATATCAAGTATATATTTTGTATACTTATAAATTAGTATAGTATGAGTTTAACACGGGAGATGCAACCCTTTTTGAGTAGATGGACACAAACCTTCTAAATGGATTTTTAAACTGGAAAAGGAACTCTCTGTGACACCGAAGATTTTTTTGACCAACTGAAATAGAGCTGAGCGCGTGAGCGAATATTTTTTCACGTCACAAATGATTCACGACATATAAATGTAATTCGCACGATTCAAGCACGATAAAAATGCATCTCCTTAAAAAATGATTACAAAATATATATATTAAATAATGGGATTTTTGATTTCTTTATTATACTCTGTACCAAAGGTACACAGAGTTACCTAAATTTGTGCTTTTGTGTGTAACAGGGAGAAGAAATTATTTCCGACCCGATAAAGAATATATATTCTTGATCAGCATTAACAGCCGAGCGGATATAGCCATGACTGTCTATCCGTCCGTCCGTGGGAACAAACAGATCTCAGAGATGAAGAAGCACAGCGGCAGCGCTGCATTCAGCTTCTACTCCGGGTACAGAGTAAGTTATGGTCGGGCTTGACCATATTTCTTACTTGTTTTAAAACTGACAACTTGTAGATATAATACCGCTTAATGTCCATGTTCGGCTTCACAAAACCAGAAGAAAAAAAAAACGTCCTCTTGGTGTTAAGCTCTGTGGAATGTTTAGCGTTTGCATAGAAAGCGTTCTTGAATATTGAAAACAAAGTCAAATTTACAAAAAATTTAAAAGTCCACATACATTTTCTACAGGAAAAATTAGTTTTGAAAATTTTGTAAGTACTGCTTACACTCACGAATCACGAATGGATCACTTTTGATCAGAGCCTTAAAGTTTTGAAAAAAAAAATAACTCATTCATTGAATACAAGTTTTTACAACGAAATTATTTGTGTATTTCAATTTCTGTCATCTTTTGAAATAACACATAGAATAACAATGAAATCAAGTTAGTGCAAACAAATGTTTCAGTGCACCTGCGCCTGAATTTCGGAGTCTGTGGGAAGGAAAGTTCTTGTGGCTAAAATAAAATTGCCCAGATTTCCCAGGAAAATATGCCTTATGAAATGTGCTGTACCAACAACTCTTCCAAAGCAATGGCAAAACCAGCCGAAGTCTTTCCTTAAACAATCGCAAACAACACTGAGTATGAGTTATACATATACAAAAGCTTTAGAGACTATCCGCGCTCCTTTTTTTTGCAGACTCGCTGAAGGTATTGAGCAAATTTGCGCCGTTTGGCTTTTTATAGCAGTTTTTATTCTACCCTGTTCCCATTAAAAGTTTACTCCAGGTTTGGCAAATTCCTCCTCCATCTTCTTTTAGCCGTGAAAAACTGTCAGAGCTACAATTTTTAAGTTGGAACCTAGTGACTTAATATATATTCAGTTCGGCCCACCATCTATCTATTCTGTGTACCACAATGAGATCCGAGCAAAAACATCGAAGATATGCAAGTGCGCCTGCCCATATATTGAAATAAATTTTAAAATAAATGGAATTCAAAGCTATAGGAACCACATTTCTTGAGACAGGGTACTTTGCTGTCGGGACACTCGACCGCAACACTCTTACTTGTTAAGGACTTGTGTTTTGTTATGATTTCATGAGGAATAAGTCCAGTATTGTTAATTTATTAATCTATATTTACACGTCTGGCAACCAATCATATTTAATGTTCAATACTTACTTGGGCCACTTCTACGTATACTTGCATTTACTAAAAAATATTCCTTAATTTAAGTCACCTAGAGTTTGCTTTAAAAGGACTTTTAATTAAATATTTTACCAGAATGTTGAGAGAAAGAGAGCCGCTACCAGTAATTGCAAAGGAAAACCACAAACGAAAAGAGAAATGGGGGGAAAAACTAAAGCAAAAATCGACAAACAGATATATACTTGATATGCACGTACACGAGACGACGGCAACGACAATGACGATGGGATACAACCAAACTTTGACTCTGCCGAGGAGACGCAGATGAGCGCACTTTTGGTTGGGCTGACACGGATACATGTCGACGAAATGGTTGTGTATAGATGGATGGATGGCGCGGCTTGGCTTGGTTGGTAGCCAGCCCGATGGCCATTTACTTGAGTGTCTGGGGCAAAAAATACTACAAAAAAAAAGGAGAGGCGGTGGAGGAGATCACGTTATTTTGCATTTTGTGCAGGAGCTGGAGAACCGAAAGCCAAACGGCAGTTGTCCGCGGCGCGAGATGAATCCTATTTACAAGGCACAACTTTGACTGAGTGCACAGTTGCCTATTTGTTGTGTGTGTGTGTGTGCAGCCTGTCAAAGTCAGTAGAATTTTTGTCGGTCTCAGCGAAGGAAAAATGTGAAGTGCAAAAGGTAGCGGCAAAAAGTGTTTGCTTTTTCTGTATGCGACGACGAGTTGAGTTGGTGGCCATCATCATATGACCTGCTCCAACATTTGCCTTGAAAGCCCTTTGAATTAGGTTTAATTTAGTTGCCAGGCACTCTCACTAATGGGTTAAAGTTTCATTAAACTTTGTCTGTGATTTAACTAAGGTGGAAAATAGAAAAGGTTGCAGCTTCCTGCGTTGCAGTTGCAGTTGTGATTTCGTTAAAATCTGTGACATCGACGCAATCAACTAAAGTGTGTTTGCATTAGAGTAAGGAACTATCGGAGGTATCATTGAAATCTCTTCCAACCCAAAAACCAACCACAAATTTCTCTCGGTTGGTTTTAAGTCTCTTGTGATTCGTTAAGAGAATATTTAATATATCATCAATATTTGTTTGCAAAACGAACGTATCAATTATGTCCAACTTTAAACTCAACCTCAGGTGGTGCCATCTATGGGCTACGCCACGTTAACTATTGAGTTTAACACACAGATTAGGTTTAAGTTAGAGTTATTGGAGACGGACTGTTGCCGGTAAGAATGAGTGTAACACAATGGCGAGACAATTGTGTGTGTCTGTGAGTCAGAGATGTGTGATATCAAAAGGCGGGAGTATCGAGCATCGATATTTGTTAGTGATGTGTGAATCATACAGATGAACTTGATCCGTGATAGAAGCTGGATGAACTGGGACGGCCACACATCTATATATGATGACGCCATCTGTGTTTTCAAGTTATATTTTATGACTGGTGGTGGTTTTGCTTTTTGTTTTTGGATCAAATGACTTAAAATTTCAACTAAGTATCAAATAAACTCATGACTAGGAAATGGGAATTTTATTAGCGACTATGTATTTGACACAAACCCATCTAACTAGCTTTTTAAATAAGAAAACTAAATCTCTTGAAGTTTTGGGATACCAGCGGATTTTTCGAGCGTTATGCAAATTAATCGAGGCCATTATCTCTAGAGATTTTCAGGACTCTCTTTAATCTGACGCATTTGAAACAGTTTTAAAAAAACTATGTTGTTTACTCTTTAGCTGGTGATGGATAGAGACGGTTTCTAGGGTGGCAGTATGATAACACGATTATCGTGTAATGTTAACCAGAAGAAGGCTTCAGGGTAGGCACTCTAGAGCAGCGATTACCAACGAGAGCTAGGCTAAATAGTGAGAGTGTATTGGAGTGCGAAAATAAAGCTCAGTTAACCAGCTTCTATCTGACCGCATCAAAGGCTAGCCAGCGACTGAAGGCCTGTTTAATCTCTTGGCCTCAGCTTCAGCATGCGTTCGGCTCTTTTATGTGTAAATATCCAAACGTCTTCGGCCCCTGAGGGAATTGGGTGGCATTCGCTGCTATAGAAAAGAGGCTCAATCTTCCGATATTTGCAAGAAGCTAAATTTTTAAATTCCAATTTTATCGAAAGAGAAGAAGGATTAGTTTCAATTTAAGCAGGAACTTCCGAAATGAAGCGAAACCGTGGTCTAAAATCCAAAACGCTGGTAAAAGTCACCAGGAAGTTCCAAAGTTCTAATTCCCAAAGTGTTTGTATTCTGGATACAGGAAAAAGGAGAAAAATATAATTTTATTCAATATTCCCTAGGCGAGGCGAGGTCAATTGCACAAAAATATTTAAGATTTGAAAGAACTGAAAAAATTTACTGAAACTACAATGATGACATCTTGACGACAATTTTGATCATATTACAAACATTATGTTGCGCACTCAAATTGCAGCTTCCAAATGCTTAGCCAGTTGCCTTCCTCTTCTTTACTTTTGTACTAAATTTCTTGTCAAAGAGAGCGCAGAAAAATAATGTTTATTTATATGCGAGCACACACACTAACGGGGGACACTCTAGAGACAACAGAGCCTCCATGGTAGGAGCAGAGGCAAGGGGGTAGGTGTTCCACCTTATGGTTTCGCATATTTTATGAGGCACTCTCTCTCTGTGTGAGTGTTTGTATCGTTGTGTATGCTGTTGCCTTTGTTGTTTCATTTATTTGGTTGACTGGTATGACCTCAGCCTGGCGGCTCCTCTCCATCCTTCTGCACTGCCCAAGCTGCCGTAGGACTTTTGCTAAGTAGAGAAGGAAGGGGGCTACAAGCGCCGCCGTTTTGAAGTTTTCATCCTGCGAGTCTGCTGTTGTTTCTGGCTGGCTGGCTGGCTGGCTGCTGCTGTTGGTCTATTGTCACATTTTGCAACAATGGCAGCCGTGCGCGAATCGGACTCCAAAAAGGATCCGAGTAAACGACTGCCAGGCAGAAAACAACAACCAGGAGGAGAGCTCGCCTTTGCATTGGTATATGAACTGTTGATGGTGTTATGGCGATATGTCGCTGACTACTGCCTCAGCCTCTTAGCCACCCCAATCCGTCCGTTGCTACGCGTTTATAAGTAGAAGCATACAAAAAAATAACAATACCAAGGTCAGGACGCGTCGGGACGGTACAGGGACAGGGGACAGGCATATAAGACAAGCGCACCGAGCGCAAAGCATGTGGCTCCTCATGGAGCGGATAAAAATGATATAAAAATCGATAAGTAGAGGCACGTTTGAATGAATGTACGGTCTTCTCCTATGCATGAGAAGCTGATGAAGGAGGTGCAGAAGGAAGAGGCGGTGTTGGTGGTACAGAAGACGATGGCTGCAATGATTTTGTTAGATGTGTGTATACTTTGTCGGTATGTATTTTTGATAATTACTTGGAAACGTACTCAACACAAAGTGGCTAGTTCACACTTTACAACTCCTCTCATATAACCTTTTTTCTGAATCTTTGGGTGGCATTTTCACACATTTATATTTATGTTTAACTGAATAAACTGAAACTTTTTTTATAAAGTCATACAAAATTTGATTGTTCGTAAAACAAACAAATCAAGGCAAGACTTCAACTAATAATAAATGATCGAACGCTGAGCTTGCTTGAACCGGAATCTAAGGAGCAACTTTTTAAAGTCAAGCGTTACAATTTTTCTACTGCTGACGGGAACGAAGTTTGTGTTCCTTTCAATGGTCGAAATATGATCATTAAGAATGTTTCCAGAACAAACCAATATAAATTTTAGTTCAAACTTAAACAAAAACCAGATATCTTAGCTGACCTTGTCTGTGTCAAATTATAATCATATTTTGTATTTCCCATCAACGCTAGTTACAAGATCCCATGTATTCATCGACAAGAGTTTTTCAAAGTATTATATCTTGAAGATATTGTAAATCCATTAAAAAAGATCGAGCTAAATTAAAACGAGAGCGCAAGTTAAAGTCGGCTCTAACCGACTTCGATATACCAGTTACTCATGAAAAAAAATGTTTAACAGTGTTCCTGCGTTCCTAAGGGCGAACATCTGAAAAGCATGCAACACTTTTTTAACTCAGCTATTTTTCACATTTTTTGCTCATAGCTTGAGAACCGCTCATCCGATCTTTATCATTTCTTTGGAAAATTTATTCGTTATGCTCTTTACTAAGTATCTCTAGAAGGTACGAATCGTTTATGTTTTAAAATTGTAGGAGATATAACGTAATTTCCGAATTGCGGGGGCGGGAGGGGGCGTGGCCAAAATTTGAAATAAACTTGATCTCCCTGCAAGTATAAGAAGCATTTGTCTCATACATGTCAAACCTCTATCTCTTACCATCTCTGAGATCTAGGTGTTCATACAGACGGACGGTCAGACGGACAGACGGTCAGACGGTCATGTCTATATCGACTCGGCTGTTGATATCAAGAATATATACTTTATATGATCGGAAATGATTCCTTCTGCCTGTTACATATGTACATTTGCACGACTTTAGTATACCCTTTTTACTCCACGAGTAATGGGTATAAAAGGGAAAAGACTATTTATGCCAAATATCAAAATAAATTTGCAAATTCTCTTCATATTACTTATATTGAACTACACATAACAAAACAATAATTATAAATCTAAAATTTTTCGTCGGCTAAAAATTGTTGATTTTGATTATTTCTTCGCAATTTTCAATTGCGGTATTTATATCGGTTGGGTGTGGGGAGTTGGAACTTGAGAATTACAAGCAAGCATTAATGGACACATTTTGTAAGCTTTTAGTTCCATTGTCTCAGGCGCGCTGTGTGGCGCAGTTTTCTAAAACATCATTCCCATCGTATTTTAAATGCAAAGGAACTGAGTTCGAGTCCCCAAGAGTAAGTAACAGTTTTTTTTTTTTCATGTAATAAGTTTGATTAATTCGTTGTTTTTCGGAATAACAAAATATTTGAGGCAACCATCCTAGTTTTAGTTTTTTATTAAAGATACAAATCAAAAGTGCAGACATTTTGTTATTAAATGGAAAAAATTTTGGATTAAAATCAAGGACTGAAATTGGTGAATTTAGCAATGAAAAATGTTGCATCTACTAATTTTTTTTTTTTTGTGTAGTAGGCTTATTCATTTACCTTTAGTATGCATTTTAAGTCTTGAAATCTTCTTTGGAGATTTAGAAAAATTGATCACCCAAAGAATTTTAATAAGCAAAATTTTGGAAATTTGTAATAAAATGTAAGAAAATATTTAATTTGCTTAGATGTTAATCCACTCAACCACTCTGTGGACCAACTGGAGTACCAACAGTGGCTTATTTAAAATTTATTACACCCTTTGCTTAAGTATTATCAAAGCGAGTGCTGTCGGTAATGTTATTTAGGAATTTATCGGGACTTTACTTAAATTTAAGGGTTAAACTGGACTTGAGGCTGCGGTTAAGTGTGTTGTTCGACTGCTCGCTAAAATAAGTGGGAGAAACTCAAATTTGGTAAAAGTCTAATTCATGAAAATTATTGATTTAATATTATCTTACCCACTGCTTGAGCGAAACGGGAAATTTAACTCTATTAATTAAAGCGATATTCATAGGATTTCGTCGACCCTATCGGAGTCTGGTCAAAAGAAGTTACCACCAATTTTCCGACCTATCGGTTTGCAATAGTCATCCGATTTTTCCCAAACTAAGCTAAATCTGTTTTAAAGCAGCACAGAATATAAATAATGTATGAAACATTGAAGCAAAAGAGTGGTTATCTGGCGCTAGAACAATCATTCAATTAAAGCCTTGGTTTCCACTTTCTTATTTCGCTAACTTGATATATTAGAATTAATGCATCAAGTCAAAAGAATAATACCAGCCTCAAAAATGCATAAACTTTTAAGCATACTCCATAACTTTTTCCTCTCGGAAATTCTCTTTCAGAATCCAATGCTGTTTTTGAAACTTTGAAAAACCTGCTTTCACAGTTGTTACTCATAATATATGCATTTAATCAAACAGATAAGATCAATAAAGTTCAATAATTATCGGACCGTGTTTTTAATTATATTAATGGCACAAAAAAAAAACCGACACACTGCCTCTGTAAACAATTACACTTAATGTAAGGTGAATTAAATATTCATTAGGTGGCTATAGAAAATTGACAGCGTACAAATTGGCATTGACTACAAAAGCGATATATTCAAAACAAATCGATACTAAATGCATAGAGTTGTCATAGATAGAACGTGTGAAAGAACGTATGACTCTGTGGCAAAAGTTCAAATTTTGAAAATCAAAGAAGTACGGCTATTTGAGCTTAAATTACGTGCCTAGGTTCGGTAATTGATTATCTCACAACATTTGAACACTTAGCAGCTTGAGACGGATTAGCCATGAGTACGGAGACAGGTTTTCTTGTTTGTCACAGAGCTAAATGGCGGTGTCGTTAACACTTTATGCATGAATTCACACATCAATGTTGTCAAAGTGAGATTCCACTACTTGGGTGTCTGACTTTCAACGATTTTTGTGTAAACAAACATTTTTGAAATTAATTTGAATTTGACAAGTGATTATCTAGAGGTTAAAATACCAAGAAAGAAAAGTTTAATTCATTGAGAACCGGTCAGAGGACCCTTAGATGAGTTAGTAACTCAGCTATTGTCATTTACTACCCGGTGAAAAGGATTCTTTCACAGTAAGTGAACTTAGATACTGATAAAAAAAAACAATTTCGGTTGGACCAGAAATAAAAAAGAGATAATCAGCAAACAAAACATAAATCAGAATCAAAATAAATTACAATGCTGATTTAATTTTTCTTTTTACATTTGTGATTTAAATGTGGAGGAGCAGGATAATTTAAAACTAAAATCTTCTTAATTTTCCAGTTTGATCTTCAAAAGTGCTTTAAATGTCCCTAGACCAGATTTTCCAAAACATCGGATATAACTTGTTGTCATTTTGGAACAGAATGCTAGTTCCTATCGGAGTAGTTCTTTTGAATGCATTTTCATTATTTTATATTTGACGAAACTGACAAAATGAACCGATTTTTTTTTGGTCCGGTTCGTACTTAAACTTTTGTATCTAGATTTTTTTTTAGAATTGTGTTTCGTATTTATAGTTATAACCGCTTCTAAAATTTGTGCGGTTATGTAATGAATTTTTAATGATTGGAATAGCTGTTGTGGTACATCTAGTTTTATTCTGACCGTTAATAAGGAGGAAGTGTCCCCACCTGGCTCAGGTATAAAAAGGAAGTGTCCCCCACCTGGCTCAGAAATGAACCCCGTTCGTTTACTCGTCATGCGTCGAAAATAACACAACGTCCAGAAGCGTATAGAATCGCGAAAAGTTAACCGATTTGGATTTTGCAAAATGGATTCTAATCTTGAAAGTAAGAACAATTTGAACCTATTGCTTAAAGTTATTATTAAAAATACAGGAAATAGTGAATCGTTAATAAAAGTAGATGTTTTTTTTTTGGTCACATTCTGAAAAGTCGTGTCGGATAAAGCAATAAGTCAAAACTCCATGTAGATCCCACTCTCAAACAAACTAGAAATTGTTGTTTAGACAACTCTTCAGAACATAGCCAAAAATTTGCTGCGGAGAGCGGCAGATTCAGTTTCGGTGATAAATTTTGTGCGACGACACTCTCGCCCAATTCACCAAATCAACTTTTTCTATAGTATTTTGACCCGCTGAGCACGAAAATCGACATAAAATATTATCTATGTATAAGCGGGTTTTTCGATGTTTCAGCGAAATCTAATACGTTTCCGAAGAAATCGTCTGCCATATTGCATCCGCCATTTTCTTTTTCCAAATTGTGACTTCGGATTCGCGATCAGCGACACCGAAAACCCCCGAGTACAGACTTTAAAACTAAACTAAGCGCTGTTCGTATCTGACTACGACAGAAAAGTGTTCGGCGATGTTCAGAGAACGCCGAAGAGGGCCTGTCAGATGGGACAGCATAAGTTCCAGATGTAGCCCATTTTGCGGGTATTTCCTGTTTCCAAGCCTGACGAAATGGCTCGTCGGTGTATAAATTGGGTCGAATAACGGGGTCATCCCGTTAGTTTGGCGAAAAGTCAGGAGAAAATATTTTTGCTATTTTGATATATTATATATAAATAAATAACTTTTATTCAAACTGCCCTCGTGTCTAATCGAAACGTGGCTAGTTGGCTGTGTTTGACAATTTAGGCTTTGGGATAAATAAAATATGCCCACCAACACTGAAAAATGTATCTATCTTTTATTTGTTTTGCTTTTTTCAATGTGGGGGCGGTCATAAAGGGCGCTGATATAGCGTCAAACGAGCGCGCATTTCTTCACAATTTACTTGGTCGCCCTGATGTGTGTGTGTGTATGAGTGTGTATCTCATTCTATATTGACGTATCTGTGTATGTGTGTGACCCCCCAAAGACGTCGTGCGCCCCAAAACGAGCCACAAAACAACAAAAACAACAGTCAAACATCATTTTGCACGCGTGCTCTTTCTGCTCGGTAGATGCGTGTGTCTGTGTGTGTGTGTGTGTGTGTGTGTGTGTGGGTGGGGGGGGATGCTCGGAGGCATCTTTGAGATACTCACTAAATATTTGCGGATAAATGGTGAAAATTTTGACTGCCTTTTATGCACCGCACAACACGAATGATTGATTAATAAACTTGCACACTTTGGCTGGCACATTTAAGCCACAAATTTGGCTTTGTTTGGCTTTCGACACTCTGCAACAACAACGAGAACAAACACAGTTGATTAATTTGCTCTACACACTTAATAAATCAAGCCAAAGGACATTCATTGCGACCCCGGCTGCACGTACGTACCACGTAAGTCTGACTAGTCGCGCCTCGAATTGCACTCAACATTTTTATATCCCTAAATAAAACATTCTCGTACTCCTTCGCGCGTCGTTCTCGTCGTTGTTACTTCGCGCGCGAAGCTAAGAATGAGTGTGCCGCCGACAAAAACAACAGAGCGACGGGCAACGCCATGGAAAAAATATTAAGCGAGAGAGAGCGTGGCGCGGGAGAGAGAGAAAAAAATCGAAACTTAAAACGAAGGAGCAAGATGATAACGGGAGACGTGTGCGGTGCAGCAAACACGTAAAATCACTTAGTCCCCCCAAAAATAGAGAACAACAGCAACAAGAGGGAACTGAGTTAGGGCAGAGTTGCCAGATTATTATGCATAACAGGTGGTAGCTCAGACTAGGCAAAATCTTAGAAATAAGTTAACAATTAATAACAAATTAGAGCAATATATTCAATCAGCGCCCACAAGAACAGCAAAATAATCAACAACTAAAACAGTTCACACAGTGAACAACACGTGAAAATGCCAAAGCATCTCAATGAGCGAGCATGTCAATTGAGAGAGAGAGAATGAGAGAGCCAAGACTCTTTGTCTAACGGTCCCCATGCGCAGCCACCACCGAGCCAACATGCTCGGTATAACAAGGTGAGTTAAGCTGGTAGAGCCATTATGGCCCCATATGCCGTAGACAAAAATGAGGTAGTTATTAAATTAGTTATTGTTATGCAAAAATGTTGTAATTAATATCTGTTATCTAACTATGATAAATTTAAGGAAAAATCGAGATTTTCACACTTTTGTTATTCATTTTCAATTCTTATATAGAAGGTTACGAACCTATCGTCTATCTTCTAAACTTGTCAAACCAAAGGATCGTTTAAGCATTTTTCTTCGTTTCCAAAGTAGAAGTTTTCCTAATTTTGAAAATTTCCTATAAGTTCTTATTTAAAATGTCTAGAGTCATAATTTGATCCCATTCATTTCCCAAACAGATGGGGGCCGGTTCGGTAGATCATAACTCTAGAATTTTCTGTTTATAGACCGGTTCGAGAGTCCCAAAATAGTCCGATAGCCGGTTTCGGTTTTGCCTTGATTCAAATTTATTGATCCAAGTATTTTATTTTAACTTTGCAATCCAACAGCTCTGGTCAGCTACCCCACCCGTCCAGGCAGTTGTTATAGCCATCGTTTTTTATTTCATCCATTTCAGGTAAACCGTTTCTGAGAAAAATCTGAATCCATTCATAAAAACAAATCAATCAAAACACATTTATAAATGGAAAATCTTTTTCATGAAAATCAAAGACGGAAATGTTTACCAATGAAAAATGTTGAATTTACCAACGATTTCCTTTTGACAGCCATGTCATTCAGAGTAAATGCTAGAGATAACAGTGACCTCCATAATTCTGGTTGTCTAGATTCTTTAGTCAAACTTTTTGCATATTTAAGGCCCACAACACATTAAAACTAAAGTCAAATGGGTATTGGTCCTTTTCAAATACCTTCAAATACCTCAAGAAAAATTGTCTCCTTTCCTAGGAGTGTACATAAAAATAAAATTTACTTAAAAATATTTTATTTCGTGCCCTGCCCCACCTTGTTATTGCATCAAGCCACCGAGTGTCTACAATAATAACAAAAACAACCCTCCAAAAAACAAGCTAAAAACACTCACAAACACACACCAGAGCATGAAATCAAAATATGGTTATGGATTATGATAAAATAAAAATGGGGCACACCAAAATCAGACATGTAAGTACTTAGGTATGTACACACAAATTTTATCTTTTTCTTTGCAAGAGAATGAGAAGAGAGAGATGCAGTGGCTGGGAAGCAATTTGCGTTCTGTAAACACTTTTGGAAAAAGAAAACCTGTTACAAAGGGAGATGAGCGAGCCACAATACAATTCACACTTCATTTTGTGCCTCATTTGCTTAAAGCGTGCAAAGAAATCAAACAAATTTCTGGTTGAAATCTTCCATATGCAGAGTAAATATTTCAACGCCATTCAATCAAAATACAATTAACACAGATACACAGGCTAAAACTCTCATGAAAAGGCACTCACACACACACAAACTCTCACTGGAGGACACCTTGATTACTGTTGCTGTTTGTTGTTCTTGCGGTGGTTGCTCTGCTAAATGGAGATAAAGATGTGTGTATCTTGTATCTTTGCCTCCACACTAAGAGACAGACCAAAAAAATTAAAAGAGACCACAGCCAGGCAGGCAGGCCCACGTCTTTAGTGTTTATTGTTGTTGCTCTGCTAACGATGACAATGCACTTTAAACAAGAGCAGATTGACAACAAATAAATATCGTAAAAATGACACGAACTTTTTTGTTTTGTTTTGAATTTGCTTGATGATAGTTGCACATCACTGCGTATACGCAGATATATAATTACTAAATATGCGTATACGCAGATATATAATTACTAAATATGTCTAGAAGATACAAACTATATCTAAATAACTTTGAGTTATACGACGTTTCTTTGCATTGAAATTGACAAATAAACTTGATCTACAAATGTTCCATACATGTCAAACCTCTTTCTTTTATCACCTCTCGGATCGGTTTGTCCATATGAAAGGACACTGGTATATCAGACTCGTCTGTTTATGCTGATCAATAGTACGATAAAAATACTTTATAGCAGGGTTCCCCAAGAAGAGAGCGCTAAAACGTGACTGTGTCTCTTTCTAACACTCAATGAAGTATGACTTCGGCAAGTAAGTTCGTGCCGCCGAGTGAAAGAGTATTGGCGTGCGAAAATAAAGCGACGAGACTTTGTTTCGACCTAATCGCTTCGAACCCTTGCGAGCGAACGACGGCTTTCTGCTCTTTTGGTCTCAGTTTCGGCCAGCGTTCGGGTCATGTACGTGTGAATAGCGAAATATTTTCGGCCCCTGGGGGGAACCAAGGGCCATCGCTGCTTTATAGGGTCGAAGATGATTTCTTTTGACAGTTACATACAATTCCACGCACGAACTTAACATACTACGAGTTCCTTTGGTCAGATCTTGAACTTTGTAATGGGGATCATTTTTAGCTTTTTAAAAGCTGTACTGCGGGGAAAATTTTACAAACGTCAGGAGTTTGGGCTTTTTTAGAAGTGATTCTATCTATCAAATCGATAGTCTTAAACCTCTTTCAGTCATTTATCGACAATAATTACCACCTCTCAGTTTCATATAAAGTGCATGCTAGGCTTCGGAAGAAAGAATCTGATGCCTCCACGAGACTGGAATGCTGAAATATCTCCGCTAAAAAGATTGGGTCGCTTCCAAAGTAGAAACTGTAAGGAAACTATAAACTCCGTATCAAAATTATGGCCGCACCTTGTTTTTCCCGTGTACGCATAGAAACAGTGGAGCTAGAAAACTTAGGATTACCCATTAAAAGAGAGAGAGAGATTTAACCGCTATGGAAATTTCTTATTCTGTGTTTCCGGCAGCGATTTAATTTACACATACTTGGTTAGGTAACTATTTGTAATAAATTTGTAAATATGCCAAGTGGGCCAGTGCTGTCAGATGTAAAAAAAATTTAAATTCTTGAAAATCATTCCATACTACTGCTTCGATACCGTCCACTAATTTATTTGCTTGGTACTCTACTCACATATTCAGTTGCAGGAGCTCCGCCGAGAATACTGGTCTAATGGGTTTTGAAATGAGATTCTCCCTCTGTGGTTACCATTCTTCCCTCGTAAAAAATGTACCACTTCTGACATTTGTTAATTCCTGCTGACTCATCTCTAATTAACGAAGATGTCAATATCCCCAAACACTACAAAGTGTCATATTTAGCACAGTTCCGATGTTTGTAATATCTTTGCCAACATTTGCTTCCACAAAATAATTGATCTGCCTGGTTGTATCGTTTATTAATATTTATGTTACCAGATTGGGCTTTCTCCAAAGATCAAAGGTAACACATGTAAGTGTGTACGTGAATGGGGGCGGAGCGGTGGCACATGTCTGGCATAAATCTGTGCACAAATAATTCGAGCAAGTGGAAACCGGAGGAGGAGTGTGAAATGAATGAACATGACAATATTCACAATACTCACTTGAATGTCAATGCAATGTTGTTTGTTATTTTTGTGTACCGACATACGGACAGACACACATCCATACATATGCATATTTATTAAATGCATTCACAATACTCGTTGCTACTTCAATTTTATAAATGCATAAATGTTTGTATGTATTACACAACACAAACGAACACACAAAGCAGACTCTGTGTCTGCCCATTTAGATGAAGTGTGGAGGAGTGGAGAGCTCGCTCCACGTCTCTGCGTGTGTCTGCTTCGCTCAAAGGAATTAATTAATGCAGACAGCTGCAGACGGCAGACGAACTGCGATTGTGGAAATGCAATTGTACTTTTATGGGGAAATGGTTGGAACTAGGGAAGGAGCTCCCTGGGAACGGAGGCGCCCCACTGTCACCAAAGCCGACTAATTATGCCTGCCATATGCGTTGAATGACAGGAGTCAGGGGGAATTGCAATGGGATTGATGTTATCGGATATGCGGCTCACTGAAAAATTAGTACATCAACATTGGACGAAGTCTATAAATAGTGCAGTACGAGGGCAGTTTCATGTTGATGATTTCTTGAAAAAAATTTGGGTTCTATTGGCAAATAGCATTTAAAATGCACCTTAGCGGTAAAATTTACGTACTTTTATCAAATATTCCATAAAAAAAACAAACTTCATAAAATAAAGCTTCGCTAAATATTCACCAAGTGGCATAAAAGCGGGTGATAAACGGCACTTTTTGATGTTTTTTGCTGAAACATACTAAGAATAAGACGATTCATTTTGTGAACAATTTCAGATTTTTTTTTCGATAATAATATCCCTTTCTACTTCGAGAAACTCTCATTGGGTATTTAATACGATTGCTATTGAAAAAGCGAATTTATGATTTTTTATTTTGTGACGAAATTATGTAGACTTTTCTTTATTAAATCAGAGATTTCACCATTTTTGTTATCTCTTACAGAAAACTGCAGCTAAATTTTAAAATTGATTCGAGGAGTGGTCTCTTTAGTTATTTAACCTAAGGTTTTTGTTGGAACCTTGGTTGATAGCATTTGCATTATTTTTCTTTGAATTTCAGCAAATCGCTTAAAATTGTAACCTTTGGTTAAACAGGACGCATTTAGTTAACAAACTTTATTTGGATGGACCACAATGACAAATGCTATTAATCAGAATTTCCCTTCTATAATTCAAAAGTCCTTCCTCTATGTAATCTTACATATATAAGAGGAGTTTGAAACTCCATGTTATAATAAAACTTTGAGAATAATCCTGACTTTGGCTATTATTTGCCCTTTTGATATAGCCTAGCTTAAGATCCTGATGTTTGGATATGATTTCACTAAAAGGGATATCCCGCACGTTGAACGTGTCAAGGTGTTCACGATATGGCCGTAGCATATATGTGTTCTCTCTAGAAGTGTACCCGTGACGTGAATTTGAATCGTCAATATAAGATATGAAGAACTCACGATATTTTTAATATTTATTTTACCTATTTAAAATGTTTCTGGAATTTTAAAATTTTCGTTTAATTTCATTTATAATAAAATACATTAAAAAAAGTGTCACACCACATTCGTTGCACTACATTGCCTTGTTTTTTAATTCCAGAATTCAAATAACATTGTAATCTTACTAATGAGAAGCATAACAATATTTTGCTTAAGTTAAAAAAAAATGTGAAGAAATCTTGCGTATTGTTGAAAACTATATTGAAGAACTTAACTGTTTTAAGAACAGTAATGCACGATTTACTTAGTTTTTAGATTCATCACACAATAATCCGAAATCTTTTAAAGAACATACACACACAAATGTGTTGAAATTCAAAATTGCATGAAGTTTCCCGTAGAATTTGTATATGGAATTTACGAATTTTCGAGAAATATATCGTGCTTTTCATATTTAAAGAAAAAAGGCGGACACGGCTATTAAGCGATAATATTGATAAGCTTCTACTTTAAAATAAAAAACATTTTTTAGAGTCTTTATATAGCACCCTATTTAATTGGTACAATCGTGCGTGATCGTTCGTGATGCCTTCTTAAATCGTGTGTGCAAAGTTTTTATTTCGTGAATCGTTTGTGACGTGAGTGAAAATTCGCTCACGCGCCCCCCCTTAATTAGTTATCTCTACCCTTTATCTCCCAGCGAAGGTTTGTGTTGTTGGCTGCGAATGATTTCGTGTGGATCACCACAACCACGACAACCACGAGCACACACACAAAATAAAAATCTGGTTCTTCTTTATATTTGTTATTGTATAAAAAATATTTTTTTAATTTTTATTGGTTTTTACGCGGCCGTGTCTTTATTCTGGGCACATCTGTATTAGAAGGTTCGGTCAATGGTCGATGATTTTTGGGGATGACCGTTACGCGGAGTGCTGGTATGACCATTCCTTATAAACCCTTAGATTTGAAGCTTTAAAAACCTTACCATCAACGGCGGGTAATTAGCCCATTTTACATTTTCGTCAAAATTCCCAACAATGCCTGCTTTCAAGCTTTCTGAACTGAAATAATCACTAACTTCTAAAACAGCCCTCGTTATTTGAAGTGAGTTAAAAATGCATTGAATCGCCCGTTTTTCGCATCGCAACTTATGAGAGCATTAAATTCGACATTTGATTTGTATGCTTCTTCCATTCCTCTGCCCTCTCCTCCCCTGTCCATCCACTTTAATAAAGTGTTCACATTTTGATGATTCGTTTTGCCAGTGCACAATCAACCAAGCCAAGCCAAACCAGAGCCAGAGCGTCAGGGCACTCAGGCACCATGGGGCCATAGCCGGGTCCCGGGGCCGGGCTAAAAATATAATTTCTCATTGCGTTTTAAGCACACACTTCACTGGGCTGTTGGCTGATGTATGTCAATTAGTCGACAAATTGATTGCGGAGCATTCAACGCCGCTGGCTCTAAACTAGAGGATAACTGAGTCTCACAGAAGCGGCCCTTATTGGTCAGTCTCTCACCCTAATGCCAGTCTTTAGAGAGCTTTATTCCAAGTTAATTTTAATTGCACTCAAGAAGGAAATCTCAATTTCAGATTCATTTAAAGCAAATCGGCACGAATCTCCAACGTGATTTGATGCAATTTATGCATTAATTGCCCATGAACGAAGTCACGCAACTGTGAAGTGATGTTATATGTGAATGAGTTTAGGATTTTGGGAAACCTAGTTTATTTGTCTTAAAATTGATAAACTCCAGCGGCATTCGGTTTAATTTCAATCAAATTTCCCATTCAATGAATGAGGCCTTTTTTGCTTTTTTCCGCTGTGAACTGAAAGAGTAGACATCCGTTTTCCATCACCTTGCTTTCCGTCAAATCAATTACTGCATTTTGCACAAGAAAAAAATAACCAATTTTTGAGTACCATTCGTTTGTGATATGTTAAGCCTTGCCAATTTTAGATGTGACCCTG
This sequence comes from Lordiphosa clarofinis, assembly GCA_018904275.1. Lineage (NCBI taxonomy): Eukaryota > Metazoa > Arthropoda > Insecta > Diptera > Drosophilidae > Lordiphosa > Lordiphosa clarofinis. The sequence continues at coordinate 709,271 of JAEIGQ010000146.1, forward strand.
CTGCCATTTGAGACTTTCCTTAAAAAATTCGTAATACGGCATGATTTAAAAGTATCTTTGACCAACACAAGGGTGGATCAATAAATATTATGAAGTCACCGTTTAGCATCCCTGATATAGCAATAATTTTCCGGATCGAAAGCGCAGCTGTCAAAGACATTCCCGTTTGACAGAGTGAGCGCAATGTTTTTAATTAATTTTGTTATCATAAAAAATGTAAATGTCCCAAACCATGAACAACAACAGCAACCGCACAAAGCTTTGTGTTTAAGCGAATATTATAAATATTTCACTTTAATTTCTTTTTTTCTGTGTTCTTAATTATTTTGGTAAATTTATCTGCTTCAACCTTTTTAGCTGCAATTATGTTGCTTTTTTTGAGTCATTATATGACACACAGGCAGTTAGACAGTTGAGTACTCTTAGAATCGGTTCCACCCCTGTCACATAAGTCGTCACTTGAGACTCGGATGTTGGATGAGGTGTCCCCAAATGGTGGTAGAGCAAGCATTATTTTGTCTGTTTTGATTATGTTGATTGCAACAAATGTTATTGTAGCTGCTTGGCGGCTACTTGGATGTCAAACGTTAACGTTACTTTGCACTTGACATTAGCAAACTCATAATAAAAAAAAACACACATTTTCCGCGAAAGTCACGCACACACACACATATAGAGCTCCCTACCCTACCCAAACAGTTTTAACAAATTGCTGCCCCGCCACTTGCCACAGTCTGAAGCACTTGAGCAAACGGTCGGACAAACCGACAGAGTCCACAAAACGGTAAAATTGTCATTTACAAAACAGAGCGAGCTCCAAGCACAGGTACTCGGGAGTTGGCTCGTAAAAACCTATGACCAAAGCTAGGCGCACGTGAAAGTCAACGAACTGGAACGCCAGCGCACAGTGGCTCGATTTGTAAAAAAAAAAATTTTGAAGGTATATATTTGTAGTTAGATTTCTGAGTTATAAATTAATCAAACTACTGAATAACGATAAATAATTAATTTTAAACATTGGATATCTGGGACTCTTCGCCCGCTTACACAACATTGGGCCTTCGAACATTCTGCTGTAAGTTGTAAATGAAAAAGTCTTTCTGTTATGGGCCAATAAACAGGTGCTTATTTTATTGGGCGCTGCTGCTGCCATTACAAGATTTTCGCGAAAAATCTCCTTAAAAGTCGAAAAGTGGTAAAATATCTGAAATATTTTAAGCCAGGGCAGAAGTTTTTGGTTAACAGTTTCAAAACCTTCGTTAAGTCTAAGGTTCGATTCGAATCTTTTTATAATTATAATTTGTGTGAACAAAAAATCTTTTCCAAGATTTTTCAAAGTGGTTTTGGTTTTTGTAACTGGAAGGTAGCCAAAACACCGATTTTACATATGAATTAAAAATCTCACCAGTCCCAAAAATTATTTCAGTTCTTGTAAACTGGACAGATTCTGTTCATCTGTCTGGTTGGAGGCTATTAGGATGAACTAGGGTGTTCGAAAATCTTATAATTATATCGAAATATCGATATTTTTGCCCAAAATGAGGAATACCAGTATCGCATATTTTTTCGAAGCGGAAATTGAATATATTTTGGTGATATTTTTGTTCTAGCGTTCGGTCACACTGTTGCAAACACCTGTTTCTCGTGCTCAATGACTCTGTACATGTAAAGCAAAATGTTTAAAAGAAGAAGTCATGGTGCAAACTGTGCAATAAAGTTGTTAGAACCAACTTAACAAAGAAAAAGTGCACTTAAACGCAAAGCATGGAGATGCTTGGCTGAAATGCTTCTCATTTTTAAGAACGAAAATGTAAATAAAAATTATTTTAATTTTGGTAATTTGTGTGTGGAATTGGCGACTTTTTCGCAATTTTTTAATTTGTGGATATTTATATCTGCATGATCATTAAATGTACTGGTATTGTACATCAATATATTCAGTGTATAAATGGGGCAAAAACAGTCTTGGGCATGTTCAATCCCTGGAAGCTCTTATGTTAATCAATAATAATTATATTTAAAAATTTAGTCGGACAATCAAACAAAGCAAACATTAGTAGTAGAAGGGATGAAGAATATTGGAACTCAATCTCAACTACAGGGGTCCCTGGAATGGGACTACTATAAGTTTTGGATGCCAAAGCAATAAGCATTGTCAGTACTTTTTGACTTGGCATTGTCGTATCCTATTACACCGGTAAGCTCCGTGCCATCTGAACGCTTGGTTTCGGCTATAAAAAGTGTGGTTTTTGACACCAGAAGGCGAATGACCCATCAAATATATTGTACATTATATCTATATTTTTTTAACACAGTCAGATTGTACTTCTTATTGCGCGTCAAATGACGCCTCAATTATCTCAAAAGACCTGTTTATTATTGAGATCCGGGTTTTTATTGAGAAATATCGGAAATATCGATGTTTTTGACACCAAAATAGTTATATCGAAATGATACTTTTTCAATATGGACAAAAATATCCGTATAGATATTTTTGAAATATGCGACGACCCTCGTTTGAACTCTGTTCATCTCAAAATCATGGAGAATGAGAGTTATAAAGGAACTTTGCTACGCTTCTGTCAGATATTAGCCAGCTGTTCGGTCACACACTTGCGCGCTCTAGATACATTTGGGTCAGCTGTTCGCTTTCACTTACGCTCTCTGGATACATTTGGGAATATGGTCGCGACGCTCTAACCACAGTGATTTCCTACTGCCACTATAAAGTATCTTTAATAATTAATTACGCTCTAATACTTTTTGCTTTATGTCAAAATGCCCCTAGAAATGATTTCACATTTAAATTACTTGTTTTTTATTATTTGGGCGTATTGCTCAGTCGTCTAACTGGTGCTGAATAAAAACCTCGAAATTTTTTTAGTTATTAGTTTTTTTTTTTCAATAGCAAAATTTGTGTCCACAAGTTTTAATTGTGTACTTGACGATATAAATTAAATAAATAATTTCTCTTAAATATATATCTCAAAGTTATATTTGATTTGAGTTTTGAAAAACCGATCCACTGTGCAGCGGCTTCTGTGTTTGTCGACTCTTGGTTTATACCGGCTGGCTGACCACAGACGCACAAAAAAAAGGGCCTCCCATTCCACTAACAAACTGCATGCACAACAGGTCGGTCCAGCAGAAAGCGGTCCACACGTTGCCGTTAATTTGTTATTGTTGCACAATTTGCAATAGGTAAGCCAAAAGGCTACCAAATGGCGATTCCACATAATCAACGTCATTTGCAACCAAACTCATAAAGTGTCGCATATTCCCTCGTATATGGTCAATTGATATATTTGTCTGGCTTGGTTCATGGAGTGTAATCGACAGAGGTAAGAGTAGAGTATCAGGACTCAGCTAGTGAACTGCAGATTAATTCAACGTTTTAATAATTATAATCAAGCTGAGAATGTGTTTTTGAATTCGATAAAAAAAACCGTCGGCTTGTCCAGCTTTCCTCAATAATCTAAATAAGAAGAGAAATACCCCTGACCCCAAAAGCTCCAAATATCAATGCATTAAACGGACTTTATTTATTTAGTTATAGTGCTTGTCATTTCTGTTAGCCAAATTGAATGGTTGTGTTGAAGGGACAGAGTGGCGATCTCAGCAAACAGGCCAACAAGATGCAGGTACCCTCTGCAACCGGCGTGTTGAGCAGAAAGACCAAAGCCATTACCAACATGGCAAGAAAAAGGATGGTGGAACTCATGGTGATAACTTCAAAACAACCAATGCTTTTGGAAGTGAGAGTTCTACTCTATTTATATCAAAATATCTAGGGATTGTATAATACAATTTCACATGCGCGAACTGAATAAATTTACTTAGTTGTCACTTACTTAGTTGAGTTGGGTAAATATCAATATTTTGAGCATTGTTGAACTAATGATGCGCATGGTGCATGTGCATCATATAGAAAAAGACCCAAATTGGGATGATAAACAAAGATGGAAAGGGGCGTTCCATTGCCGTATGCTGACTGGGATTTTGGAATTTGACCTGGTCCATGAAAACATCAATGAAAACTGAGCCGCAACTCGAATGATGAGACAAAAAAATAATAACTACCACTGCAGAACCTTCTTTTGAAATGACGATGCAGAAGGCTGCACATTTGTATCTCTCAGTGTTTCATGTGTGTGTTATAGTAAACAATGCCACCAATACGTAGGGGTGGCTGTTTGAGCCGTCGAACGAATGCAGAAACACACGTGCGAAATTTTAGAGCAGCAAGAACAGATCAACAGTTACATGAAATAAATGAATTAAAGTGTGTCAGAGTTCTTAACCAAGAGAGACAACAACAACTGAAGCAAATACGAGCGCTCCAGACAAATGTTAACACACGCAGAAGAATTAACCGACAGCTTCAGCAAGTACATCGAGCATTTACCAGATATGAGCCACATATTGAATATTAAGCTCTTCGGAAAGTACTAACCCTTGCCGCGTCAACTAGTCCATTGCATAAGTAAACTGGAGCGCATACCCTCCTGTGCCAGATCAACTCTTTTTGATTCCTGGAAACTATTTACCAAAGTATTCTCAAGCAAAACTGTAGCCGTCTAATTCTTTCATTCATTATAACACAATTAGATTTTGGGATCAACTATCAGTCCATAGCCTTACGCTTTGTTCTTTTGTTTCATTTTGTTAATTAAACAACAACAAGAAAATTAAATTTCAAGCTCACAGACAACAATACATAAATTTGTATAAGACAAACAAAAAGCAAAAGGAATGTCAAATAAATTCACAATGAAAAACCACAAATGGCAAGGATACAAAGATAACTACAGAAGACATCCAAGTGAGAGGTGGAATGCTGAATTAAACAAAAGCAAGAGATGCTCTAAATTGTCAATTAGATACAACTTTTCTGGCATATCCAAAAAACGCAAAATTGCACTGGATGATGACCTTCTTCTCATCAGAAATTGAATCTCCAAAAGCAACAAACACATAAAAATCTACAAATTTTTGTCAAGCAATTCAGTTGATCCCGGGCGTGGTCGTAGCTGAAACCGTGCCAACAAATTGCAGGCGCAGCTGTTTACAAAAATTTTGTACTTTGGCATAATATTTATGTAGATTTTTGTGAGCAAGTGTCGAAAAATTGATGGCAAACAATTAAGCGAGCATTTGTTAGTATAAAGAAATAGTTGTAAAAGTAAACAAATGCATATCAAGATGTAGTAAAGCGGGGACGGAGAAACATAGGAAGAAAAGCATTTGACAAATAACCAGAAGGAGAAAACGGAGCTAATGTCAGGAGCTGTGTGTGTGTGTCTATGACTGAGTGCTTTACAGCAACATTTGTGCTCCTAGCACCATTAAGTTGATCGGAACTCTCCTATATGTCTAGAGACAGAAACTGTTTGTAGATGTTATGCCTAGTTCACTGTAAGGTTCACTTTTTTCTCTCCAGTTTCTGCAAAAGTTTAGTGTACACTTAGAATGGCCGCGAGATTTGTAATTTACGGCAATAAGAAATCTTTCTCGGGAATTAAAAATCTTTTGCATCAATCTTTGATTTGCACATTTTGTTTTTGGTAAGAAATATTTTAGTGGTTTGTTTTCACCTTGTTTAACCAACTTGGAGCAGTTCAAATCCTACCATTTTTGTTCCTTTCATATTCCTAGCCAACTGGTGTTTATTCTCATTTTCATTTTTTACATTCCATTTCTTTTCGCTTTGACGACTGGTTTTAAAGTGTGGAATTTGTTTGGGACCGCCTACGTGGTGTGCGTTTTATGTTCAATACGTGTCCTGACCAACAATGACGAACACTGGCGCTGGCACTTGCACTGTGTGTCTATCTAATAATAGAAAACGGACAGCAATCGGAAAAATTGAACCAATTTGGTTGGGGGGTTAACCTTGTTTTCCAACTGCTGTGCTGGTGTGGCCTTTTCAACAATCGTTCACTCAATTCATTTATTCAAAATTCACTTCAAACATCAAAGGGGAGAACGAAATGTGGCAGTTCCCTGCCATTAGGCGGGGCGTAAACATGTCAGGCATGTAATTAGATTGTCGCACTGTCAAGTTGCTGTTGGTTGACCAATGCATAGCTCAAATTAGGATTCGATAGCACTTTGAGGAAAAGGGCTTTCGCGCTGCGTTTGGGGTCTGGTATTTCCGCATCGAATTGCTCAAGGGATATTAATTAAATGTGCAGCAAATAGTTGCAATTCTCCAAGTTCATGTCGATGTCGCAATGGTTTTGTAACCGCAAAACGGTACAAAGGGATGGCTGCCTCCTGCCAGCTTTTTGAGTTCTGCGTGCACATGCAAAATGCTATGTCTGTACTGGATGTTGTTGTTGTTGTGTGGACACGACATGGACACACGCACACAAAACGCTGCAAGGCTGAAAAACAAGAGATAAATATGAAATATCGAAATGACATTTCAGTGCGCGTTGGCTTGAAATTGTTCCATCTATCTGCATAGCAATATTTGGTAAAAGTAGGGAAAAGGCAGGTTAAAAATGTTTTTACCGATGTTAGAACTTAATACTGAAATTATATTTTTATTGCTTTTATGGAATCGATTTTCTATATCAGAAGATATTTCAAAAATAAATTAAATTGCTCAAAACGACCCGAAACCGAACCCCTAAAAACCGATTCGTGGTTCTTTGGTCCACCTAACCCAAACGTATAACGCCAATTTTGGAATAAATGACCTTCGTGCTTCGTGCGTGAATTACCAAAGTTTTTATACCCTTGCAAATGCTGGTTTTGAAAAATATGAGGTTAAGAACGGTCTCACTAAAATCAAAAACCGATTTCAACACAATTTTGCAAATCTTTCTGAGAGCATAAAAAGAATGATCTAATGGAAAATATAAAGTGTTTTCACTAAGTTCCATCTTTCGATTTATCGGTCCTATGGCATCTATAAGATATAGTCTGTTTAAGTGGATTTAATATTATTAATTTTCGAGTTTAAGAATAATAAAATTATAAACAAAAAAAAATATTCCTTAGACCCATTTTCCAAACAATCTTTTTGGTTCCGATACATAAGCAACGTACAATAAAAAGAAGAGTTTATGCATAATTTCTTGAAAACTGAGAGACTAATTTTCTAGCAAACAGACAGACTAACGGACTATAAGAAGGGAAATTAGGAAATGAATTTTCCTAAGCGTTGCCAACTCTTGGGCATAATTGTAATAACCAAGGGAATAAGAATTTGAATTGGTTTAAATTTCAAGCGCGTCTTGAACATGACTTCACTTAAAACATGTGCGAAAAAAAATTTTTAACCAACAGAATATAGTTGCGAAAAAAATAGCACCACTACAATACATTGTGTACTTGATAAAATAAAATGCGATTACTGTTGCGATTTTTTTAAATAAATTTTTTTTTGTATAGTTTAGTATTCTCCATAAACAAACAGAGTCTTATTGTTCTTCAAATTTGTATCTATATTACCCTTATTTTTAATTTGCCTCTGTAGTAAGCACGTGTTTATTAATTTTGACTAAGATTTCATTGTTTCTATCATAAAAGTTATTAATAATCATCACAATGGGACGTGAAAAGCTCTGAGCTGCGGAGAAGCGCGATCTTATCAAAAAATTGACATTGGACGGAAAAACTTACGGAGAAGTTGGACAATTGGTAGTATGCTCCAATAAAAGGATTAAAAAAGTGTTAAACTATGAAGAAAAGATTGAAACACGCGAAGGAAAACGATCTATGACCCCTTTTTATGTCAAAAGACTGATTCGTCCCAACAATGGAGGAATATTTAATGGTCAGATGAGTCCAAAGTGGTTATGTTTGGTGGAAAGGGATCTTAATCATCCTTTAGACGCTCAAGGAACACAGAATACAAACCCCAAGACACCACAAAAACCATTAAGCAGGGAGGGTGTACTGTAATGGTATGGGCCTGCTTTTATTACTATGGAGTAGGTCCAATACATTGGATAAAAACCATTATGGATCAGCACCTGTACGTGAATATCATGAAGACAGTAATGCTAAGCTATGCAGAATACGAAATGCCGCTCGTATAGGTCTTTCAAAAAGACACTAACCCCAAACACACCAACAATAAAGCAGAGGAATGGTTGAGGACAAACTTTTTGAACGTTTTGGAGTGGCCTGCTCAGTCGCCTGACCAGAATCTGTAGTCTGACGTCAAGAAGGCAGTTGCTGCTTCCGAACCAACCACTAAAAAATTCCCCTAAAACGATGACAGGAGTTAGTTGATTTCATGCCATGAAGCTGTTATGGCCAATAAAGGACACTGTACTGAATATTAAATAATAAATATAGATTTAGTATTAATAGTTCAAAATTGTTAACTAAAGAATTCCTTAATTATTGGCCATTTTTTAAATTTTAAATTCTTGTTTAAAATGTGGTGCTATTATTTTTTTCGCCTAATTTTATCACTTTCAATAAAGTTCCTTTAATAACTGAAAAACGTTAGAGAAAAACGTAATTTTTCTTTTATTCCCAGAATTGTGCGAGTCTTCCCTGTTACTTAATGTTAAAAATGTGAGTTGGGCAACTGTTTAAAAACTGCTTGTGTTAATGGTGCTATTATTTTTTTTGGCAGCTGTACATAAAAATTGTTTACTAAATATATATTTAGTAAAAATCTTATATTACGGTAAAAATTCCTACTACTCTGCGCTGTTCACTTCTAGATGGAAGCTAGTTTTAACCGTACACTAAGATGCTATCAGGATATCTTTGAAGTGATGTCCCACAAGAACTGAATTAAAGTGCTTGCATCACGGTTGCGGCCGTTCCTGCGTATAGTCTATTTTTACTGGGCTGCTGATTACTCTTGCAGGAATCTAAAAATAATGCGGATTACTATACTACAGTGGGCGAAAAATACCCGAATTTTGTTTATAAAATAAAAAACTTTGTTCTTGTAAATTCATTTCGTTTCCCTCAAAGTAGTCTCCCCCGAATGCATTACACTTGTGCCAACGTTTTTTTTTTTTTCTAATTTTTAAAAAATTCTGCCAAGTCCTCTTCCGCTATAGTCTTTAATTTCTTCATCGTTTCGGTGATAACAAAACGGTTTCTGGAGATTAGCGAATTGCCCAGTTAGCCCAAACGGTCACTCGAATTGGTTTTTACTGTTATGTCGGTATTATCTGCCGGGAAGGTCCGAGTGCTCTTGCAATTATTAAAGCAATCATTTAAAATGGTACCAGTTATGCTTCTTATCGGCCTCCCCCTATTGTACACCATCATTCCGATTAAGATGGTTTTTTAATAAATATTTTTTAACGAAATGGCTTTTCGTGTACAACTTTGACGATTGATTTCTCGAAAACATGACTTCTGAAAGACTTAAAAGACCCAATACTCGTTTAGGGGATGGATCGTTGAATTTGATGTACAGCGATATCTCTGATCCTACGGAATATGGACGAAGCCGCAGCACATCGAACGCGCTTGTAAATAATATTTGCTCTTTCCTCCAATCCAAAGCGGGGAAACGTGAGGATCGGCACAAAAACCTGATCCAAAATCAATTCGATTTTTGAGTTTAAAAATCAAGTTTCAGCGCACTCAAAATACTTTTCTATTAGTGAAAACATTGCGTTACACTTTCTTATTCTCTCTCTCCCTGTCTCTCTTTTTGCCCTCTATTTGGAGTACGGATAAGTACTTGCAAATCAAAAAATGGGTACTCAAATCAAGTCCAAAAGGAACTTGATCTAAAAAAACAGGAATATGGCTATTTCTCACATATTCAAGGATTGAAAAAAGCCCGCAAATGTCGATTGGAGGTTTATTCATCTTCTTCTTCTTCTCTTCTCTCAAAATTTACCTATTTGTCCCATAAACTAAGAAGTAGCAAAGTAAATTGTAAGTTTATCTGACACATAACAGCTATCTGGAAGAGCAGAAATCGGCCTTAAATGGGCAAACACTGCAAACAAATATTTGCTTTACTAAGCAAAAACAAAAAAAAACAAGAACAATTTTAATTGTTTATTAATAATCAAACCCACGCATTCTTCCAAACCAGAGGCATACTTCAATGGGTCAAGTGGGTGGTCAAGAAAAAAAAGCGCTGACAGTCATCCAGCAAAACGTTGAAATTTGGCCGGGTTGTTGCCATTTATTAGGCCAACTCTACCCGGCCAAATTTCCAAACTAAATCAGCAATAAAAATAATTTAAACAAAAATTAAAAATACATTTCAAGTCGGTTCATTCAAGATACACACAAGAGAAAAGAGAGAAGAGTACGTGCCGTAAGCCAAAAAGTCATAGCAAAATTTGATATCCGTTTCCGTGCAAATTAAATGCAAAACGCTTTGTCTTTCGTGTACACGTGATGTGTTGTGGTTAATTGGACGCCGTTCGGATTTGGTTCAATTATTTGTGGGGACCCAAAGTTCATTGCCACAAAATACAGCAAAAGTTTCACCATTTGAGAGAAATATTAGAATAATTATGTCAAAGCGAGAATTCCATGTGTATAAAAGTCATTTCAGTCCCTTTTCATTTTCCTTCTCCTACTCCACCTCCTTCTTCTCTTTGCATATTATACAAGTATTTTCATTTTATGGCTGTTAGTTGTAGTTGCTTTTGTTTTTGTTGTTTCGGGTTCTGCTTCGTTGACCAACAGAGCTGGTAAGTTGGTCGGTTAGACGGTTCGCCCAGTTGGTTGCGCTTTGATTGCTTTGTGTCGTTCCCTGGGTCCAAAATGGGTGAGTTGAGTGACTGCCAGTTCTCTCCCTGGGTGTGTGTGTTTGTGTCTCAAAAGCTTTACGTCGGAAATTAGTTTTAATCCACTTCCTCTCCTGCCAGCCACAGAGCAGCAGCATCTTGGTATCATATTTTGCCTTTTATTTTGCTCTTAAAAATGCGTAATAAATAAATAAAATGTCTCGAACCATAGCTGGGTGGTGGCCAGAAGTTGTCAATTGGCCCCGTCACGTGCACATCGTTGGAACGTCATTTAAAAATCTCTTTGGCATTGACTTTGGTCGTCCAAGCGCCTCCCGCGGTCAACTTAATTACTTGTGTGTTAATGGCATAAAATATGCGCCTTTTTCGAATTGAGGTTTATTACCAACTCCGTTAAGAAAAAGTTTTTATTTTCGGGGTCATTAAACCACAAAAACAACAACCAATTTAAGAATTTTAAGCAAATATTTAAATTAATTTTAATCATACCAAAAATCCAGGAAAATTTTATATACTTTAAGGTGATTTTGCAATTTATTTACCTGCAACGAAAGAGGAAAGTTTTAATTAAAATTAATTATGCATTGATGTGTGTCAAGTTATTTGTTTAACAGAAAGAAGACATGCCAAATGTGAAACACATGTCAAATGGTTGTCCAAGTTTTTGTCTAAATTTTTCAACTTGCTAGCAGCAAAAACATGAAAAGTGTATTGTCGATTTCTAGATGCACGCAAGGTTATTGTTCGTGCTTGGGTTCAAAGGACCAAGTCGTTTGGAATTCGGCCAAACAGTCGCTTGAATGGTCGACACTTAGCCTGATTTTTGGAAGCATATTTTGATTACCGACGAGGCCCATTTGACGTTCTATGGAGTCGTTAAAAAAAATTGGCAAGCGAATAATCCACTTGAGATCCATGAAACACAATTGTTTGACCAAAAAAATTAACGTTTGATCTCTGATACAAAAGTGGATGAGATCTCTATTATTTCGGTGCTTAGATTGAGAATGAGAAGTAAGATATTTTCCGGGCTAAAAATTGATTTCGAACTAGACTTAGGGTCGATTTCACAGCGGTTAGTGTGCTGGACTGCGGGGCGGAAAATCGTTCGTGGGTTCGATACCGCCTCGGAACATTTAATAATAAAATGTTTTTTTTTCTATCTATAGAAAATAGCTTTTACACATCCGGTCACCTTCACCAGCTATTGGCGCCAGCTGTTAAGTAACTAGCCATGAAAAAGCAAGTTCTCAAACTTTGCCGTTCGGATTCGGCTTTAAACGGAAAGTCCCTTTCTCTTGGGCGAAAAACTTAATGGGTTTTTAAGGCGAGAAAAACGCACATTTTTATGATTTTTTTGCGGCGACATCAATAATATAATTTTAGTAAACTTTATTACATATTATTGTACAACTTTTGAAGCATACCTGTTAAGTTGCCATTAGAATTACTAATCAATTAAATTATTTTTGGAAAATAGTCGTAGTAATTAAATAGTTGTCTGGTGAAAAATTTATGATTATTTAATGATAACGATTAAAAATAATCAAAAATAATGGAAAATTACCATAAATTATTCAAAATAATTGAAAATAATGAAAATAATGGAAAATAATCGTTTCCATTATTCCATTATTAACAACATACAACATATTAACAAAAACGTATTTCTTCTTGACAATTACTAACTATCTCTAGAAGAAACAAATTGTCTATCTTCAAAACTGTAGGAGATATAACGTTTTTTCCAAATTGCGGGGGCGGGAGGGGCGTGGCAAAAATTGAAAATAAACTATAAGAAACATTTGTCCCATACATGTCAAACCTCTATCTCTTACCATCTCTGCTGTTTATGCTGATCAAGAATATGTATACTTTAAAGGGTCGGAAATAATTCCTTCTCTCTGTAACATACTTTTGCACAAACTTAATATACTCTATGTACCTTCGGTACAGAGTATAAAAAATCGCGATTAATTTGTTATTAAAAAATAGAAAAAAATAAAAACTCTTCCTGGATCGGTTCAGTATATTTTGAGTTCCTAACTGTTTACACAAGAAACAAGTAAGAAAGTCGCTCCGGCTCGACTATAACTTTCTCTGATTCCTTTATTTTTATATCATATGGCAAATCGGTTTCAGGTCCGGGAAGTTTTTTATGTTGTTTGACCAACTTTTGATAAAACCAAGAACTCTTACATCCTTTTATAAAAAATAATAATAAACCTTGTACTTTATGTCGTTCCGATATGAATCACCTTATAATTTTAAAACATATGGATTATAGCAGCTTGAACTTAAGCTCTGTTTATTGCATATTTATATTTCATGCCTCAAATTGACAACGCTAAAATGGGGAACTGTATAAAGGGATGTTAAAGTTATCGTCCTTTGAGCTTAATCTTATGTACTGTTTAATAAGAAAGAAATTTCAACAATCAGTTCAGGTCATTTCAAAAAAAAATAATAAAGGATTATGCTAAACATATATACATTTTAACCGACACTAAAAATATTCCACTAAAGTGAGGAAAATTGCCTTTTTAGCATCGCTTCAGTGGCAGTCAATTGCCTAAAGTGATGAAAATGTTAAAGAAGAAATAGGAAGAAAGAGAGCAAAAAAGTGAGGCGGGGAGGCTTAAGCCAAACTGTGAAGGTGGTCCAGTTAAGGTAACTTCATTTCTCTCTCTATCTCGCTTTACCTTCTTGCATCTATCCAAACACAATGCGAGGCTAAATGACAGATACACACATATTCACTCAGGGGCTATTATGGCTCAAGAGGAACGGACAATGGAACTACGTACCATAGTGTTTGTGTGTGTGTCAAGAGGCATAGGGCAATGGCAGCGACGACTACGACTAATGGATGAGCTGTCTCAGCTCAGTGTTCGCTTGTCAACGTACTCGTAGTTAGGCCATTGCCAGTGAAAAGATTTCAAAGCAGGATAAAAAAATGCTATTGGCGAAAATTAGATGTTCATTTGAGAGTTTCAGTTAATTAGCTGGCTTAAGTCGCCACTCTGTATCTTTGCCTAAGTAATTATTGGTTGTATTTGTGATTTTTGAAGTTAGACCTCTGTATGAAATGGGCGACTATTTTCCTTTCGCTTATTTATGGCCATTTTACTGTTTTCCAAAAAGAATTCAGATTCAAAATATCTAATTTAATTTAATTTCTCCTAAATTTTAATTCGGTTCTATTTTCTTGTCATATTACCCAATATTTATTTGTCCCTTTCCAAGAATTCTACCAATATCTTGAAATCCCACTTAACCAGGTTAATTAACTTCAACTGCATCATCTACATTTTGTGGTTCACAATGCGAGAGGGTTGACACAGCAAACCAAATAAAGATTGGCTGATGGACAGCACAAAACTCAACAACAAGCCGTGATGATGCTGCAGAAGCTGATGCCTGCCTTGGCCAAAACAATGGTCAAAACACAGTCAATACAATGCAGTTATGACCACTGGCAAGTGTGCGAGTGTGTGTGTGTATCTGATAGATACATTTTTACAACAGGTAATAGGTTGCTGCCAAATGCCTGAAAATTGGCCAGCGCTCACTGGAAGCGAGGTACATAAGTGGCTGGATCAAATTCGGTTGTGTTGATTTTTTCTCTCTTTTTTTGCAGCTGGGGCGATGAATGCACTTGGACTACCTGTAAGTAACAGCACCAACACTCACTGAGTGTGTGAGTGTGTGTTTGAGTTTGTTGTGCCCGCTCCACAGAGTTTGGTATTCTCTTTGTCAATAAGCTTCGTTTCGCTTTTTATGCATTTATTTTGGTTCTTTGTTCTGTTCTGTGCTCTGGCTTTGGCTGCTGAGGTAAACGCCGATTTAGCCAGCGGGTTATTGTTTAGATTATATAAACTGCAGACGAGTCCGAGTCCAAACAGCGCTGGCAGGGCAGATGGTTTTGTTCTCGTTTGGTTCTTCCGCTCCTTACCTTTGCCTTCTTTGCCTCTCTCCCTGCCCTGTTTGGCTGTCTTCTGTGGTATCTTTACGACTGATTGTATTTCCTTTTTGTAATCATTATCGACCATTACACGCTTTTGTATCTAAAAAAGGTTGCCCCCATACGCGCAGCTGTAACACACTAGGCACACTAGGAGATTTCTATTCTATTTGCGGTGCTCTGGTGGTGGAAAGTAATTGCAAGTAATTAGTTTAATTTAAAATGCATCTGGAAAGGTGTCCTGATTTTTAATTAGGAAATGTCAAGTAAGTAAACAATTCATTACTTGATTTAATGGTAAATATGCTACCTTTGGAAGGTCTTTAAAGGTAAATAAGCACCAACAAACACTAAATTAAACAGTTCGCCTACAACAAAGCGCCCTAAAGATTTCGTTATCGCTGACCATGCCTACTGATAAATCATGTAAAGGTTTTGGGTCAGAGGTAACTTCTGACTCTGCTTTCTAGCTTTTACACAGCCGTCATCTTCTTTGGTACTGCTACTGGATAAGCTAAAACGAGAGCGTAAGTTAAAGTCGGCTCTAACCGACTTCGATATACCCGTTACTCATGAAAAAAAATTCATTCCAAAAAGTATGCAACATTTTTTTATTTGCTCATAACTTGAGAACCGTTCATCCGATCTTTATCATTTTTTCGGCAATTCATTTTCGATTCATTTTGCTAATTACAAACTATTTCTAGAAGGTACGAATCGTCTATCTTCAAAACTGTAGGAGATATAACGTTTTTTTAAATTGCGGGGGCGTGGCCAAAATTTGAAACAAACTTGATCTGCGTGCAGATAAAAGAAGCATTTGTCCGATACATGTCAAACCTCTATCTCATACCATCTCTGAGATCTAGGTGTTCATACAGAAAGACGGACGGACGGACAGACGGACATGTCTATATCGACTCGGCTGTTGATGCTGATCAAGAATATATATACTTTATATGGTCGGAAATGATTCCTTCTGCCTGTTACATACATTTGCACGACTTTAGTATACTCTTTTTACTCTACTGGCAGCGCTCTGACCATACTTTACTGATAATACCCATTTTACTCTTCGGGTAAAAAGTATAAAAATTTTATTAAGAATAATGGATTTGTGTCCCGCGTACCCCGTCTCACAACCTTTTGACCGATAGAACCATCTTAGCCTTTTTTAAAGAAGTTGTTTTCGGAAAAGTTGTGCGCCCGTTGAATTTGAACGTGGTGGTGTGTCACGACGTGATTGTGAGCCAAGCATCCTTGCAACGTACGTGTTTCTTAACTCAACTAAAGTCAAACATCGTGAATGCAGTATTCACAAAAATTTTTAAAATTTCTTTTTTCTGCAGAAAATGTATATGAATTTTTTGAAAAACGCTTTCCTTGCAATTGCTCAACATTTCACCAAGCTTAGCAACCTGCGTAACTAGTTTATTTTGTGAATCCATCGTGCCAAAAAAGAAAATTTGCTCACGCGCGCACCTCTAATTGGGACTTCTCTTATGTGGTTCAGGTGTGGGCCAGTCAGAAAAAAAAAATTTAAAAAACAGTATTTTTAGTAAAAAAAAATTTTTATAAATAATTTTATTTCTTTAATAAAGGTAACAATACTACAATACTATATCATTTGTCAACTTGATTTCAACCAAAAATTTTAAAAGAAAAATAAGTTATATGGTTATCGCTATATAAAATCGCTAATAAAAAGCCTTTAGTCAGGCAATTGCAATAAATAAACTATTAACCTAGAATTTAATGAATGTTTTTATTGAACATTTCAATAAATATTTAGTTGTAGAGTCAGGACAGGCATTTTCGCGGAACGTGTTTCTGTGACTGGTGTAAGCCGAAAATGCAGCGAATTGAGCAAATCCAAAGTGAAATCGATGCTCATTGTCTTTTTTGTCATCAAAGGCATCGTCAACCATGAATTTGTTCTTTCTGGACAAACCGACAACGCCAAGTTTTAAGTGAAAGTGGACGAGAGACTCGTTTTCACTTTGGTTCATGTTCTTTAGATCTGCATACTTAAAAAAATAATAGTTTTGGAATCTAGTTGTCCTTCTCTAAATTTTAGTCTAGATTTTCGTATTTGAAAGGCTGAAAAGAAAAAAAATGAAGAAAATGATGTCATTTCTTCCATACAAATTGTTGTTTCATTTTGGCCTTCATTTTTTACATCTTACAAATTATGACATTCCCCACGAAGGAATCTGGTATTTTTTTAAAAAACACTAGCTACTCTCTGGAATCAGAAAGTGTCACCACCAATAATTTGTTAATTTGAATTTAAAAAGTAGGCGCAATTTTGCTTAATATACAAATTAGTCAACAAAGTTTTAGTATTTAGCTTTCTGCTGATTATTCAGGAAGATAACAATGCGTTTGCTACACATTATTGCTGTAATGACGGGTATTTTATTTTTTCTAAATATTTCATGACGTCCACGTGAGTTTGAAAGTGGCGCCTATTGTTTTAATCAAACTCTTCAGCTCTTTTTGATATTTCGTATCGTTGTGAATGTCAAATAAATGACAATTCACCAAAGGAAAAGGCAAACATTTTTAGAAATGAAAATGACAAGAAATGAAGCCAGTGGAAATAGGCACTGACTTGTAGCATTGTGATTTAGTGTAACCAAAATTATATAAATCGAATTAAAATTTGAATATAATTGCCAAATTTGACAATATTTGCTTTAACTTTAACGTGCGTTTGATTTTTCTCAGTTACATTCATATGTGTACTATCCTAGAAATTTCATAAAATTAGCAGTTAATGCCTACAAAAATTCTAGAAAGCTTAAAGGTGGGATTTTTGGATTTTCCGTCATATCTTGGAAAAGGACATTAAGATATGACTTTGCCTTGCCACTCGTATTCAGCATGGGAAGACCCGCAGATATTGGTTTAAGATGATCGGGGCTATTTTTTACTGTAGACCAGTTAGTTAGTTGAGAGGAAAACAAAATCGATAACCTTTACCAGCTAATGGGCCCAGCAGTCAAGCGATGAAAAAGCTTATCAAAATGTTCCTTTCTCTTGTGCGAAAAAAAGAGATTTCGGCTGTGTAAAGCCAATTATTTAATCGTTAACAATGCTCGATTGTAAGATTAACCCTGAATGTCGTCAAACACGGATGCCGATTTATACATATTTATTCAGCCTCGTAAGTATACATTCAAAAGTTTAAATTTTAAACGGAAGAGTTTTTGACATCAGCACAGCTTCTCACCTTAACGCACACACACGCTCACACATATTATAAAAACTGAATGTGGTTAACAACAGAGTTTCAAGTGAATACCAAAAGTGACCTCAAAGATAACCCGTAAATCGGTTTCATGCCTGAATGCGCCCAATCAACCAACACCCCTATCGATGTCTCCCGTTGATATTTAAATTCTTCACCAATTTGGGGGGTGCGACAACACAACACAAAGTGTCTGATTTCTTCAATGAAAAATGACACCGAGTTGACAATAATTGGATTATGGAAGAAAGGGAGAGAAAAAAGGGGCAAGTGAGCAAGTTTATTAACACATTTATTCAGTTTCAAAGTCAACAGCATCTGCTGATTTAAAATCAGAACTTTAAGCGGCATATGCAAAAGTTTTGCACAAAAGTCAACCGCACCGACTGACTTTTACTGCCGCCAACCACTAAACATTATAGTTCGTTCTGAAATTGGGTCAACTGGAATTGCACTCGGAGAGCTGTTCATGTTGCCTTTTGTGCTGCACGCGAACGGGTTAGGCGCCCCCATGTGGCATGTTACACACACACAATTAACAATCGTTTAGTTGAAACGCTTAACCTCAAGTTATTCAGCTTGCCACCTCCTTTTAGTAAATATTTTCAAAGGTATCGTTTTGTTTACAGCATTGTATGCAATTAGTTATTGATAATCGGGATAATTGCATGCGAAAGTTGTCCCCAGGATAAATGTTCTAATGCATTGAAATGGTGGTTACAAACTAATGCAACCGAATAATGAATTAAAAAAAAAAACAAAGAAATAAGCCAAAAACCTAAAAATTAATCAAAAATTAAAATCTGTTAAATATAGCAACTTGCCGCTCAAACGAGGGTTGTTTAAAAAAACGTCTGCCGCAGGAATGACAGCTATCTGGTCTAATTCCTTCATAAGTAGACATATTCTTTTTTAATAGCTATTTTTGTAGTATTGCAGCAGCTCACTCGAGTAAAGCCTAAGTATAATTTGTAATTCACCTTTCTATTTACTTTATATTTTTTGTTCCAGCATTCATTGCTGGCTTTTTAATTCTAAGGCTAATGCTAATGTGAACGTAAAATGGCACTTTGCAAAATGCACACATGAATGATTTCAAGCCCAAGAGGCTGGGCAAAATGTGTCCGTTGGAGTGTAATAAGATGCCTTGAAAGCTTGACAGGCGGTAAAATGTGTTAATAATGCACACTCACACACACACAAACAACACTTCTAGCAGGAAATGCATGTGTTCCATTGTTTGAATGTTTGCCCATCGAGCTAGCCAACTGTGCCGAATTTGACAATCGGGAAACGTGTTAAGCAAATAACAGATCCGGCAGAGATAAAGGGAGAAGAAGTTTTGCCTTATGAGATGATACTGTTCAATTGAGAATAACGATTCCTATCAATTGGGGGGTAAGTTCTTTAGTTGCTCTTTTTAGATCTGCCCCATAAAACACATAAGACACAGAGACTCGAAATTTGGTCACGATATCGAGTTAATTTGCAAAAAAAAAATTTGAACCACATTTCATTTCAAAAGTTTAACTTCGAATGTTTAAGAACTATAAATCAGGTCGAGCAAATATTCCATAATTCTACAAATTGTTTTCATATTGTTTACTGTTTAAAAATTCTAAAGAAATATTAGTAACGTATAATATTTAAAAACACCTACCTGTAGTCATTTGTTAAGCTGTCAGCTTGCAAAAAGCACGCGTGGCGCAGACAGTAGAGCATCGCCTCTTAACTTGGAGTTCGTGCGCTTTATTCCTAGTGCAATCGTAAGTTTCGCCACTCTGTACGGCAGGTACCCAGAGTACCTCCCGCCCCCGCAATTTAGATAATGATGGGTAGCACCTGCCTTTTTTCTCCTAGGAAAGTTGATTTCCTTAAGCAATCAGCACAGAGGACGTGAAATGGTTTATGAAAACATAGATTCAGTGATAAGGGGATAAAGTTGAGGGGTGATTGAGGTTTTTTTTGGCCAACCTTCTCAGATGAGTCAATTTTAATATTAACAAGTCAATGTATGATTACCCCAAGCGTAATCCTACGGTAAATTATGGAGGTTAACTATAAGAAATCCACAGGAATTAAAATGGTAAAGAGACTTCTGGATACGAGCTTAATGCTTTAGCACAGATTCAACTCTCACCGTACTCGAGAATCGGAGGGACAATAGAAGTGTGCAGAATCTTCGTCTTATTAAAATCATAAAATTTCTTTGACCAGCACCTAATAAACCCAAGAATACTCAAAATTAGCGAAGCGTCGTTGAAACTACCTTCTGGTTCGAACCGGGGTAGTTTTAGTTTTTTGCACACACAACACATTTATGAAATATGGAACTTAGTTAACTCTTTCATTCTTTAATAGGTGTCTAGAGCAGCAATTGTGAACGCGAGCGATGCCAACAAGTGAGAGTGTCTTGGTGTTCGAAAATAAAGATCCGTGAATTTGCTTCGACCTAATCGTTTCGAACTCAGGCGAGCGATTGACTGCTTTTTGCTCTCTCGTCCTCAGCTTCGACATGCGTACGGTTCGTGTACGAACCAAAACGCCTTCGCCACCGGGGAGAACCCAGAGACCATCGCGGTTTTTGAGTCATGATATTTTCTATGAAATATTGGACCTAAGTTTGAGTTAATCATTAGTAAGTATATCAGTGAACTTTCATCAATACTGACTCCTTGGCATGTTAAAACAAATTTAAGCGGCCCTTGACTAATACTTAAGTCAGGAACAGCTTATATAAGAAATGCGACATTTTAAAATTCTTTACAATAATACGTTTTTCCAAAGCTTTAATACATTTGAATATATAAGCAATCTTTAAATTCCGTCAAAAAAAAAAGCAATGAGTTCGTTTCTCGATTATATTTCACTTTTTCATTATGTTCCTGCTCCTGCAGAAGGCCATAATGGTAAATAATTATTGATGCTTGTATTCGTAAGATCTATTTGACTTGTTTTCTGGCTCCCAAAATTCAGTTGTAGGAATTGGGATTGAATTTAAAATGCGAGAACGTTTTTCTAAGCACTTTCTAAATATGTATGAATATTTAATAGTGCGAAAAACTTGTGTTTGCATTTATTTATATGGAAATTTATATCTAAATACTAGAAAAACCCCCTTCGATTTTTTTATGATTATGAAATTTGACTTTTGTACGTAATTTTCGAAACCCAACATTACACACAGAAACAAAATGAAAAACTAACCGGTAAAAACTCCAAATATCGATGTCATAATTCAGGTGCATTAAGAGTTTTAAACAGAAAAGAGCTAATTAATTCCTGATATTTGGACCATTTTCAGTATAATCTGATCTGAATAATTCCAATAATGTAACTATATGTAAGTTTATAGCAGATTTCCTTAAAAAATTGTGTTGCTTTTTATATTTGACTCATTATTATTAAAAAACTGTCCATATCGGAGTACTTAAAGTTATGTATTTATAGATTTGGAGAACATTTGAATTTAAGAATTTAAAAATAAATTTTAATACATACATTTCGCTGGAGTTTGAAAGCTTAGACAATTAAGAGAAAGATGTGCGGGCCCACAAAAAGGCACAAATGTGAAAAGATGCAGCGGAAAAGGACGAAGAAGTCGATGACAACTACAAAGGTACTATAACATACTCTGTACCCGGAGTAGGAGCTGAAATCAGATCTGCCGCTCTGCTCATCTCTAAGTTTCTCTCTCAATAAATAATTAATCGCTCATCCGATCTTTATCATTTCTTCGACACAACGATACATATTGCTAATGACTAACTATCTCTATAAGGTACGAATCATCTAGAGAAATACGATTCATCTATTCCGTACCTTCTAGAGATATTTAGCAATCAAGTTTATTTATCAATTGGCCGAAAAACCGCTAACGATCGGATGAACGATACTTAAGTTATGAGCAACAAAAAAAAGACCAGACACCTTTTAAACGCCGGCTTGGTTAAGGACTGATTAACATCCCATCTCCAGATCGATTCACCAAACCTTCAAACATTTTCTCATTGTCCAAGGTCTGCCTTGGCTCAATTATCTAATTTACACTTACATATGTATGAATTCAATATGTAAGCAACATAAATCTTAATTACAAAACTTTTGACTCGGGCAGCGTTGCCAGACTTCATGTCAGAAAAAAAGGAATTAATTATGCCCAACTCCCTGCCGCCCACTACAGCATATGCGGATGCAGACAGAAACGAATCCAGGAATCGGATGGAAGTTTCGAGTTGAGAGTTTGCGCGGCGAACACAAAAACAAAAAAAAAAACCTGTACACAAATTATCTATAATAAAAATGCAAAACTTTCCATGTGTGTGTGTGTGTGTCGAAAAAAGGGTTGAAGTTGGCAAAAAGAAGCGACATGTCGAAAATCAAAAACTCCGACTACTCTCCAGAGAGCCAAACAGCAGCCAGCCGCCGCTGCTGCTGCCGGAACAAATGACAGATGAAACGCACACGACAACAACAAACAACGAGAGGCCAGGACACACGAAGGTGATACGACGAATGGCAAAAAACAGTTGAGTTCCAAAAGCTTCATTGTTCGTGTTTCAGATCAAACCGGAATAACCCCTAATGAAAACAACAACAGCAAACAGAGGGAGCAACTGTTACCGAATCGATTAAATGAATGAGCGACACTCACACACACACACATCCAACCGCATCCGTCGCCGCCATATTAGACATGTGGGCGGCAAAAATAATTTATGCCCCAACTTCATTCCACATTTACATTCCACATGCCTGGAAGTTGCTCGATTAGAACAGACAGGAGAAGAGCAGTGCTAGAAAAGCATTGCCTACTTTTACGGGATGCAAGACAATTTGGTTATTAAGTCTTTAGTTTCAGTTGCTCCCGCGAAAACAATTTCCTGAGAGCAAGCAGCGTCGTCAAGTCTCGCGGTGTCGTCGTCACCGTCGTCTTTGGCCATTCCAATTCGCTCTGATTTTTTAATAGATAGATACACATCGCCAACGATTAACCCGCCCCCTACCCCTCTGGCACACACACACACATAAAAATGTTGAAAACTTGCAACAGCCTTAACCACAAAAATTTGTGTAAATTGCGCGCCCCCAAAAAGTTCCTTTCGTCATCTCAAATGAGAAAACTTTCTCGTCTTGACTCCAAAATCAAAGCAATTTTATTAGTCGCAAAGAGAAAGACAGAGGGAGAGAGAGAGTTTGAGTGTGTGCGAGAGCGAGCTAATGCGTTGCTTTGGCAACTTCTTTTTAAGAACCTTTTGTGCACAAGATTAATGATGTGCCAACGTCTTGGAGGTTATGCAAATCCCTTTTATCCAAATTAACTGCCAGACTTAAGGAAAGAAAAAATTGCCAAAGGTAATTAGGCGCAATGAAGCAACAATGCATTGATAAGCCCCACAATAGAATTCAATTCAAAAGTTTGTGGGTGTCACGAGAGCATATGACAACCACAATAGTACAAAGAGAGTGGGAGAGAGAGCGAGTAAGTGCGAGAGCCAATTACGAGAGAATGTCAAGTAGCCTTCGTTCTCTTGAACTGATAAGCAAATGAATTGAAACATGACTACAAAAAATATTGGATTTATGCCGTCGACACGTAATTTAGTTTATATTCTTGAAATCTTTTCCACGATGACTAAATAAGAAACATTGAGTAGGGTTCAGCTTTATTCTGAATTATATATATATATAATATATATTTTTATTTCCGTGAAATTTATTTAGAGTTCAATTAACTAGAATTAGAAAATATTTTTACGCTTGGTCATTGTGTTATTGCACCTAAAACGTACGCGATCAAGCAATCATTGTTAATGATTTGAATTTAAATACATTTTTTGGAAAATTTGAACTTTTAAAGCCTTGGCGAGGTCATCAAACCTTATAATTTCTCATTTTTGGTTATAGATAAATTCTCTATAACATATACTGATTGCCATGTTGAGCACAGAACTAGAAAAAAAAATATTATTTATTATATTTTGTATTACTCGATTTCAAAAATATCTATATCGATATTTGGGACGATATTGAAAAAGTATAATTTCGATATAAATATTTTGGTGTCAAAAAATCGATATTATCGATATTTTCGATATACTTAAATAAAATCCGAATATTAACAATGAACAGGTCTAAAGAGGTAGAAGAACCGCATTCTGACTGCGCTTAAAAAATAAAGATGTGTCTTTCATCCAGAGCTTAATGGGGCCCCGCGATCCAGGGTTAACAGCTGTAAATTCAAATTCAGCTAGCATAATGTTTTTTATTTGTTGAGTTTTCACTATTCCTTACAACTTTATTGCACAGTTTGCAGTGCGATTTCTGTGTATCAACTTTAAAAAAAATAACTTTTAAACATTCTGCTTTACATGTCCAAGGCAAAGGAAACAGTTATTCGCAACAGTGTGACCGAAGGCTAAAACAAAAATATTACCAAAAAATATTCGATTCACCGATATATCGCCTCGGAAAAGTATGCGATATTGATATTCGTAATTGTTGGCAAAAATATTTATATTTCGACATATCGATATTACTTCCATTCGTCAGCGTTTACCGTTTTACTGTTTGCTTGGGTTTATAACAAAATTGAGTGAGAAATACTCTGTGTAGCTTTCCAGATTATCCGGGAAAAATTTTCAAAAATTTTTTATAATATTATACTTAGAATTAATCAGCTCTGCAAAACTGATTTTGAACCGAACAGGTTGAAACCCGAAATTTCGGAATATTTTCCACACCGAAACTGGTATGGATAGAACTTGTTTTCAAATGGATTTCTATAACACATGGGATTGGTAATATTTTTCATAGATATGAATTCAGTCTCACTTTCAGAAACTTATCCGCGAATCTCGCCATCATCTTAAAAAATATTTTTTATAAATTTGTTTGCTTAGAATTTGAGAACCGCTCATCCGCTCTTTATCATTTCTTCGGCAAATCGATACATATTGCTAATGACTAACTATCTCTAGAAGGTACGAATTATCAATCCACAAAACTGTGGGAGATTAAAAGTTTTTTCCAAATTGCAGGACGGAAGAAGGCATGTCCAAAATTGACGGACAGAGGGACAGACTATATCGACTCGGGTGTTGATGCTGATCAAGAATGATCATAAAGATCAGATGAGCGGTTCTTAGCAAAAAAAAAACTACAAAACCCCCTTCCCCAACAACCAACACCTCATTTCATTCAGAAGAGAGAGATAGAAAGAAACTTAGAGACGGGCGCAGCAGCTGAGCTGTATTCAGCTTTTACGCCTGGTACAGAGTATGATATAGACGGACTTGACCGACTTTCTCAATTGTTAATTTATGCTTTAACCCAAAGTTCCCCAGCCATAGCCCCTGGGAGACATACTCGCTAATTCACACCGAACTGTTGCCGCATTCAAGCATCGCAGTGTGTTAGAAAGAGACACAGTCACATTTGGGCGCTCTCTTCCTGTAAAACTTAAATCGTGTTTTCAACATTTTAAGTTTTCTTTTGTCTATTTACTCTAATGAGTTATCAGAAAATAAATTTTAAATCGATCAATCAGTATGTTAAGCTCTCCATAGTCAAACCACAACTAAGCTACATACACACACATAAATATATTTACTTAAAATGTTAAAAAAAATCGTATCAACCATACGTTTGTATTAAATATGTAAATAATGAAAGAGCGCCACTGCACATTGGTCCATCGACGACAATGTTTGACTGCTAGCTTGACCGGCAGATATATTTTGATGCTCACCCACTGAAATGACAGCAGCAAAAATGCACCAAAAAAAATATCGATTGGTGGTATTTCATTGCCCATGACTCCCGCTCTCCATTTATCATCCAACTATTCATTTGTATAAAATACAATTTTTTCAAAAGTTCGTGAATTGGTTTGTTATAGGATTTCCCGAACATCTTGTTTTTACGATACTTTCCCTACAATTTATTTCCGATGAATTCTCAACAATCAGCTGTTCCAAAGAATCTTTAAAAAAAACCACCCTATAAAAATTGAATTTAAAATTCCCAATATTTATATTTTTTCGTGTATATTTCAATAACAATATGTGGAATAATACACATTTGGCCATAGACACTTTTAATAGTGCTTAATGGCACGGAAAATCGATTTGGCATTAAAAAATCATTTAATGAGGTTTTGTCACGCGTTCATTCAATGACAGTGCAAAAATAGCTACATTAATAACAATAAACAAAACAAATTCAACTGGTTTTAACACCCAACAAAAAAATATGGAACTTGTTTATAGGTGGGAGGTGCTAATAATGGTTTTAGTTTAAACACTTTAAGCAAATTTTATGCAGCATCTAAATATAAATCAAGACAAATGAGCAATAGGAAAATCCTCACCGGGAACTGCGGCGAAATATATAAAAAAAATGACTTAACTTAAAATTGGAAAAATTCAGTTTTTATAGAAAAATTTGAATGATAGAAAAATCATTTCGTCACAGTGCTTTGCATGGATAGAAACACTTTTTAACAGCACATGAGCATCAAAGCAAAGCGAAGGTGTTTCCAAGTATTTGAAATACTGGAACAAGAAACAGTTGATCAAATATGGCCGAAAAATTCCCTAATGTTGCCTAAGTAAGCCTATGTTTTATTAAAATATGGGGAAATCATATGACTGTTGGAACTTAACACTAGTTCTATGTTTATTTTTTAGCGGACTGTGTATAAATACTTTTAGAATCTGTCGACAACAACAACAAAACAAACAAACATAACTGCGTCGCATTTTTTGCCACACTTTACCTCAAAATTTTTAACCTCATTGAAAATTTTTTGGCAAAATTTTGTGGAAACGGAATTTGCAAAAAAAATGTTTAATATTGCTCTTTTCTGCGGTCAAACGAGTCAGTTCGCTCTTTACATCACGCGAGATCCTTTTTATGTTTTCCTGTGGGTGTGAGTTTTCAAAAGCTTTTCGTCACCAAAGAATTCAGTCTGCGCCACACTTCAAACATTTTTTGGACTTTAAAAAGCATAGAAGCTAAAAATTAAATTTTCAAATCTGGATGCAAAGATAAACAGGCCTGTTCCCGTTTTCAATATCGATTAAATCATGCGGAATCGGAATTGTTTAATATTCTCGCTTCCAAAGATCGAATATGCTATACGATTTTTAAGTTCAAAGTGCCAATTACATTTGTTTAATCCCCTTCGATCTTTAATAGTTTCTTAGAAATCACAACTCTTACCGACTCCGATTAATCGGATTCGGATATGGGAACAGGCCTGAAAGATTTAAAAAGAAACCATGGCTGACCCGCGTAAACTTTATTGCATGTCAGTTCTTGATAGTTCGCGGTTCAGCAAAGGAATTTTTTGATCTAAGGGCAATTACCTTGTATTCTTGGAAGTAAGTCGTTGAAAAATTTATTTTTCATTGTTTATTAAAAATTTGGCATTTTTAAAAATTCTTTTAAAAAGAAAACGTAGATGAAACCCGAAATTTTTTGAAATTCGCGGTCTATCGAAAGACTCTATTTTTTTAATTTTCTGATAAAATGCCTGAGTACTAAACTATTACCGATAACAATAAATAAAACTGAAACGAAACAAAAAAAAAATTCTGAAATTCTTCACACCCATTGCAAAAAACTATCTACGCCACTGCAACGGGAAGTGAAAGCTTCAGACATTCAGATGAATAACCAATTTAATAAACATAAATAGTTAAAAATGGTTAACTAAAGAATTCCTTACTTATTGGTAATTTTTTAAAATTTAAAATACTTTTTTAAAAAGTGGTGAAATTATTTTTTCGCCTAAATAACTTAAATACGTTACAGAAAAATATATTTTTTTTATTCCCAGATTTGTACGAGTCTTTCTAAAAATGTGATCAAATTTTCCTTAATTGCTATTATTTTTTTCTCGGCTATATATCTCATAACATCCAGCCGTCTTCGATAGGCTCCTCCTCCTGGAAGCCGCAACAATCAACTAAATTTCCAGAAGGGCAAACTTAGGGTATCCCTTAGGACAGTGCAAAGGATTTTGTGCTTATTTCAACTAGTAAATACAGATTGTAATAGAAAATAAATGAGTA
Organism: Lordiphosa clarofinis; assembly: GCA_018904275.1. NCBI lineage: Eukaryota > Metazoa > Arthropoda > Insecta > Diptera > Drosophilidae > Lordiphosa > Lordiphosa clarofinis. The sequence goes on from JAEIGQ010000146.1 coordinate 737,270, forward strand.
ACGAACCCACTGCCTGAAGGGAAGGCAGACTGTGGCAAGATCTATCAGCGGTAAATACTACTCAGGATACAGGACACCAGGCGCAGTCTGGAAGGGTAAACAAAAATGTTTGTTGTTCTTCCATATGTGACAGGACATACCGACACAACTTTATACATAAAACTCTTTCGGTCCAAGGAGTATAGGATCCAAACTTGTTGTACATATCTAAATACACAGCTTTAGCTGGTCATAAAGAGCTTTCTAACCGACAGAGAGCCTTTTGTGTAGATTTGGTTTCAAAAATGTTAAAAATTAAGTAAATATTAAAAATGGAAAGACCGAAAATAGACAAATTTCGATAGGCAAATGATTTGCTATGATTTCAACTGTTGTTGGGCAGTTTAATAATTAACTTTATGCTTTGATAGCGAGTTAGACCAACGCTCTACTGTTGTTTGCCATTGCTGGAAATGCAGTGCAATATTGTAGGAGGCAGACACGCTTATTCATTCAATTTACGGGCACGTTTTACATTACACACGACAACCCTGACCTACAAAATGGAAACAAAAAGGCAGCAACAATAATAAATGCGCTGCCCCTTGTTGTGATTGTTGTTGTTGTTGTGCTTGGCGCTTGAGCCGAGTTTACACGGAATTTTATAAATAAATTATATGCAATTGTGAATTCCTCAACATTTTTAATCATTTTATGTTACAGGTGATTAGATAACTTTAACTCTCGTCGCCTGCTTATCCCCCTACCATCTCCGCACTCTCTCGCTCTTGCTGTCACCACTCCCGCCGCCCTTAGCTTTGTCTTGGCTGCTTTCTTTTAAGTCACACATTTACATTTCTTTCAGTAGAGACACTTTCTCTTTTCTTCGTCGTTCGAAACTAAAAATAGAATTGTGATGAGCGAACATACACAATACATCCTCACATTCAAATTGTCCATATACTTTTTCTTGATATGCATCATTTCTTCATTTGTTTGACATTTGGCATACAGTTGAATCATTTGTGGCTTGTTGCCACAGTTGTTGCATTGCACCTTCTGCTGCTGTTTACAAAAACTGACAGCGGTATCCACAAAATGTAGGAGAGCAGCTGCGCAGCATTTTCAGAGAACCAGCAGGAGAGAGCGATTAAGATTTTGGTCTTTTTTATTTTTAGCCCAGCAGCAGCGGCCACAGAGCGAGAGCCCTGGCATGTGCGCAAAGTGCACGTATGCAGCCTCTCTGTGCTCTCTCTGTTTCGCTCTCTCTCGCTTAGATGCGTTATTTGCCATTTAATTTTTGACTACTTTTCACTCACCTGGTCGATCCAATGACTGTCTGCGACTCATTGGCAAAAAATTTATGCGCCTTGTGTTGTGTTTGGGGGTTAGAAGAGACGACAATGTTGGCTTAAAAGCGAAAAAAGAACTAAACTGAATTTGTTTGCTTCATTTGTTGTTGTTGTTGATGTTGCTGCTGCTTATTCAATTCTATACACTCGGCACACATACACATGTAGGCGCATTTCGCGACTTTCTTTTTTGAAGAATTTTTTCCTTTTTTGTTATTTTTTAATATGGTGTTGTGGTGTTTTGTTTGTTGTTGTTTGGATATATTTAAAAACAACTCGCAACACACACTCACACCAACACACTCACTGACACAACACACACACACTCCACACACACCACACTCGCTCACGCGTCACGTCAATGAACGGAGCCGAAGCCCGTAGCTGTTGTTGTTGTTGTCGATGCTGCTGTTGCTCGCTTTTCACGCATATTTCCCTTTTTACCTTAGTTTATTTACATTTCGACACTAATTTTCGTGCATTTTCCGCGATTTTTTGTGGCAATTTGTTTTATTTGTTACGCACGGCGTAAATGACGAGCGCCGCCGCCGACAAACAAAGGGAAAATGCTGAATGTGAAAAATGTGAAACATTTGCTAACAGGCAGACTTTGAGTCGGAGACGTGAGACGCGTGCACACAAGCGAGATGGCTAGCTGGCGAGCCTTAGTCACTGTGGGGTTGTTTCACTCGCTCACAAAAAGAGGTAGAGAAGAAAAAAAGCAAAACGAAATGTGGGGAAATTGTTGCAACTCACAAAACGATTGTTTAACGCGTTAATTGTTTGTTATTTTTGTGTGGGCTTCATGTGCTTTTGATGTAGCTTTTCACACTTGTGGCGATTAAACACTTGACGAAACGCGTGCATGCCAAATAAACAGCATTTTCGTAAAATTTCCCGCACTTTTGGCTCGGAACTCACAGAGAGACCAACTCAGCAATTAGAGATGAGCGTAGGGTGACGTACCTGTTACTTGTAACTGATAACGAGTCACTGTGGCCAAGCCAATTGAACAAGTAACTGCTTCAGTGTAAGTAACAGCTGATCGAGTACAATTTTTTTAGGATTAATTAATTATTAATTTCAACCACTTAACAGAAAAGTGATTTTTGGATGATGTATTTTTATTGTAAGTAGTTAGTAAACGTAAGTGAAAAATCATCGGATGGATGGAATCCTAAGGAAGACCTGTTACTATTAGATAGTGACTGTTGCACTAGTTCTTTTCGTGTGACCGTGTTGACAAACCAACCATCAAATGAGATTTATACAATTTATCAAGCTATATACAAATCTGCAAAAATTTCAACTCATTTTAATGTCCTATATTAATGAGACAAGCAAACTCATTGGTAAAAACTAGGCATCTAAAAATAAGTTCACACAGATAAATTATTTGACAAATTGTTTATGAAAATTTGGCTAAAATGCCAGAATTGAAAATTTTTTGCCTGTCTTAAAAACTAAAATAGTTATCATAAGAATTTGTCAAATTATTTGAATCGAGTCCCTAAGACGGTTTAGTGTGTAATGTCCCTAAAAAAACGTTAAAAAACACCAAAATGTGGTCACAAACAAAAAAATCCATATAAAACGAGAAGGCAAAGCTAATTTCGTGTAAAAGCTTGCTTAAGCTTAGTATTCACTTCCACCAAAGAATTGTAAAACAAAAAACTATTTCTCAAAAAATGATTAATTTCACAATTTTTTCTTATGTTTTTTTTTAGGTTTAACTAATTGTTATCGGTAATAGTCTAGTATTCCGGCCTTCTATCAGAAAATTTAAAAAAAAAAAACGAGACTTTCAATAGAAGGCAAATTTTAAGAATTTTCGTTCAAAAAAATTTTGAGTGTCATCTATGGTTTCTTTGTAAAAGAATTTTGAAAAATGCAAGTATGTAAAGGCTTTTCGTCAAATGTCAAATAAAGAATGAAAAATAATGGTCATAAAAATACATGATTTATAAAAAAATTTTTCGTGACAAAGAGTTTTTTTAAAACTTACACCCAAACATATTTGAGCGCAGAAAAAAGCAATATTTAAAAAATTTTACAAATTCCGTTTTCCCCAAGCGAATTTTAAAACACAGTCAGCAAACCTGAAATTTTTCAACGAGGGGCAGCTGCACTTTTCCAATTATAACTTAAATTTTTCGCCATTATTTTGAAGATTGATTTTCATTTCATATCAAATGCATCATGATCTAATTAATTAATGTTCAAAAATATAATTAATGAAATATTTAAGAAACGTTCAGACACAGCTGCCCCCACCTTTTCGGAAAGCTGGCTACGCCCTTGGCCGTTCGGATCCAGCGTTAAACTGTAGGTCCCTTTCTCTTGTGCGAAAATTTTAAATCACACACGCCAAGAGATTGAGAGAAGCTTGGCATGGCCCCGTTTGAGGAGCTGTATAGCCAATTTTACATTTTACAAATGAGAAATGAAAGTCAATCGGTGCAAAGAAAACCGCGAAAATTTCCAAAATTTAATAATAAGTACAGATTATCGTGAAGATTTAATAGTTGGAGATTGTCGACGCTCAAAATTGTCGAAAATTTTCAAAATTTTATATTATGATGAGTTCAGATTGTCATGAAGATGGGTAAATATGTAGATAGATGGTAAAAATTGAAAGGTTTTGACAGGCAGTTTCTTAACCACGTCTTTGTAACCAAGGAGATCCTTTAGGTGTGACATTATTACTTTTTTTTGTTCCTCTTTGGTTTTTTTACGGCGATTCAATGAGTCTGTCAAGTCAGTCAAGGAACTTGATTTGAAATAGTCCTTATGATCTTGACTATATTTTTTGCCAGTGGTCATCCAGGTATTAATCGCGGCTCAGCATTGCCATAATCGTGGTTACCTACATACGTGCGTGGTCCTGAAAAGTAGTTTCTTAGGTATTTAGCGGACTTATTACCATTGATATCCGTTAGCTGTGAACTCCGGTTATGCATAGATCCTGTCATGATTTTGTTTTTTAATCTCTTTGGTATTTGTTTTCGCAATTTAATAAGCCTTTATTCATGGTAAATAGGTGTAACTAACTCACCTACCACAAAGTCTGCAACTAATATAAATACCCATTTGTTCTTCTGTATGAAGCATTCTTCTTCTTTTACCCCCTTCTCCATATCTGAACAGCTAACGGTCTTGTCCGCTTAAATTTTGTTGTTGTATAAAATCTGTCCCATCTATGTATTTCATTTTCTCTGTTAAGACTTACATGATGCTGCCAGATCTTTTGAATGCAACGTGTGGCAGCACCTTTGCGCTTGCTAAAAAGTGTGGCCAGAGGCACAGGCAATACAAATACATGTTTTATGTTTTATTATTGTTTATTGTTTTATGCCAAAAAGTCGCAGCAAGAACAAAGAGCGAGAGACTGCCAAATGCAAAAGGTGAAGTAGGGCAAAGAACAGAAAAGAGACTGCCAAGCCAACCACAACAACAACAACAAAATGCTACGGGTAAATGAACCTACTCCCCCGCCTCCCGCACTGCTTTTGCAATTTTTTCTTTAACTAATTAAACGAAATTTTCAGGCCATCAAACGCGACAGGGAAATCTTTGATGAGGTTTGGCCAGACAAAAGAAAGATAGTGCTAAAACTGCTTAGGCAGGATACGGTGTCGCAGCGCGAATGGCAGGATCTGTTTTTTGGCGTGCACTTTGTGTGCCTGTGGGACGAGAAGGGAGCAGCCAAAATCTATGACTGCCTGCAACAGGACATTGTCGAATTCATAGTCCAGGCCCAGAGCCAGGTGCAGGCCCAAAGGGGGGAGCAAGCCCTGCTGGCCACCTACATAGTGGAATGGCGCAAATTCTTCACCCAGTCCAATTATTTGCCCCTGCCCTTTCGCCAGCTGGAGCAGTCGCCACAGGTGAAGCCGGCCAGCTCCAGCACTTCCCAGAACAGCGGTGCCCAGAACTCCAATGCAGCTGCAGCTGCTGCTGGCAGCAATCAGGCAGCCGCATCCTCCAGCAGTTCCTCGGCCAAGCCCTCTACTTCGGCCGCTGCAGCCGCCGCTGCCTCGGCCACAGCCAGCAACACTGCCTCCTCCGGTTCGAAGAAAAACCCCACCGAGGATAGTCCGGTACGCAAGCTAATGCTGGACTCCTGGAACAAACACATTTTCCACGACATCAAAGATCGCCTGCAGGAGTCGGCCATGAAGATTGTGCATGCCGAGCGCAACGGCGATGCCTACGATGCTCAGCTGGTGGTGGGTGTGCGCGAGAGCTATGTGAATCTGTCATCCAATGCGGAGGATAAGCTGGAGATCTATCGTGAGAACTTTGAGATGGCCTACCTGAAGGCCACCGCTGACTTCTATCGCCTCAAGTCCACGGAACAGCAACAGGATAATGGAGTGCTGGCCTACATGAAGTATGCGGATGCCAAGCTGCGCGAAGAGGAGGTGAGGGCTAAGCGTTATCTGGAGCCCAGCAGCTTCAGCATACTCACCTACACGCTGGTCAAGGTGCTAATAGTGGACCATCTGAACTCCATCATAGCCGAGTGTCCGGCCTTGATACGGGACTACGAAACGGAGCGTCTTAACCTCATGTTCCGTTTGATGGATCGCGTTCTCCATGGTGTGGGTGTGGAGGCCATGATGGGCGATCTGCAACGACACATAATGTCAGCGGGCTTAGCTGACATGCTGTCCGCCTCGGAGATTATTACCCAGGACTCGGAGAAGTATGTGGAACGGCTGCTGGAGCTGTTTAATAAGTTTAGCGATTTGGTGCGCAATGCTTTCAATGATGATCCGCGGTTCCTAACCGCACGGGATATCGCCTTCAAGACGGTGGTCAACGACACCAGTGTGTTCAAAATGGAACTGCCCACGAGCATAGCCAACCGTGGGGTGAAGTACACGGCGCCGGAGAGTAAATGTCCGGAATTGTTGGCCAACTACTGTGACATGCTGCTCAGGAGAACGCCGCTAAGCAAAAGGCTGACCAGCGAACAGATTGACGCCAGGCTGAGGGATGTGCTGCTGGTGCTGAAGTATGTGAACAACAAGGATGTGTTCATGCGCTACCACAAGGTGCACCTGACTAGGCGGTAAGTCCTTGACATTTTCTACGGAGATTTGGTTTAACTAATTTGAGCTTGCAGCTTGATACTGGGCACCAGCGCGGACAGTGAAAAGGAGGAGGATATTGTGGAATGGCTGCGTGAGGTGGGAATGCCGGCAGACTATGTCAATCGTTTGGCCCGCATGTTCCAGGACATTAAAGTGAGTGGATTCTGTTTTTTGCGCATTTCATGACCCTTTTTTTTCTGTCTTACAGGTAAGCGAGGATCTGAACACTCAATTCCGCAACTCAATCAGTCGACATGATGCCATCAACATTAAAATACTCAATGCCGGCGCCTGGGCACGCTGCTCGGAACGTGTCTCGGTCTCCCTGCCCATCGAACTGGAGGACTATATACCCGATGTGGAGGAGTTCTATAAGAAAAAGCATTCCGGTCGCAAACTGCAATGGTATCATCACATGAGCAACGGCACCATCACCTTTGTGAATAACTTTGGTCGCTATGATCTGGATGTGACCACATTTCAAATGGCCGTTCTCTTTGCCTGGAATCAACGGCAACATGACAAGATCTCCTATGAGAATTTGAGATTGGCCACAGAATTGCCAGGTAATTTACACATTATAAATAATGTCGGTTGAGAAATGCGGATTACAGATCTGGTACTTTCAACTTCTTTTGAGTAATTTCTACTCTGGACATCACTGGCTTCTATCCGAGTTTTCCTTAAAGTTTATTATGCTCGGCGTGGCCAACTGGTGTCAGCTGGAGGGAATTAATTGCAGAGCCCGAGACCTTCAAACGGTTGTAATGACCGATAAAAAAGAAGGGCCAAGCCAAGCTTCTCTCAATATCTTGGCGTGTCTGCTTATTTGTTTCCCTCAAGAAATAGGGAACAGCAAAGTTTGAGAAGCTTTTTGTAAGGCTTTACAGCTGGCGTCTATATTTTCTAATAAAAGAAATAAACTCTTTTATTGGAGGGTCCGAGGCGGGATTGAACTTTCGCCTCCCTCACAGCAGGTCAACACTTAACCGCCGCGCCACTTATCATAAGAGCCCATTTAATTCTCCCAAGAAATTGAGATACCGTTTGACGAAGCTGTGGCCTGTAAGTGGCTATTATTTAATAATGAGTTGAAACGCGCAGATAAAACAAATGAGCCATGATGAAGAATATATAACGCCACTAGAACAGAAAGAACAAACCATTAAATACCAACAACGAATTTTGAAAGCGAACACTTACAGCTGCTTACACTTAGGCCACTGAACAAAAACAAAATCAAAATCAATGCGACGACTGCTGCTGTTGTTCGCTTTTTATCAATAACTGTTCTGCTTTGGTTTCGTTTATTTCGCAAAAGCAGAAGCAGAACCAAAGACTTAAATAGACTAAATTGCTGTTTCTTAAACACTGGTTTCAAGTACATTCAAAATTTATTTTTTAAAAACTTAAGAAACTCCATTCCAATCTGCTTAAGGCCCTCTTCTGGTCTAGATTGCTAAATTTTACATGGTTTTTAAAAATTCGTAGAAAGAAATCGGAAAGAGATTTTGTAATTCTGTTTTTTTATATTTGGTTGTAAAATTCGTTATAAAAAATACTATTCAAAAAGTTCTCGGAATCCCAAGTAGGCTTTTCCAAAAAGAGATGTGTCGATGGTACCCACATTTCCGGGATTTAAAATTATCAGAAAGCAAAGCGGAAGATGGGAAGTTCGTTAGTATAAATGCCTTTATCGTCCGTATGGCGGCCCTTTAAAAACAAAAAATAGATTTTTGATAATTTTTTTTGCAGTTCAATGTACAAAAAAATAGTAAAAACTTTTTTTTCTCAAAGATTGAGGTAGGGACGATAGCGACGTTAATTCTGCGTCCATAAATCCCTACATCATGAAAGTCGGTTTAGCAGAACTTGAGAAAACGTGGGCACCATTTTTAAAAACGTGGTTTCGAGAAAAACGCGTTCAAAGTTTGAAGGAAATTGAATATTGCTTGTTTTATCGTAGACATTAGTCGACAAAAACGGCTATATCTGCTAAAGCATTTCGAATTTCGGAAAATCCTTTTGGGATAATATTTTTTAATATCTAATATAAAAAAAAAAAAAAAAATTTTTTTTTTTTTTTTTAATTTTCTAGGCCAAATGTCTATTTGCAATTCCCATTTAGCTTTTTAAAATACTTAAGTAATTAGTTGAGTAGTTCCTGTTTGACTACTTAAGTAATTCGAAATTAACTCTTTTTTTAACAGATCTAAAAATTTTTAGTTTAAATCTATATAGAGGGACATCTGTTAAGTGTTGCCAGAATATGAAGCGTGAAAGTTACTACATTTTCGAAAGAAAAAATAATTCGGCTTGAAGTTTAATACGCTTGATATAAATAAGGCAGTTATTCTATATAGTTGTCCGATTTCAAAAAATCTTGTTGAAATTATGTGAAATCATTGAAAACTTATAAATACGAGCGTTGAGAGCGATAACATTGCAAAAAAAAAAAGTTTTTCTCACTAAGACTTTTCAGACCTAACTTTTGCTGACAGCAACATATAGTTGTCCGATTTCGACAGCCTTGGTGAAATATGATCACTGAAAACTTATAAGTACGAGCGTTGTAAGCGATAACATTGAAAACAAAAGTTTTTCTGACTAAGAGCTTTTTTCAGACCGAGACTGTTGCATGGCAGCTATAAGATATAGTTATCCGATTTCGACCAAACCTTGGCGAAATTATGTGAAAGCATTGAAAACTTATAAATACGAGCGTTGGGAGCGATAACACTAAAAGCAAAAAGTTTTTTCACAAAACTGGTTTTTCGACCGATCGTTCCTATGGCAGCTATAAGCTATAGTCATCCGATCCGGCCGGTTCCGACAAATTGTGCAGCGTGATTTGTAAAAAAAGACTTCGTGCAAAGTTTCGGCTAAGATAGCTTTAAAACTGACGAGACGAGTTTGCGTAGAAACAACAGACGGACAGACGGACGGATGGCGAAGAATCAACTCAGCTCGTCACGCTGATCAAGAATATATATAGCGTTACAAACGTCCGGAAATTTGAATATACTTCCAAGGGTATAAAAATTCTAGAAATAGCTAAAATACCTAAAAAGTGACTAAAAAGATGCTAAAAATCAAAGCAGAAATAGAAACGCCGCACAAACAAGCACAAAGAAGATAAATTCTAAAAAAATTTTCTAGTCTCTGTTTTGAGCGAATCTAAGGGGAAAGGTTGTGATTTCGTCATAATCAAAATCAAATAAATCTTCTGTAAATTTGCCAAGTCAAAAGGCGAACATTTGATACCTATATAATACATATTAAATAATAAAGAAAAAAAAGGTGTGAGTGACGTTAACACTCACGAGGCCTCGACGTGAAAAACGATGCTTAATTTAAGAGCTGTTTAAGGGTTGTTTAAGGAATGTTTAGTCGCTGTCAAGTCACTGTCAGGACACTGTTAAGACACTATTGAGTCACTGCTTAGTCATTGCTTAGTTACTGTTTAGTGACTCTCAAGTCACTGTTAAGTCACGGCCAAGTTGCTGTTAAATCACGGTCGTCACTATGCCCCAGTTTCCCTCCTCTTTTCCCCCACTATCACTCCTCTTCTCCTGCGACACTGCTAGAACAACAACACAAAATAAGCATGAAGTGAAGCTAAAATCCTTCTAAAAACTTGCGTACCGAAACTAAAGAAGTTCCACATCAAAAAAATTCTTTAAACCATTGTTTTGCATAAAAACAGGTTATGAACCGAACTGGTTTGAGCCTGGAGTTATAAATTTGAAACTGTCAACCGAATCTTAACCGAAACCTAAGTAGAGAAAAATGCTCAACATAATCCTGTTCCAAATCTATAATTGTTATCTTTTCAATATTGTACGACAAAGATTTGAAATCGTTACGAAAGCACATTGGATTCTTATTATAAAATCAAACAGACGTTTAAAATAAGCACTAACAATAAGCTTTGATTGCACGTTTGAAAATGACGAAAATTATTTCTGCGACCTGCGGCTTACCAAAGGTTTTCAAATAATATATCGATCATCATAAAATGTAAAGCTATTGAGCTAACTGTCTTATTAGAACCATCAATACTATATTGCATTATAACAATTATTGTAAAATATCATTAAAAGCAACTACATTCAAAGAGAGCGACGCCAAAAAGTGAGAGTGTATTGGTGAGGGAAAATAAGCTTCGAACTGACCGCCAGTGACTGAAGGCATGTTTATCTTCTTGGCCTCAACTTCGGCATGCGTTCGGCTCGTGTATGTGTAAACTGCAATAGGTTTTCGGCCCCTGGGGGCATCCAGTGACAATTTCTGATTCAAAGTCTTCAGCTAAAATCTGTTGAGGAATTTAGATTTCTGTTGAATCATTTTAAAATTGATCATTTTGTTTCCTTCCTTATTTGCAGATCCCGAGCTGAGGCGCACTTTATGGTCCCTGGTCGCCTTTCCCAAAATCAAAAAGCAAATTCTGCTCATGGAGCCAACGGCAATTAACTCGCCCAAAGATTTTGTCGAGAACACCATGTTCCATATCAATCAGGAGTTTGCCATTGTTAAGAATGGCAAGTCCCAGCGTCGGGGCAAGGTAAACGAGCTCTGTTTAAGTCGGTCCATGGGTTAATTTCACTAAATCTCTCTTCCAAATTCCAGCTTAACTTAATAGGCCGCCTGCAACTGAGCACCGAACGTTCCCAACAGGAGGATAATCAGTCCATTGTTCAGTTGCGCATTCTGCGCACTCAAGAGGCCATCATCAAGATCATGAAAGTGCGCAAGCGTATGAACAATGCAGCCTTACAGGTGAGTGTGTGGAAGCCAAAACCCTTTTGGAGCCAACTCTCATTTTCGCTTCTCTCCAAAAAAAAAACAGGGCGAACTTATCGATATACTAAAAAATATGTTCCTGCCGTCCAAGAAGATGATCAAGGAACAGCTGGAGTGGCTCATTGAACACAAGTATATGAGACGAGATGATGATGATATTAACATGTTCATCTATGTGGCCTAACTTGGCTGGCTCTAGTCCTAGTCCCTTTGGCTTTATCAACCATTCCCCCCAACAACCACCAATCAATCTTTCTCTCGCTCACACACACACACTCACACACACAGACACGCAATTCAAATCTCAATGCTAAACCGTGCTCTAAGCACGAGTCCTCAATATCTCAACTTGGAATCCCTCTGTCTTGTCTGGTATTATTGGATTGGATGGTGGCACATGGCGTCCTCACAGCATTTATGCAATTTAAATTTTTTAATTCATTTTGTATTTTTATATATATTCGGCCTATTTGCTGCGCGGCCTAGATCCTATTGGTATTATGTTTTAAATATGATATAGTCAAGAGTCCTTTTTGGATGTCGAATACTGCAGCTGTTTTATTTCTATTTGTATTATTATTTTTTGTGCTTTTCTGTTGTTTCTGTTGTGAATTTTTGTGTTATTTTTCTTTAAGGGCACGCAGGGATTGTACTCTACACACAAACACCCTCACTCACACACACACACACACTTTATGATTGCAAAACTAAAACTAGATTAGCAATACTTTAAGTTTAAGTTAATAAATAAACTTGGTTCTACAAAAAAAAAAAAAAAAACAACAAAGACAACTTAGTTTCCGCGCACATCTTGGAAGACTACAACTTTAAGGTTGTAAAGGATTTCGTCTACCCATGAATACTATAATCCCAAAAAAAGAAGGACCTTTAGAACTTATTCAGCTCTATTGGATGAAGAATTAAGATCAATTTTATAACCTACTAACAGGTACCCGGAGTGCGTTGCTACGCTCCATTAGAATTTTAAACACAAAACGAAGAAGTGAAGCTTACTGGAGCCTGGCCATCCATCACATCTTTATCTATCAGAATTCGCGTACTTCGAGCCTTTCGATCTTCAACATCCGGATTTCATAATGATTTAACTTTATTATAAAATTTATCAAACTTTTTTGGTCCGTTTCATCAACACCTCCCGTCTTCGATTGATAGACACCACTTCTTTACCCGTCTCTAAACTTCGCTCTAAACTCTTGATAAAATTTTGAAAATTTTTGGAATTCTTGGTACATATGATCTAGATCTGCAGTCTATTTACTCCTCTTTATGATCTAAACCCTTTTTGTATTTTTGTTTCCAAATTTTGTGATTTTTTAAACAAGTTGACCTCATTGCCCTTCTTCAATTGCCAATTATTAAATCTGCATGATAATCTGAACTATTTATAAAATTTTGCAATTTTCACCAGTCAATTTGATCGTTTTGACTTTCGACGTAACCATTTACGCGTCTACAATTGCGATCTATGAAATCTTCAAATGATAACTTGGCAATTTTCGCAGTTTTTGGTCTTTTTCTTTATTGCCCAGCACAACCGTTTGATTGCTGGTGGTCCTGAGCCTTAAGTAGCACCGGTCCTCTACAACTTTAAAGTTGTACTCTCCTATTGTAACGGTTTGTTCATTGTTGGAGACTTTCTTTCCGGGTATACAAGGTACTTCGTCTTGTCCTCATCTGCCGCTAGACCCATCAGTTGAGACTGCCTCTTAATCTCTAAAGTCCCATAAAAAAGACACACGATAAGGAATCGCCCTGCCTAAAACCTCTTTTGGTAAAACAAAATGGTTCGGAGAGGTTCTTTTTTATTTTGACGGAGCTTTGCGTGCTTCTCAACGTCATCATTAAAGTCGAACGTACTTTGCTAGTATATCAAATTTAGACAGTACTTCAAAGCCCTTGACCTTATCGGTGCGTCGAAGTCTGATTTATAATCAACAAAAAGATGGTAAATAATGATTTTTTCTCATAGGTCTTCTCCAGGGAATGGAAGGTCCAAGTCACTTAGAGGACACACATCAATTTGAATTTTGCTATTGATCTGCTTAATGAACCTGGAAGTGATAATGCAGTTTAATTCTAAAAGCAAGTTAAAAATTGTTCGAAAAAATATATATTAACTTGTATTTTACTATTGAACCTTGTTAACTTTAAAATGCTATTGCATTTAAGTTGTCTATTTCAAATCTTTAAGATGTTATTTTTCATCCACAATGGGTTCCAAAAAAATCGTTTTATTCATACATTCTTTTACGGATGGACTTCTGGAACTGTTCTTTGAGAAAGGGAAGTTGAAAGGGCACCCGAACGATTCACGGAGTTTTAAGCAATAACAAAAATCCATGCTAAAATACCAACCCAAGGAAGCACGCCTTAATAAAAGCGAATGAAACTTTTCAGTTTTGGGAACAACTTCTTCGGTTAAAAAGAAGTCAGAAAGATGTGCATTTTTCACGGTGTAAGGTCCGACAGGTACCAATTTTGAGGATAATGTAACGAATTTTGGCCTGGGTAGTGCTCGACGAGTCCAGGATTACTTTTACGATTTCGTTTGTGGTCAATTCGAGGATTTCTTTGTGTTCCCTTTGGGTTTCATTTCAGGGTATTCTATATTTTAAAATAAACCGTAGGGGTTACGCAAAATTTGCTGGGTTACGCTGTCCGCCGGGGTTCCGGGTTGGTTCCGATCGTCTTACTCAGTCTGTGGACGTCAGCACCTGGTACCACTGGGGTGTCTCGTTTTGGCTGCTCTGTTTCGAGGGAGGGAAGAATGTAAGATGTCGGGCTCCAGTCTTGAATTCCTACTCTGGGTGTGACTGGATATTTAGAATTCAGACAGGGGTAGAGGAACGCCTGCTCCGTAGAGTGTTATAACTCTTGGAAGGATTGGCGCTCCAAGAATACACAATAGCAATCCGGATGCACGATCGCTCCGTAGAGTACTAGAACTCTGGGGAGGAATGGCTCTTTAAGATACACAAGAGCGGTGCACTACAACTCCGTAGAGTATTAAACCTATGGGGAGGATTGTCTGTCCAAGGCTTAGAGACGAGTGGATGCACTACGGCTGCGTAAAGTATTAGAACTAGGGAGGATTGGCAATCCACGACAAGTTATACCATTACCACTTGCTAACTACGATGCTAAGAACTTCTGCTGACTTACCTATAAAGACGATTGCACTTTAAACTAAACTTGGACTATTTTATTTGTTAAGTAACAAGAATGAGACTGGCTACTAGATCAGATGGAAGGAAAACTACGCATTAGGCTAATAAAAGAAGCGAAAATTTTTCTTGCTACGAGCAAAGCGAGAAGATATTGATCAAACATTTTTTCGACTCTTTGTGCTCTTTGAACTGACACTTTGGTTTTCACTCTTTGATATTTTCGGAAAGTACTACTCCTTAACTTTATATAAGCAATCCCAAACAATTTTACGATTTTTTCATTGAAGATATACAAGTTATACCCGTTACTCGTAGAGTAAAAAGGGTATACTAAAGTCGTGCAAATGTATGTAACAGGCAGAAGGAATCATTTCCGACCATATAAAGTATAAATATTCTTGATCAGCATCAACAGCCGAGTCGATATAGACATGTCCGTCTGTCCGTCCGTCCGTCTGTCTGTATGAACACCTAGATCTCAGAGATGGTAAGAAATAGAGGTTTGACATGTATGGGACAAATGCTTCTTTTATCTGCACGCCCCCTCCCGCCCCCGCAATTTGGAAAACGTTACAGTTTTGAAGATAGACGGTACCTTCTACAGATAGTTAGTAATTAGCAAAATGAATCAATTTGCCGAAGAAATGATAAAGATCGGATGAACGGTTCTCAAAATATAAGCAAAAAAGTGAACCAGGGCCCCCGCCCCCCCCCCCCCCCCCAAAAATTTGCATACTTTTTGGATGGTCACCCTAGGGAACGCAGGAACACTGTTAAGCATGTTTTCCCATGAGTAACGGGTATATCTAAGTCGGTTAGAGCTGACTTTAACTTACGCTCTCGTTTTAGTAATTATAATTATATAGGTTTTCACACAATATCAATTATGTTAAGCTGCTTTCCTCATTAAGTTTCACATGAACTGAAATGGATAACACAAGTACTTTTCTGTTTGAAGGATATTATGACCGGAGTATAAATATTTGGGAATAAACTTCGCTCTGCCGCTGTCATTTAAAAAAGATATACAAACAAGAAACTAAAGCAACTATCAATGCAACATGGTGTCAATTTGTCAACAAAAATGACATTAGCCTTAAGTCGAAGTGGCATTTATTCAATGTAGACTGCAGAGGAGTTTAGACCTATGGTGCGCAAATTTGGGGTAATAAGTGCTTTGATGAGGTGGATAAGCTTAATAGATACTTCTGCAAAAGGATACTGAAACTACCGGTATGCATACCGAACTACGTATTAGCATTGGAAACGGGCAGGGAAGATCTCCATTTTTATACGAGTTCCCTTCACCCAAATTATGTCGGAAAAACTTTGTACGAGTTCAGAACTAATAGACTCACTCATATTCTGCAAAATAAAATTTATTGCAGAAATATTGCTTGGAAAAAAGACACAGATATCGATCACTACGACGACGAGTTACGAAACAATGCATCACGAGAGGATAGCGACAGTAGAATATAAAAACATCTTGAATATACGAAAGAAGCACTATATTGTAACGACTGAAACACTCAAAGACACATAGCATGGATTCTAAAAGCAAGTGGCGATTTGCTGAACCTAAGAAGCAGGGCAGCTTCAGCCGGAACCTGAACCTGAACTGAACTACAACATTTTTTCTAGATGCTATAATGATTAACTTTGCATTTTCTAATATAAACTAAGAAAAAAAATGTGACATGAATTTAAGGAACTAGCCCTTTTTTTAAATTTGCCCTGATTATATTATATATAAAAAATTTTCTAATAAACAGAAAAAGTTTTCTAGAAGTTCGTAAAATAGGAAATAAAAAAAGTTTAACAATCATCTTTTCTTTGTCTGATAACACAGGAATACAAAAAAACCAAAATTTTTTAACAGGAAAGATAGCAAACTTTTTATAAACTTTTTGGTCGTTGAATTGTAATCAATTGTCCGATTTCAACTAGCACATTAGGGATACGATATATGTATTTGCAACACCGTGTTTTACGAGAGGTTTGTTTACATTTGAGGATCGTGTGACCACATTAAGTAACCTTTTCTAACGAAATTTGTTTTCTTGTTAGCTGAATTGAAAGACAAAATGATTGTTTTAGTGAAAGTTATGATTTTTGACTTTTGAATGACGTTATAGAAAACCCAAACACAAAGTTTTGATTTTGCTAATGAGATACTAATAGTTGGATTTTAATATGGAATGTAGTTATTTTTTTTATAAAATAGCTTTTTTCTCATTTTTTTTGATTTGAGTTTAGCAACCAAATATACATATGAAAAGTTTGCTTGCTTCTTTGTTGCAATAGCTTGAAAACTTGTGATATATGGGTCGAACTTTTCAAGTCACTTTCTTAACATTAGTTCAAAATTTAACTTTGATTTTGAAGTAAAATATCTCGAAATCTAATAACTATTGAGTTCAAATATTATATTCCAAATATCAAGACTCTAAACCTGGGTTCCCCAGCGATAGCCCCGGGGCATAAACTTACTTGCCGAAAGCTTGCCGAAATTATACTTCATTGTGTGTTAGAGTAAGACAAAATCACGTTTTAGCGCTTTCTTCGTGGGGAACCCTGCTCTAAACTATCAAATATGTATGAAATGTTTAACTTTTTCCCAATTAACCAATTTTTTTTTGAGTCAGCGAAATCAAAATTATTCCTGAACCACGGTTCAAACCTCAATCTAGGTTCAGCGACCTTTTGATCCAAGCCCAAAAAATTTCAAAGGTTCGATCCCCGGAGTGAACCCTTCCCGATTTTAAGTAGGTTTTGCAGCCCTGCTAAGAAGCAATCAACAAACAACCTCATGGCTCTGCAACTTGTGCAGCATGACGGAGGTCGAATCAATTCATCAATTCCTAGGACGATGCACAGTACTACACGTTTATAGCGTCCTACCAGGAAACATTAAATATTCGGAATGGAGACATAAATGGAAGTTGGGTTGGGCTAGTGAACTACCTAGAATATGCCAAGCAGTACAGAATGTGTTTAATAAATACATTTTACTTTGGTATATTATATACATTAGGGGGCGATTTTTCGAAAGGAGAAAACGAACACGCAATTCTAGAAATTTCACGAACCTGGGTCTAATGAATAGCCGGAAATCGCTTCAAATATTTATGTTACTTTTTCTCAAAAAAAGTTAGAAGTCGCTGAACACTACTAATGTTCTGTATACCCCAGAGCTTGATTTATCTGAAAATCCAATAGAAGCCTCACAAAGTGATACAGGTGTCAAAAGTGAGCCCAGTTGCCCACAAGTTGAAGCGGTGCTACCCACAATTTTTGTTTTACGTATAACCGTATCATCATCGCTCAAGTTTTGGACGAAAAACGTTATAATACTAGGTACACCATCTATCTCCACTGTAAATAGGTTTTTTCTGAATTGCGGGGGCGAGCGGTTTGTCACAAAATTTTACACCCTATATTTTTAGCTTACTTTTCGACCTAACTTTAATACTCAACAATCGTTTGACTAACAATGTTTGCCAAATACAATTGCTCAAGAGTTTGGTCCACGAGGTACCTCCAGATGTGAACATACCCCTAACGCTAGTTTACATCCTGAGACACCCATATTTCCCTACTACCTTCACACCGTACACACCACATTTCCACTTTTAGGAGCTTTGGCGAGCTAAAAAACCACCCAGTTCTTTCTTTCGTATATTTTTCACCCCCCTACGTCCCACGTTGTCGCCGTTACGTCTTCCTTATCGAATGGTGTTGCACGCACTTTCGGAGCCTGATTTTGCACTACACGTATCCATAAACTCCGTTCTTATACACCTCCGGGCTAACAACACACGCGTACACTCCTTACTAACAAACATAACTGCGCCGGGCTGAACGCACACATTCAGGCATCGTGTTTCCACACTGTTACGGAATGGTAAGATAAGGTTTCTGTATGGGCAAATACTGTAGTCCGATTTAGTCGCAGGTGCCACGCCCCTCCCCCCCAAGAAAACCTCAATCTCCCACAGTTTTGATATATGGTTTGTACCTTCTAGAGATATTTTATAATCTGATTTTTATCGATTCGCCAGCTATGATCAGATCGATAGCGGTATACGTAAAACAAATTATGGGTAGCACCGCTCAACGTTATGGGCGCACTGGGCTCACTTTTTGACACCGTATCACTTGTGGCTCAAGAAATTTTCAGATAAGCAAGCCTGGTATACAGACGTTATTAGTGTTCACGACCTAACGTTTTTGGGAAAAAGTAACTAAATATTGAGTCGATTGCGCGGAACATTGACCCTGGTCTTTAATTTCTAGAATTGACCGTAATTTTGTTTTTCCATACGCTTGGTACGTTTTTTTCGGCCCAAAAATCGACCCCCCAATATACATGTTAACATTACATGTATCCATTGTAACAAAACGGTTGAGCTCGCACGGAACTTAATGGGAACGATCGGGTATCTCCCGACGAGCTTGACAGTTGTAGCATCAGACTGTTGAACGTGCGGTGCAAAGCCAATAGATGGGCTGATTGTACTTAAAAACCATGCATTATCAGGCTTAATATATAAGATGAAATACCATATTGTAGTGAAATAATGAGAAAATAATAAAACCTACTACTACTATTTCTACTACAGTGATTTATGACATCATAGTCAGGGTCAAGAATATTGGATGCAATATTTTCAAATCGACTGGCTTAGCGATTTTTATTTTCACAATACAAAAGGTTTCCTAAGCCAGTTCTTTTTATTCCGATTAAACCAAATTGCGCCAGCCTTGCAGACTTGATGCGCTCAGAACCGAAACTGTACCGTAACAAGGTTCTTTTCGGCTCCAAAAGTAACCGGTTCACGAATATTAAACCGTTCTTTTTGTTATTTTTGGTTCCAGTTTGATACTCTGCCCCATTCAACTAACCAGTAAAAAGATTACACAATAAAATACATTTTTATATTTTTTTTGTTGTTTTATTGTTGAAAAAGTATCTCTAAATGAATCACCCTTTAATAAAAGAACAGTATCTCCATGGGAAGAATTGTTTGATTTCTAATGCAGTTTGAAAAGATATGAAAATTGACTAGAAAATGGAACTTAATCGAATTACTTGGCCGATAGATGATATAAATAGTACAAGGTTCCAAACGAAAGATCTTGAAAATGTTAACTGGATTAATTTTGTGTTTTCATTAGGAATGTTCTTTTGGAAGTGAAAACAAGGATGAGGAGTAATTTTAGTATAGGACCACCTATATTTTTCTTATTAAGGGTATCTTTGTCTCTGTTTTTTCTCAAATAAAACATAAATCATTAAAATCAAGACTAAAAACAGAATATTGGCAGTATTTGGCATTATAAATGCAAACATAAGCCTTGAATACCATGTGGATCAGCTTAAAAAAACGAATACATAAAATGGACAACAGTTTACGAATCACAAAACTGACTCACAAAGTCCACACAGCTTACCTAAAGGTACACAAACTAAAAACTTAACCTAATCTTAGGACTAAAAATACTAGAAATATGTATGAAGCGACGTGCATTACATTCTCTATTTACGCCTGCGACCCTTTTTATAGCCCTTGCCATACCAACCGGCTTGGGTGCGCGCCAATTTACGTGGAAAACTGGTGGTCAACTGAAGACGCCTTTTGGCCGTCTCTGCGGCCGCAATGTGAGCCAATGAGATATTCTCATCATAGTCGTCCTCGTCATCGCTGGTCGGACAGCATTCGCAGACGACAAAGCGCCCACTGCGTGCCCGTTTCTTGTGCTTGCGCTGATTGAGGTTCCATTGGCGATAGAACTGGCACTCCAGTTCGGCATACTGATCAAAGCAGAACTCACAACTAGCCGCCGAACGGTTCATGGCAAAATTGGGCACCACCTGCGAGTTCCAAATGTTGAGATCGGCTGGCGGCGGTATTAGAATGCTGTGCAGACCCGAGTAAGCATATTTGGCATCATACCAGCTGGGCAGCTGGAGCAGCAATTCACGATCATTGTTAAGTCTTAGAAGATCCATTTGGGCCAGCTCGTAGCCAGCGTCCGCAGCCTCATCATCTTCGGTGGTGGAGTTCTCTTCGCTGCGTAGTTGGAGACTGAACGAACGTGTTTGCTTGGGCTCGATGAAGGGTGTGGAGAGGGGCGCTCCTATTGGCACCAAAGGCGGCAGTTGCACGGGCTCGAGTCTTAGTTCAATGGGTAACAGACAGAGATTGGTTAGGTTAAAATCTGAGTAGGGTTTTTGTATGGCCACCAGCTTGGGCAACTCCTCCTCTGTCTCCTCCTTGATGGTGAGGGGTTCCAGTTTAGGCAGCAGATCTAGTAATTGCATCTCTTGCTTCATACTGGTCAGAAGTTGGTCCGCCTCCTCTTTCTTTATGGTTGTCAGTTGCTCCAGCTCCAGTTCCACTTTAACTTCCTGCTTGATGGGAGTCCTCTGGCCATTTTCCATTTGGGTCCTCGCATACTTTTGTCTTAATTCAAGATTTGTCTTGATGCGTCTTCCGTTCTTGATGGGTGTGCGTATGCGAGGACCCTTGCCTATGGGTAAATCACTAAAGGAGCAACTTTCTGCCGAAATGGTTGAATCCTGTGTCTCCTCGGTGGTGGTAGTGAATGCTTCCTCCTCATCGGCAGTCTTGAGCAAAGGTTGGGTCAAAGTGTGCAGCTCCTCGGGCATTAGTAGGGTGGCATGTGCAAATATGGGATCTTTTTCCTTGCTATAAACCGGCACTGCAATGTTGAGCAGCTGCATCAACTGAGCCATCACCCGATCACATTTGCCATTGATCTTAATGCTGGCCATGTTATCCTTGGGCGTCCATTGTAGATTCACCACACAGATTTTGGCCCGCTGTCGTGCCGGTTTGTCCATCTGCCAGAGCCAGGTGTATTTCTTGAGTACCTTTAAACTGGAGCCCAGGCAGAGTATGACATCCGCTCGCTCGGCATTTTTGGTGGCTCCCGTCCAGTTCAGGGGCCACTTGAGGTTGCCACGCTCTCCAAAATGCACTATGGTGTCGTGCAGAGGTTCCGAGCAGCGATGGCAGAGCCGGTGCGTTTTGTGACAATAGCGGGCCGTCATTTCGGTGGTATCAAACTGACGCCAATAGACGGCATTGGGCTTGCAGTGCTTGCACACCTCTATATACATGTTGCCATGGATCTCGGAGAGCGATTGTCGCGGCAGACCCGATCTAAGATGCAAACCATCACAATTCTGGGATACCACATGATGTAGCAGCCGCCTGCGATGCAGTTCATATAAAGCCATATGGGTATAGGTGGGATTGGCACTGGAGAGATCATATTCGCCGATTTGTTTGCCCTTCTGTAGCAGAGTCCAGATACCCTTGCTGCCACGATAGTCGGGTATCAGAGCAGCCGTACTTATGCCTGCTCCGGTATAGCAAATCAAATGCTTTGCCTGGGAAATGATGTTGGCCAACTGTTCCACCTTGGCTTCAATCACATGCGGGGCATCTTCCTTTTCCACCACCCGCTCCTTGTAGATTTCCACGAGTTCACGACGCTTTTTGGTGGCCTTTACCAAATCCGGATGCTTGTCCAGAAACAGTCGATCGTCGGCCGTGCGCAAAGAGTCACATTTTCGTAGGATCAGGGAAACCTTTGTAAGATATCAACCACTTAGCATTAGCATTTACATGTGTGTGTGTGTGTGTATGTGTAATTACCTTTCGCATTGTGTCCTTGCGTCGCCGCTTCTCATTATCCTTCTTAGTCGTGGTCCTCTGCACCTTTGCTCGCGTTATATAAGATTGCACATCCTGCTGATCTCCAGTCGGCACCTCCACTTCGTTCTCTTCCATGCTGGCTTTGGTCTTGTTCGATTTTTGTGGACGCCAAATTAAAATTTATGTGCAGCTGCAGCGAGCGAAAGGGAAAGGAAATGTCAGCTGCTGCTGCCACATTTGCCCAATCGATAGCAAATATCGATAGTTGTTAGTTTATTTACAAGCAGCTAAATGTACACAAGGAGCACATGTATGTAGTACTAATTAAATTAATGTTTTATAATTAAAATTTTTTTGTTTGGAAAAAATGTAAACAACAGTACGACCACAAATCAAAAACGATAAAATACCAAAAAAGAAAAAAGAAGAAAACGAATCGCAGTGTGACCAGTTCGCGGCATTTAATCAAGCCCAAAATAAAAAATATATTTTAACATTTGATTTTTAGTCAGGGATTAATAAAACCGGTTTCGGCGCGGTGTTCCGTTTTAAATATTAATCCCTGTTTTTATATTTTGTACCAAAGGTACAAAGAGTATTTTACGTTTGCACAAAAGTATGTATCAGTGGTCGGGCTTGTATCATGCTAAATCTATTTAAATAATTCTATAATATTACTAGCAAATAGCCCGTCACGCTTCGCTGCGCCTTCAACAGTATATAACCAACGCACACCCACTTACCACCCACTTCAGGCCCATATCCCACCCACTTTCCGCCCACTTCGCACCCACTTTCCGCCCACTTCCCACCCACATTCCACCCACATCCCATCCACTTCCCATTTCCATCCAACCCACTTCCCACCCACTTCCGCCCACATCTCCACCCACTATCCGCCCGCACACTTCCCCCCCTCTTCGCCCAAATCCCACCCCCTTCACATTTACATCCCACCCACTTTCCGCCCACATCCCACCCACTTTCCGCCCACTTCCCATTTCCATCCCACCCACTTCCCCCTCACATCCCACCCACTTCCCGCCCACTTCGCACCTAGATCCCACCCACATTCCACCCACTTACCACCAACATGCCGCATACTTCCCGCCCTCTTCCCGCCCAAATCCCGATCACTTACCATTTACATCCCACCCACATCCCTCCCACATACCGCCACATTCCACCCACATCCCATCCACCTCCCATTTCCATCCCACCCACTTCCCACCCACATCCCACCCACTATCAGCCCACATCCCACCCACTTTCCGCCCACTTCCCATTTCCATCCCACCCACTTCCCCCTCACATCCCACCCAATTCCCGCCCACTTCGCACCTAGATCCCACCCACATTCCACCCACTTACCACCAACATGCCGCATACTTCCCGCCCTCTTCCCGCCCAAATCCCGATCACTTACCATTTACATCCCACCCACATCCCTCCCACATACCGCCACATTCCACCCACATCCCATCCACCTCCCATTTCCATCCCACCCACTTCCCACCCACATCCCACCCACTATCAGCCCACATTCCACCCACTTGCCACCAACATTCCTCCCAAATAACGCCACATTCCACCCACCCACTTCCCACCTACATCCCACCCACTTGCCACCCACATACCACACACCTCCTGCCATCTTCCCGCCATCTTCCCGTCCTCTTCCCGCCCACTTCCCATTAACATCCCACCCACATCCCTCCCACTTCCTGCCACATTTCACCCACTTTACATCCACTTACCACCCACTTCCAAAACAACTTTTCACCCACATCCCATTCACTTCTCAGTGAGCATCCCGGCGATAGTTCCAACATCGGAAAATTAAAAACAAAATAAATTCTCATTTTGACCTTACAATCCGAGTTTCAAGCTAATCGTATGAAAAATAGTTTCTGCATGCAGAATTTTCCGGCCATTTTCCTTTTGGGCGGCTTTTCCGACATTGAAAAATCACATTTCAAATTATTTCGTATTTTGTCTTTACAAACCGAGTTTCAAGCCAATCGGATGAAAAATAGTTTTTTTTCATGCAGAGTTTTCCGGGAATTTTTCGACCGTCAGGTCAAATTTTCCAACTTCGGAATATAACATTTTAAACTATTTCGTATTCTATACTTACAAACCGAGTTTCAAGCCAATCCATGATAAAAACTTTTTTAGATTCAGATTTTTCCGGCCAATTTCCTCTTGTGCAGATTTTCCAAAATCTCTATTTCGCGTACTATGCTTACAACTTATGTTTTGTTATGTGTAATTTTGAAAATGAGTTTGGCGCTAATCGCTGGCAACTAAAGTTTCGCCCATACAACCTTGACCACCCACTTTCCACCCAGCGGGGTGAATTTTCCGGAAGATTGGTATGCAGTTGTTGTCGAATTTTCATATAGATCTTTGAAAATGAGTTTGAACTTGATCGGATGAAAAACAAAAAGTTTCATACAACCGTTTTCCGCGAATTTTCCACATTTGCCAACAGAATTTTCCAAAATCCGTTCTTAGTACTCACTTTCACCATAAGATAAAACTAATGTGAAAATCTCATCTTCCTATCTTTTATGGTTTAGGCTGTGCGACGGTCACCAGTCAGTCAGTCAGTCAGTCAGTCAGTCAGTCAGTCAGGTTGAACTTTTTTATATATATAGATAACACCCCTCCAAAACACATCTCCCCACCACCCAACAAAAACATTTTTGCTTAGCTTTGTCACTTTCTAACGGGGAATCAACCCGAATCGTATTTCGGTTCCGTTTCCGTACCGAAACTTATGATTCGGGAAAAGGGTTTGTTTTGGTTTTAATATTATTTCGGTATTAGGTTTCGTATGGGTACCCTTAAAATATAAGAATAGATCGATCACTGGTTTTGCGTTATAATAATTATACTCTGAGAACATACGTTTCACACTTACTTACCCTTTTCAAAGACAAATGTGGAAATTTTGTCGAATTTTTTATCTTCCTTATTTAGGGAATTTTTCTCAAGAAAAATTATGCTATTAAAAAGTTAAGGGGAAATACTGAACTATTTGAATTACATCATCATACATCTTTACATATATGTATAGAATCAGTTCAGTTGGGGTTTTTGACTCAAGTACACCGGCGTTTTTGAATTTTTAACTGCCTGAACCTTAACCCTAACTAGACCTCCTTGCCTTGAAAGGAATATCTAAAGTCAGTTTTCTTAGAGCTTCTAAAACTATTACAGGATTTTGACCGTTTAAAAAATGCTCTATAGTGCTTAATCGGAGCATTTCAGAATTCTATCCAATCTGCATATTACGACTTCGAGAAGGACAAAGTCAAGTCGTTAGGTAGTGATAGAAGGTGCGGCCCTGGTAGTGATTTAATTAATGATTTCTATAATGAATGCGGTCTATTCAGGTATTGCTATACGTTTTAAATAGCTTAGTTTTTTTTACCAAAACATGTCTTAACAAGCTTTAAACCAAAACCTTAGATTCGAAAAGTAAAGGAACCGGTTTGAGAAGCGAACCTAACACTGTTCAAAAGGTTTGAAGCCGCAGCCTAAACCTTCTTAAGAATTTCAGAGGTTTGCAGTCTTGGTCAGAGCTGCTTTCCTAATATAGTTTCACTTTAAGAAAAATGAATAACTCAAGTAATTATTTGTTTCTTGCTTCTATCTGGTTCTTCTATATTACATTGTTTTGTTTACTATATTACATTGGAATAGGATGCGAGTTAAACAAGTGTCAGGTGGGCAGTCTAGTTATTGCTCAGAAACTGTATCGGTACAACGTTTGGGTTCTTTTCGGTTCCAAGAATATTGGCTCTCTGATACCGGTATAAAAAAATTTTAAATATCGGTTCCGGTTCTGGTTAATATTAATTCAACAAATCAAAAATAGATTTATTTGATTAATGCTTAGGTGACAACTTTCGCTGTCCCGTTGAAAACGTATCCAATGTAAGGAGTAGACGATTGAACCAATCTGTATTTGTTGCCAAATGAGAAGTTTAACCTGTATGTTGCCACCGAAATTTTTTATATCATGATTTCAGGACTCTGCTTCCTCCCCAGAAAACTCCCTAATCGATAGAAGAGCATTTTCGATATTTGGTGAACCGTGAATTAGCATTATATGAATGGTAGGTGGAAGGTAATACCAGGATATGTGTTAGTAAGATCTTCGTCTATATATACCAACATTAATACTATACTATTAGAGGGTTTGCGATAACTTCGCACATCTTCTGATAAGTGGTCTATCTAGGCCTGTTAATTAAGCGGACTATTATTTATCGATCCGCTAAAGAAATGGTAAAGACCTTAAATTGATCAGATAAATATACACAAACTTTGGGGCTCCCGAGTTTATTATAGCCTGGCTTCACCGATTTCCTTCCCTGTTCTTTTTTTATTCAAATTATTTATACAACATAAAAATAAATTAATTACTTTTTTCCCATATTATTGTTTACCATTTAGACATCGTTTCACGTATCCAATCCAAGTAGTAATAAACTCGCGTATAAATGCTGGGAATTTTGGGTGTGCCACAAGAGATTCCCGCTGATGTGACACCCATTACATGATACATGCAGGGATAGTCCTGATGATAAACCAAAATGGGGCCACCCGAGTCGCCGTTGCATGTATCCATTGGTTTGTCAGAACCCACACACATTTGACTGTCTCCCTCGAAACCACGGGGATAGTCCTCTCTATGCGCCAACACCTGATTGCAGACCTACAATACAAAAACAACATTCTTGGATATCTCTTTTTAAAGTGTCCAATCTTTTAACGTACCTGATCTGCATAACGATTTAGCTTCACCTTGAGCAACTTGGGTGATGGCCTCACGGCTAAACTAGTGCTGCCCCAGCCTACGGCTATGAAAGTGTTGTAATTTCGTCCATCCGTGAAGGGTAAACATGCTGGATGCTTGTAAAGATCGAATTTTACACTTTCTCCCAATCGAATCAATCCTATGTCGTTATACAGCTCGGGATCTGTATAGTTTGGATGCACCCAATAGTGAATCACATCGTAATCCTGGGGCAATGCATCTTCTTGATCTGTATCAAAATCCAGTTCACCCAAACGTACCAAAGTCACCTCGCCCCTGGAATAAAGTTAATATAAGCATAGTGTACTTGAATCAAGTACTACATGAACTTCAATCAAGTACTACATGTACTTGAATCAACGAAGCAACTGCCAAATCAAAAAACCATCTAAAAATAACAAAGGGCATTGTTGTCAAAAGTTTTGTGAGGTATTTATATATGGACTTTTTGTTTTGGCAGTTCCTTTGTTGAGGTGCATACTAAGCACTAGGCTATTTTGATTTGATCTTGAGTAGGTTAACTTCAAAGGCTTAAAAGTGCTGCCATTTTTCCTTCTGTCAAAAGGTTGACTTTTAAGTCTTCAATACTTACTGATCCGATTCAAGGCAATGCGCAGCGGTGAGCACATAGCGATCACTGATAAGCGTTCCACCACAAAACCAATTCGTATGCATGCGAATCTGATTCTGGCGATTTCCCAAACGCGCCACAATGGGAAACTCCCTGGACTCGGCTGGATGACCGCCCACTATCAACGGTGTGTAGCTGTGGCAATTGTCAATAGTCTTGTATTGGATGGGGGCACCGGGAAAGAGAAAGCTGTAGCCCACTCTTTCCTCGAAAATGCTTTTCTTGTATCCGGTGCAAGCTGTTAAGAAAGCAACCTTTGGTATTGTGTTTCTCAAATTAAGAATTTACTTACTGTCAACTAAGCCGGTCACATTGCCCAAAGCCAAATGAATTAGGGCCAGAAATGAAGTGCGCCAAAGTAAAGACATCTTCAACTCTTGATACAGACTGGTTTAAGTTACTAAGCCACAGAAAGTCGAACAACAATTCGCCAATCCCGGAACGGGTTTTCATTCCAGACTAAAACTTAGCCATCTAAGTACTCCAACCAAGCGCCTCTCGCTTTGCCGCAGTTATTCACATTTGAGCTGCTGCGGATAACAGATAAAGCAAATAGAATCTTAGCCTGTGATGTTATTATTTGTGCGTTCATTCGTTATTAACCGCTTATTAGCGATTAACAACTTTCCTGGAACTCTTTATTGTTAATTAACTCATTATGTACATCCGATACTGATACTGGGAAAACCAAGTAATAAGCAGGTTCAATTAAGTCGATTATGAAAAGAACCAACAAATCAATCAACGTGGCTTTGATGGAAATATCTGTTAATTTTGAAATGTGACTGATCAAAGAAACTCAAGTAACTTTTCTAACTGATGCAGTTAATTACTTGTAACCTTGCAGAGGGTAAATTAAAATTATCCTGATGTTTGTAACGCATAAAAGAAAGCATCTTAAACCACACAAAGACCAATTGTGATCAAATGGAAACGTGAATTATAAAATTAAGCTTGCCGGGAGATTCCAACCGATCATTTTTTGGTGCATGTGCCAGTTAATTAACGACCACGAATATTTTGAAAAATTAATGTTTTGAATAGGAAGCAATTACATTTTTATACGCCTAGGAAAAATATTAAAATATCAAAAAAATAATTAGTTTTTTTCTACTCAAGAATCGCACTTCTACGAAGGAAAACAGGTAACGATATTTATAATCAAAACCTGTGAACAAAGAAAGGTGCTGTGAGCAATTTAGTGCAAAAAAGTGTGATATTTTTGTGATTATTTACGAATAAATTTTCGCTTAATAAGGTTTAGGGTCTGCGAGTTGGACTTAAAGTTTATCACTCATACGTACTGTTGCCCATGCCTACATTTTTAATTTTTTAGTAGTTGACGTAGATTTGGTTTGAAGTCATAAAATTTGACAAAAAGGTACCATGACCAATAAAAAATGTTTTTTATATAACAGACACAATATGTAGGTAAATATATTTGGTACTTAATATATTTGGTAAAAATGTTATATTAAGGCAAAATTTCTACTATTTTGCGCTATTTACTTCTAGATCAAAGCAAGTTTTAGCCGTTCATTAAGAGGCTATCAGGATATTTTTGAAGCCAGGTACCACACTGAACTGAAGTGCTGCGCATCACGGTTGCAGCCGTTCCTGCGAATAGTCTACTTTTACTGGGCTGCTTATAAATAAGCTTCTTCAGGATCGAAAAATAATGCGGATTACTATACTACTATGGGCAAAAAATACAGGAAAATTATTCATAAATCAAAAACTTTTTATTTAATATTGTCAATTCATTTCATTCCCTTGAAAGTAACCTTCCCCTACTGCATTACACTTAAGCCAACGTTTTTTACAATTTTATTTGTGTTTGTAGGACAATTTTAAGAACATGCTGCAAAGTCTTCTTCTGGTATAGTCTTTGATTTCTTCTTCGTATGTGGCTCTGTCTCTTTATCGATTCAAAACGGTGTCCACGGAGCGATCTCTTGAGTTTAGCGAATTGCCCATAGTAGCCAAAATGGACACTCAAAATGGTTTTCACTGTTATGTCTGTAGTATCTGACTAGAAGGACAGTCCGTTTATGAGTACATGGCCCTTTGTTGAAACCCCGCTCGTGGACCATGCTGACTTCAATTTGTGAGCCACACTTGTCGCACTTTCTGAAATGGGTCTTAAGAATTTAGTCCCATTTAAAAGCGAGGAAAAAACGCATCTCTTCGTTGGAAATGGGCTCACTTCGTCAAAATTTGGTCCTAGTCTACCAACCAAAAATACATTCGATTCCTGCTCCATTTTTATTTGTTGTTCGATTAAATTCAAATTTGACAACTTTTAAAACGATACGAAGAATTCGTCGACAGAATTTCGATTTGGTGATCGGCTCGTATACGTAATATTTGTGGAAACTTTGAAGGCTCTTCGCAGAGGTTAAAACATGATATAAAATTTTTGGATTTTTTAATTTATTATGCACACCCTAAAAGTAATCGTTTAAGATGGTATCAGTTGCTTTTTTATCGGCGTCCACCCTAGTGTATATCAAGTGAAATTCGGTTTTCCAAATAATGACAAAATTGGAAGCTATTCGAACGTGACACAAACAGAAGTGGTTTTTGGAAGCAGCTATATAATGACAAAGTTTAGCGAAACCTAACACAATAACAAAGCCCAAATAGTTGTAATATCTTATGAATGAATAGTTCTTTGAAATGCCTCCTTGGATCCGCATTTGACCTTCTTTCTTAATCAGACAATACCCAGTAGTTTTTTTTGTGTCGGGTGCTGCCAAAAGCAAAGCATCCGGTGACCCGTTTGGCACAGTACCCCCAGACGCTCATTCATCTTTAGTCAACCATCAGGCAGTTTGCTGAGGGTAGCCATCGAATAATCTTTACGTTTCCTGATTAAAGATACTTAAAAATATATAAATATAGAGATATTTAAATGATAACTTTATAAAATATTTCAAATATATATAGCACATTTAGTTCGGCTTTTGATCTTAGCAACAGTAGCACTGAGCTAGAGCATTCGACTCTGAAGCGTACGGTTACGAGTTCAAATCCCAGTAAAGGTATGTTTATAAAAAATAAAAATTGTAGGTACTTTCAAAAAACCAAAATATCTCTTTTTCTTTTGGTCTTTTGGGTGATAAAACCGTTTGGTCGATGTATAGTATATACCGCCCGCCATAAGGCTTACCTAAACAGCCTGCCGCTCGGCTGGACACTTTTTTCTGACCGCGGCAGTGTCCGGATTTGATGACATCCCATATAAAATGTGGTATGAGAGCTGGTATAGGGGCCGGCAGCCGGAGCCAGAATCCGGCTGACATTCTCTAGCCGGCCGGCGACCTTCCGAACTACAGGGTATACATACATACGTAGGCAATATTATAGGGTTGAACGATGCTGTGCATAAAAATACCATTGGGCCACGCATTATTCAATTCAAGGAATCGGAGGAAAAGTTGGCCAGATTAAAAGTCAGTTCTGTCCAGGCTGCAGCAGCAGCTTCCCTGTCGCCCATTGCGAGATTGAGGCCCTTCAGAAAAGCAAAACAAATTTCGCTCCAGACATCTGTGCGATGTTTTCCGCTAAACAATTTATTTTAATTATAACAATTTCGGAAAAATAATAAAATTTACCAACATTTGAGCGGCTTCTCGTCATTATTTTAGCTTCGGCGTTGCCACTTTGTTCAACTCAAATTATCAGCAATCGATTTGCAAATTGCACTATAATTAAGCAAAATATCACGCCAAAAATTATTGCTAGTAAATTGAATTTTTTTATCTCTGATTTAACACAAAAATCGCTTTTGTATACAGTTTGAAACTAAATTCGATAAATTTCGAAATTCAAATGTAATAAGGTGGCACCACTGAATTACTAGCGATTTGGTGAGTCGAGGTGAATGACCAATTTCACTAGCGCTTTAACTAGCGACTTAGTAAAATGCTAATTTAATAAACTTAATATGTTAAATGTTCAATTATTTTGATGTTGATTATTCACAAATTGAACACCCTTCAAGAATCTACAAGGGCAATTTTAATTAAAATTCATTTAAAGTGCTTATTTAAGCAAATCGCCGACTCAAGAGTGAGTCACTCGAAAACAGGCTCTGTGGCAGGGCGAAAATAATTTTTGGGTGTCCTAGACTTTCTAATTTAAAAAATATTAAGTCTAGATGCTTCAGAAAGTATAAAAGTTCTGGTTCTGCCGTTGACTTTTCTAAATATTAAATTGCAAAATCGAACTTTACACTTTTTAATGCTGAGTGCTACAGGAAATATCTTGTCCAATGCAAAATTCAGTTCGCAGAGGACCCTAAGCAATTATACAGCTTTGTAAACTCTAAACGTAGGTCTTCTTCTTTACCTTTCTCTTTTTTTCTGGGCGACCAAAAGGCTAACGATGACTCCACAGCCGTTGACCTGTTCGCCGACTTCTTTCAATCTACTTACTCCTCTACGCGCTTTACTAATGCTTCTTATCCTTATAACATTTCTTCTTCTAACTCTATAACTGCTCCCTAGATTTCCGAATGCTCTTTACTTTCTCATTTAAAATCACTAAAACCTTCATACTCCCCTGGGCCTGACAACATTCCTAGTTGTGGGCTCAA
This sequence comes from Lordiphosa clarofinis, assembly GCA_018904275.1. Taxonomy (NCBI): domain Eukaryota; kingdom Metazoa; phylum Arthropoda; class Insecta; order Diptera; family Drosophilidae; genus Lordiphosa; species Lordiphosa clarofinis. Next base: position 769,444 of record JAEIGQ010000146.1, read on the forward strand.
AGAGTGTTGTATTTCTTTGTGCAATCCATTGCTTAAGCTTTTTAATCTATCGTTAGAATCTGGTATTTTTCCAAATCTTTGGATATTATTCCTCTTCATAAAAAAGGTGGGAAGTCTGATATATCCAATTATAGGGGCATAGCTAACTATCCGCTATTCCAAAATTATTTGAACAGATTATAACCTCTTCCCTAAATCGATTTTATCACAAATTCTTCTTGACCCCAAATTTCAATCCTCATACGGTGGTCGAAAGAGTTCAATAATCCATATACCACAAAGCTTTTATACACTGCTCTAGTCCGTCCTGTACTTGAATACTGCTCGTCCGTCTGGTCTCCGCAGTATAAAAAGCATATAGATCGTATTGAATCAGTTCCAAATCTTGCTTTTCGCCCTACGTGGCTTAAATTGGGACCCTAACCTTCGTCTGCCATCGTACTCTAACAGAACTCTTGCTTATTGACCTTCCTTCGTTAGCTAACCGTAGAACAGTATTAGGTGTTTCTTTTCTTTATAAACTAATTAGGCGCTGCGAAATAAGGCCCCAATGAAATAAGGCCAAAAAAAAAATGAAATAAGGCCCCAAAAATTTATATGGAAAACAAAAACAACGATTTTTTCTCAAATTTGGGGTGTTATTTCATTTTTTTGGGGCTTTATTTCCTAAATAAAATTTCAAAATGAAATAAGTCCCCAAAGAAGAAATGAAATAAGGCCCCAAAATTAGTTTTGCGGTCTTATTTCATTTCAGGAAATAAGACCCCAATTTTTAATATGATTTTTTTGGGGTATTATTTCATTTCTCTTATTTTGGCTGATTTATGGAAAAAAATTCCAATAACGGTTAATTTTCTTATCTGCCTGCGTTTTCTGACTTAGTATTTGATGCATTTTTGTACAGATGTGCAAAAGTACCGTTTTACAATTAGTTCAGTGATAAGCTTTTGAGTATGTTGGTCAGTTTAGTGATTTGCATTGTGTAAAGCAGACGTTCAACTGCGAGATAAAATTATGAAGTGCGAAAAAATTGTTGCATTACGGCGAACTGGAAATTTGTTCTACGTTAAAGAACAGAAAATGCTGTATTTTGACGAGGTAATTATATTGTCTTATAATCTTAGCGCCGCAGACGAATTTTTTTTTATATGAAAACCTTTTTTTATTATATCAAAAAAATTGTGTCAATCTAAGCGCCGCAGGCGAAAATTTTTTACACAAAATCGCGCGATTTTTTTGTAAAAAATTTTCATTATTATTTAATGTTATAGGTAGTTTGTTTCACTAAAAATCCAAATAAGAAAATATTTTAAAATTTTATATTAGGTATTTCCAATAGTTTTTATTTTATTGAATAAAGCAATAAAATAAACAAAAAAAATAGAATTGAAAAATTGGGGTGTTATTTCATTTTTCAAAATGGGGTATTATTTCATTATGAAATAACACCCCAAATTTGGGGCCTTATTTCATTTTATTTTGGGGCCTTTTTTCATTTCAGTGGGGCCTTATTTCATAATTTAAATTGGGGTATTATTTCATTATGAAACAACTCCCCAAATTTGGGGCCTTATTTCATTTCATCGTTTGGGGACTTATTTCATTGGGGACTTATTGCCTGCAGCCACTAATTATCGGTGATGTAGATTCATCTGAACTTTTAGGTCGCCGTTCCTTCTAGGTCAACCAGAAACTATTTTTCATTAGTATTGCCTAGATGCACAACTGATTATGCAAAGCACAATCGATTTCGAGTCTTATGTCATAATTATAATGATCTCTATCACCTGCTCTCAACAGATCTCTCTCTCTTCTCTCTAAAAACAATATCTCTATAATTATCTTAGGGGAAATCTCTGACCACTCTAAAAAATCTTCCCCCTACCGGGTCAGAGATTTCTAGTTATTTTATTGTAAGTAAATTTCACTTTTAGTTAGTATTTGTTTTCATTGTTTTCTCCTAAATTTTTTTCTCTTTATATTTGATTTATTTTAGTTTTATTATTATTTTTTCCTTTGCCTCTATTTTGGTTTTGTTTTTTTCCTCTTCTCTATCTCTACATCATTAAAGTTTTTGGTAGCTCTAATAACGTCTCTGACTACAGTTGGCTGTGAATCGGGGCATAGCTGGCCGGACGGGCAAATAAAACTCCCCCACCGAGTCAGAGTCGTTATTAGTTATTTTGTAATTTTGTTAGTTTTTCTTTGATAGGCTTTCTTAGTCAATAAGACTTTTTTATAACGTATGTGTAATTGAGTTGACAGCCTTTTTTGTCGACTAAATAAATAAATAAAAAAATAAGAATGGTACTCTAATTCGCGATTATTTTGCAGTCGAGTTCCATAACTTAGGGACATGCAATAGCCCATTAACAACGATTTTAGTTAAACTCTACCGTGCGCGTTTAAAGATATTCAAGAATGAAAGTTTAACTCCTTCCGGAGGTACCCTCAGCGATTGCATGATTGAAGTAAATTTTTTACATGGCGTTTGTAATGACCCCGTCAACATTTGCTACATTTGGGAAAAACTAATTAAAAAATCTTATGCCGGGTTTTTTTTAGTGTTGTACTGTGTAATGAATAAAAAACTTTCAAGTAAAAAAGCTTTTACAACTCTTTCTATCCAATTTCAATCCTGCAAGCTCCGATTTGAACCTATGCAACAGATTTAATTGTTGAATATTCGTTAAAAGAATTTCCCGCTTACGTAGTTTAGATGGTCAAAGACCTTATCAACGAGTTGAAAAAACAGGTATTTATCAATCGATCAGCTGTCTATTCCAACAGACACACACAGCTGCTAGCACGAGATTGAGAAGCATTAAATATATGTTTGTATTGTATAAATAAAAGCATTTCCAAGTTCGCACACTCAACTGCGCAGTTCTCGTTCTCGGCTTAGTTGATTAACTGCGGGCAAAAAAAAACTAAAGCTCAGTCTGCAACTGTTTGATTTCCAATGCAGTTCTAATCCCAATTTATACAAAATGTCAGTTAGCCTGGTGTTCGGATTATTATTGTGGTGCGGCTCAACAGTGCTTGCCCAAGAACCGGATCCAACAGCTGTACAATCCTGCAATCTATTCAAGCGTACCGTCTTCGAGGAGAAAATACCCTTCAGCTTCTTTTTCCCCAATGCACCCATCGAGTATGAAACGGTGGACTCGTGTGTGGGCTCGCGACCCTTAATAGTGGATGGAACACCGGCTGGAGCCAAGGAATTTCCACATGCAGCTCGTTTGGGTATAAGGGATGTGAAGACTAATGCAACTCATTGGTTTTGTGGGGGTACTTTGATCAGTAATCGACTGGTGGTCACAGCCGCCCACTGTTTTTTTTCATCGCGGTAAGTAGAATGAGTTTAATTTTCCGTCAAAATATTGCATACGGTCAGAAAAAAATGGCATCGTGATTGAATTAAGGTAGTTTTGATCGTAAATTCTAAGCATTCTGAAAATGAACATTAATTATAACATATTAGAGCTAATAAAACAAGTGTGAAAAGGTGATATTTCTTGAAATCAGTTTTTTTTTTAAAGGTATGCTGGCAAATTGTTCCCGAATTTTCGAAGAATTACAGTTATAACGAATAATGCTAAAAATGAATCCTACAGACTTTGCTATTATAAACAAGAGTATAGGAAAGCATCAAAGTAAAAGAACTAAAATATTTTTTACGGTGTTTTTTGACTTTAGAAAGTCGTTAAAGGTCGAAGTTCGAATATTGAAAATTTGAGGTATTATAGATATTCCGAATATAAATGAAAGTTATATATTTGAAATCAATATCTTAAGAATTGTGGGTGTTATTTAACATTATGTAATTATTGGGGCCGAGAATTTGTTTATTTTTATAGTCTTGAAACCGAGAGAAAACCCCAACCCAAGAATATATTTTGAACTTAAATCTAAGTTCACAATCTTGGATAAGGATCGTTTATACTTGAAGTGAACAAACTTATTTAATAATATGAAAAAGAAAAGCAAACAAATTATATTTGGCCACCAGTTTCAGTAAATATCGCGACTGGAAAAAATCTCCACGCTGCAAATGCTTCGACTGTGCCCTTAAACGAGGAGGTCGTGGGTTCGGGTAGCAGTAGGTGCAGGTATAACTGTTTTTTTTTCCAAAATAAATTTATCGCCCTGGTTTCGAATTCCGAGTCAGTTTTTTTTAAATCGTTTGCAGGGAGGAACTCAAATTGAACAATGCCACATGGAAGTTGACAATCATATCTATAATTACTAGATTCGGTTTGCGAAAAATCGAAATTGATTAGGCAGTTGAAACCGATTGCTTAATGTCAGGTGAAATTAGTACTTCAAGAAGAATTGACGTGATAAGGTCACAAAAGATATTTTTCGAAACTTCCATATTGATTTGTACCTAGGGTAGGAGCTGAATACAGCGCTGCTGCTGCGCATATCTCTCTATCTCAGGCAAAATAGATTGTCATGTGTCATGTGTCATGTAACAAAGAGTATGAAGGCCACCTTACTCTGTAAATACCCAAGTTTGCTTAAAAATAATACGCGTGACCAAATTTAATAGCTGTTGACTGTCTTATGTTTTTCAAAGAAACGACAAAAAATGGTTCACGGTTTTTTTTTGGTCATTAAATGAAAACGAGAGAATATTTTTCAAAACTTATTTCTTCTTTTTATTCGGTCACTCAATGGCATTAAAGTTTAAACCATAGAGCAACTTGTTCGAAATGACCGCCTTATGCCTTCCAGCAACGCCGAACCTTGCCACTCATCGATCGAAGTGCGCACCTCAAGCACTAAGAAATTGTCCACTGCTCAGACAAAGGCGCGCTTCTAGCACTGAATATATGAGTGTCGAGTAGAGCAAGCCATAGCCCCGAGAGCAGACCACAGTTTGAAGTTTAATGGATTCCGGTCTGTGCTACCGGCAGACCCATCATCCGTAGAAATGAAGTTCGCTTTAGTCTTTTTAGCCATCTTTGAGTCGTTTTTGCTTGTGAGCTGGAGCGGAGTCTTGTTGAAAAGTCCACGGCTTGTTTTTAAAAAATGTCGAGTTGAGAGGCTTCAAAACATTTTCCAATTCTTCAGATTGATTCAGTTTCGCTCCTTGTTCACAAAAATCAAACTTGGTGACCCCATCATAGGCGAATCACCCCAAACCATCATATACGCCGGATGGTGAACTCTCGGAATGAATTGTTTTAAGGATACAGCATACATTCTATTGTTCTGTTTGTTAAACGATTCCTCTATGATGAAAATTTTCTCGTCAGTAAACATAACTTGTCTGTGGGCATTGTTCGCGCACTTCGATCGATGAGTGTCCAAAAAGATTTTGGCGTTAATGGAAGGCACAAGGCAACCATTTCAAATAAGTTGCTCTACGATTTGTAGCCATTTAGTGACTAAATAAAATAACAAAAAACTTTTGAAAAATATTTATTCGTCTTCATTTAATGACCAAAACCGTTTATCAAAATGACAACGGTTAATATTTCTTATTTCATTTTGTTTACAAAGTGTGTATGACCGATGTTCAGGTATATTTATTTTCTTTAAAAAAACATATTAACTATTTTAATTCAAGTTTGGACTTAATAATAACAAAAAAAGCTTATGATGAAAACCCCCTTTTAAAAGTTTGCCACTTTAACCAAAATAATCAAACTTGGTCGGATTTTAGGATCGTTTGTGTGGCCTTTTTATACCCTTGGAGAGGGTATATTAAAATTGTTCAGATGTTTCTAGCGCATAGAAGGAAGCATCTCCGACCGCATAAAGTATATATATTCTTGATCAGCATGACGAGCTGAGTTGATATAGCCATGTCCGTCTGTCCGTCTGTTTCTATTCTATCTCCTCCGTCAGTAAAAGCTATCTTAACCAAACTTTGCACGAAGTCTTTTGGTACAAATGCGCAGTACATTTGTCGGAATCGGCCAGATCGGATGATTATATCGTATAGCTGCCATAGAAACGATCGGTCGAAAAAGTAGTTCTAGTGAGAAAAACTTTTTTGTTTTTAAAATTTTTTCAAAATTGTGGTGCCAAACAAACTGGTATCATGCTCCAAGGGTATATAAACTTCGGTCGAGCCGAAGTTAGCTTGCCTCTATTTTTTCTGTGTGCCGTTCCATGGATCACCACTAAATCTCTGTTACTTCAATTGTTCTCCTGGGTTGGGATCCACAGTTGAGACTTCCTACACTCAAAAAAAAGTTGTCATCACTGTGACACAATTTAGACATCAATTTGAAACTATTGAGTATCGAATTCTCTCTAATACTCCAAGTATCAAATTGATATCTTCGAAAGTATTAACATGATACTTCGAGGATTTCAAATTGATACTACCGTGTATCTGGTTGACACTTTTTTGTATTACTTTATTAGAATCAATTTGACACTAGGTCTTATTAATTTGACACTTCAATTATCAAACTTTTAGTATCATTTTGAAACTAGCTTTTATCAATTTTATATTATTTCTTATCAAGTTTGTGGGATAATTTCAGTTCTTTACAAACTGCCATTAAAATTAATAAAAAAAACTTTTTGAAAACATTATCTTTTTATTTTAATTTTATTCATTATTTTAAATGTATTTTAAATTCATTTACACTAATAAATTGAATTTGTCAAGTGTGGACACCTCGCTGTGGAGAAACATTGCTCTCCCACTGCATGTGTCATGTCCAAGAAAATGGTGTATTTTTAGAATCACTGTACTGATGTGCCATTTGCTGGAACCCATACACGTAGCGTGGTACTCCTTCAGAGACTCTGAAGAATAAACGCGAAAACGACTCTACAGCAGCTGTCTTTGTTTGATACCTCTCGCGTTGTGCGCTAACATGCAAAGAGCAGAAACAGGCACCGAAGCATTGTGGCATGTTATGTGTCCTTTCTGAATAGTTACATTTGTTATAACATATGTTTGCAAAAAACGACCACAGCAACATTAATACTTAGCTGCTTAAACCTTCCTTGTTAGTGAGCTCCATTTGAAATCCATTTATTAAATATATCTTCATCACGTCGTCTTCCATAGCGTTTACTTTTATAGCCTAATCATACTGAGTACATCTAGCATCCAACATCCTGAGTCAATAATATTTACCAGGGCGAAATTTGCCAGATTTGTAGCATGTTACTATCATCGACCCTCTTTACATTTTTACACGACAAAATCTTTAAAATGCTGGCAGAGCTAATGGTTATTAAGCATTTTAACCAGAGTTCGACACGATTCTATTTCTATACGAGCTTACACTGCACTCTTTTGCAACAACAAACAAGTGCAAAAGCGTAGCGCACACACACACGCGATGCCAAAATGACCTAGTGTATATTGCAGCCACTGATTTAAACTCAAGATGTTGGATATTAGATGTGCTTAGTGTGATTAGCCTATTATTGAATTGCTTGCACATAATTTAAACATTTAAATTTGACAGGTCAAGCATCGCCAGCTGCTACATTTGGCCAGCTTTCTTATACAATTCATGCATTCTTCGAAATTTCGAACTTAAAAAAAGTTTGTTAGTTTCAAATTGATACTTCTGCGCTGCAGTACTTTCTAGGCTAACATTGACACAAAAAAAATGATACTAGTTTCAGTTTCAATTTGAAACACGTGTTTCAAATTGATATTGATACAAATTTTTTTGGGTGTACTTATATTTCCAGACTTAAACTTTTAGACTTACCTTCACTTGAGCATAGACGGACTATGTTAGGTATAATGTTTCTAAATAAACTTATAAATGGTAATGTAGACGCTGAGTACTTATAAATTTTAATGTCCCTTCTAGACAAACACGAAACTATATTCCCTTGAGGCTTCCATTTGCTTCCTCTTTATATGCTTCTAACTGTCCATTTCGCATTCTGTGTAGGGATTACAATGGTATCTCTCCTCTTCTCAGTGATTACCTATCCGACGAAGGCTTTAGGTCTTTTATTCTCCACACTTTTGCACTTGCATAGTTTCTAGAATTCTTGTTTTTTTTTTTTCCTTCCGATCATTTACGCTGCGAGCAGGGGCGTTGCAAAATAAATTACCCCCACCGGATCGGAAGGAGTTTCTTCTATTTGCCTTATTTTGTAATTCTTTCTATTCTATTATATTGTAGCTATGTCTTTTAAACGAAGCTGCAATTAAAATAAATAAATAAATAAAGGTTCTTGATAAATTGCTAATTAATATATCTTCATGACCATGATTTTTCTTATCGCATAAACAAAATCAAAACGTTGAGAAAGCATTTTTCCCCCAGTATTTTTTGTTGTCAAAATATTACAAAAACTTTTGCAAAGGATCATTAATTTATTTATACCTAACCTATATACTCCCACCATTTACCATTAAACTGTTAACAGTGTAAACGCAGCCTTAATCTACAAAGTGGGAAGGGTAAAAGTTTTGAAACGGCAGCCATGATCAATCATCTAATAAACTGAGAACTAATCGAATGTTTTTCGTATTTAAATCCGAAACTTTTGTTATTAACTAATTGTACTTTCCCGCAGCGGTGCCGTAAATGTGGTGCGTTTGGGTGAACTGGACTTTGAAACCGATACCGACGATGCCGAACCCGAAGACTTTGGTGTTCTTAGCATAATACCGCATCCGGAATTTGATCCTACCTCTACAGTTTTATATAACGATATCGGCCTCATACGACTTGATCGAGCCGTCAACCTCAGTGTGTACAAACATCCCGCCTGCCTGCCCTTTGATGATGGTGAAAAACATGATAAATTCATTGCCATTGGCTGGGGTCATAAGAAGTTTGCCGGCAAGCCGTCCCAAAAACTGCTCAAGGTGACGCTTAATGGTTATGGCGGTCGTTGCTCGACGGCTATCGAAGCGAATGAAGAATATCCACGGGGATATGAGCCGAGCACTCAATTGTGCATTGGATCCGAGGACCTGAAAAATACTTGTAATGGCGACTCTGGTGGTCCCGTTTTGGCCTATCATGAGAAACATCCCTGCATGCATCATGTGATGGGCATTACTTCATCGGGCAGTGGCTGTGAATCACCCGGTGTTCCCGGCATTTATACCCGTATACATTACTACATGGGTTGGATAAAACAGGAACTGGCTAAGATTAAGTAAAATTCGTGGAAAAATAAACAAAATTTATTCAATCGACAGATAATTTACATATGCATACTTGTGTGTGAAGGTGTGTGTGTAGGTGGGTGTGTTTAATTTTAATAGTTGATTAACCACAATATCTCTGAGCAGTGGCGTTCAGGTAGGAGGAGGCGCACGGGGGTTAAAGAACTTTATAAATTTAGCATGCAGAAGACGTACTCTTTACTTTGCAGGTGTTAAGAAGCGGACTATTAATTTTTGAAACATCACGCAGATCGGACGTATATATCATATAGTTGTAATAGGAATGCTGCATTTGGTTGTGGTAACCCAAAACTAAAACAAAATTCAATTAATCATATCATTCGTTTGATATACAGAGCCATGTTCCTGTTTTCACTAAATTGAATTCGAAGTTTTTACATGTTCTCCTTTCTGTTAAAACATCTAAGGAAATCCGTGTCAAACCTTTAGTTTCCATTTACTCTTTACTCGATGGATTTAAACTTTAACGTTTTAGTCCGATTAACCCAATCAATTCGATATATCAGTACATTTAACTAGTTCGAATTCGACAATTTTTGTCGAAAGTGAAAACCGGAACTGGCCTGATAGTCTTCCGATCTTCTTGAGGTTGTCATTTTCAAAAAGCTAGATAAATGATATAGATAATGAAATGATAAATGAAGCACAATTGCCAAGCAAAGCATTCTTTGAGGGTATATTTTTATTTGTTTATAACTTCAAAGATTAATATATTTTAAACTATAAAAATCTCCATCTTTTTTAAAAAACCTATTTTCCATTTTTTAGTCTTTGACGATATTTGAAATTGTTTATGAATTTAACATTTTGTGCAAAACAGCGAATTATAATTATTGAAATAAAAAAAAGGGAAAATTTTCAGAACGTTTGGTTTGTAAAAGAATGACCCATATATGTATTGGATGCCATACCTAGTCAACATGCACAAAATACTAAGCTAATCCTTCCTTCTAATGAATTCTCGCAAAACAACGTTAGTCAAATAGTTTAGCCCGAACCTGCCAAAGCCATCGTAAATTATATCGCCTTCAAAAGATTCTCGAAATTAAAACCCGATCGGAAACCTAACCATCTCACTTATTTCGGTTACGTTAGTTTTTATAAAAGTACCATAAACTTTAGTCAAACGCTCATTCTTAAGTGAAAGCTAATCTTTTTTTAACCTATTTGAAAAAGTCTCATTTAAAATTCATGTAAATGTATGTAAAGGAAAGACGCACCTCCGACCCCATAAAATATATTCTTGATCACACAACAGCATCGTTTACCCGCCTGTAGAACGCTCTCTCATATAGACAAGTTTTGGCATGAATAGAGTATACTACCCTCGGGTTTGTTTCAGATTTGAAAATTCTTCCTCCTCCATCTTTAAACAGCGAAAATCTCACAGACTAAGAGTAGCCCATTTACATGTATTACAATAAAGGCCCAGTTTGCAAATTCTCCCACTTCTCTATTAAGTTTGAACCTATGCCTAATATATTGTCTATCGTGTACCCGGATCCGACAAACACCGAAGATATTCATAAGTCCCCCCTTTATTGATAAATTTTAAAATAATGGCATAAAGAAGGAACGACTTACTTGGGACAGGGTATGATTGATAAATGTCCGTCTGTATTTCCGTCTGTTTCTATGCTATCTAAACAAAGTTTCAACGACCATTGAAAGTCTAGACTGCAGCTTGCTCAGTCGAACCAAGCTTTGTTTCAGACTGCAACCGTCTTCGTCACGAACTCGAACCGTTTTCGACACGAACTCGAACCGTCAGAGTCCTGTCTCACTCCAACCCATCAGCCATGCTTTGGCGCAAACAATATACATATATCTATATCAATATACAATATCTAGATATTTGATGGTCGTTGATCAGTCGAAAATGTAGCTCTAGGGAGAACATTTTTTTTTATTTCAATGGTAGCGTCTTTATACTTTCCAGTTATGAATGTTATTTCTACACAATTTTAGAAAGTTTGGTTAAAGTGGGTTGATTATAAGAAACTGACAAGCAAATGGTCAAAGTAGTGGTGCCACCTATTGCAAAGTTTGGTAAAAATCTGAGCTCCAATTGTTCGACGAAAATCCAAAAAATTCGAAACTCAAGTTTTCGAACACTTACCTTCAATAAATTTTGGTTCAAACCGCCGGACCGAATCTCTTTTCAAAAATGTTCTTAGTTTACAGGCCTGCATATAATTTTTTACATCCAATTAAGCTGATAACTTAATTTTTAAGACATACGTGAAGGAAAAACTAAACTTAAAATAAGAACAAGATGGTCTAAAAATTCTTGAGAACAAATGTTCCAAATGTTCCTGGAATAGAGAAAGGGGTTTCAACAAAGATATATACAAGGAGAGAGAGAACGATTGAGAGCGAGTTGGGTTTCTATTTAATCTATCTTTTTTCAGCCCAACCAACTATTTATGAGTGGCCCTCTAGATGTGAACCTGCAAAAGTGTGAAACGGCTGAGTGTGCCATACATAAAGTGGATAAGGTACCGGGTTCAATTTCCAATCAAGCCCGAAAGAATTTTTCTTTCTTTTCAGAAAAACTTAAATGAAACGAGTCAGATGGAGTGGGTTGTTGAAGCGCTGTTTCTGATTCCTATTCCAAATGAGGAAAACCGTTCATGCACAGTTTTTGTGCTCGATTTGAGTCCAATATTCTGGGTATATAAAAAGGCGTCACAAATGATCACTCACAATTAAAATGCATCTCCTTAGAAATTGATTTTGCAACATTTAAAACAGGTTTGAATAAATTAAATAAAGTGCTTTAAAAATAAATCGTTTAATTTATCTATATATCGAGAAACTCTGATTTTGCTCACAACTAGTTCGACATTCGTCGTGAACCACCGTGACAACTTCAAATAAAAAAATTAATTCCCGAAAATGCTGGATATATTCGAATATGTATATTAGGCAAGTCCTTGGATGTACAGCAAAGAAGAATGAAAAGGGGAAATTGGGAACTTAATCTAGCAACTTTAAAGCCTCCGTGGGACCATTTAACTTTAATTTATCGAGTTTTGGATTTCTATTACAGTAAGTAAACACAATCAAGAATTTGTTAAGCCAAGAGACCCGGAACATTTACAATTTTAGAATCTTCATATACTTCATTCACTTTCCAAAGTAAAGAGTATATTACAGTCGGGCTTGATTGACTTTCTTACTTTTCTCTCTCTCCTCCTTATGAAACATAAAATGTCTATTGAAACGTCTATAGGCACGTTGAAGACTTGGGGAATATCAAAGTAATTCACATAGCAGATTGACAAAAGTTGACAAAGTTTGTAATCTTAATATTTGTATTTAGAAGTCTTGAAAAACACGAACTTTGTTTCTTCTTATCACGAATCTTCCCAACGCCCCCTTTAAGCACGATCATGCTGACCTTTTCGAACACCCGCAAGCTGTTGGCAATCTCTAACTCAATCTCTCAGCAATTCCAGTGAGAAATACTGGAAATAAGTCTACTATAGAGCAGCTCGAGTCTCATGAAGCGGGTTTTAGTGCCTCAATGAACATTGCCTCGTGTGTAACGCAAAAAGCTTTAAAATGGCAAATAATAAAAACAAATTGCTAAAAGCATTATTTCTGCTATCGTTTGGTCTAGTTTCATCTCAGGATCCCGAGCTGGTAAGCTGTAAGTAGACACAGGAGTCAGTTCCATGGACCCATCTCAAGTTTCGTATTGACAGCCTGCACTAACTACAAGAAAAGTATATTCGAGCAGAAGGACAGCTATGGTTTTCTACTTCCCGGCTCTCCTGTTGTATACAAGACCTTAGACAAGTGCCGTAGCTATGCATCTCTTATAGTGGGCGGTGCGCCCGCAGAACCCAAAGAATTCCCACATGCAGCACGCTTGGGTCATCGAGAAGATAGTGATAACAAGACCAACTGGTTTTGTGGCGGAACTTTGATAAGCCAACGATTGGTAATGACGGCGGCCCACTGTTTATACTCGTCCATGTATGTGTGTATGAGTAGAAGTAAAGATGGGCGTGGAAAAGAGGTATCAAATCTTCAGCTCGATCCTGATTGCATTCACTTCCCGCGCCCATCCTTATTATGCAGCTTATAGCCCCTACATACCTAACTCTCTTTCCCATTTCCAAAAATAGCGGTGCAGTAAATCTGGTACGCTTGGGCGATCTCGACTTTGACAGTGACAAAGATGATGCCGATCCTGAGGATTTTGGTGTGGTGAAGACAATCGAACATCCGGGCTATCAGTATCCCTTGCTATATAATGACATTGCCCTGGTCCAACTGGTTCGTTCGGTGCGATTTAACTATTATAAACATCCCGCTTGTCTGCCCTTCGATGATGGTGAAGCCCACACCACATTCATAGCCATTGGCTGGGGTCAGGTAAAACTCGTGGGCAAGGATTCCAATAAATTGCTAAAGGTCAAGCTCGACAATTTCAACAAAAAATGCCTGGAAACGTCTGAAGTTACGGATGATCTCCCGCGGGGCTATAATGCCAGTACGCAACTCTGCGTGGGTTCCTCCGGGCACAAGGATACTTGCAACGGTGATTCGGGCGGACCGGTACTAAGTTATCACAAGGATTATCCCTGTATGTATCATGTCATGGGCATAACATCAGCTGGAATTAGTTGTGATACACCCGATGTACCTTCGATGTACACACGAGTTCATTATTATCTGAATTGGATCAAAGAGGAAATGGCTAAAATATAATTTATAATTATCGAGAAAAATCTTTTGCATCAGCTTTAACTTTTATTATCTACTAGCTGTATAAACAGCGTTGCCCGGGTCCTATGCCTTGATGTGATATTTTTCATAAGAGAGCATAAGCGCTCCGTACTGCATTTCCGGTTCGTTACCGGTCCAGATCCATTAACTGCCGCGTATAGTCTCTAAAGTTTTTGTACATAGCTCATACGCAGTGTTCCCTGTTATTATATATATTTGTTTCATTTATAAATAGACAGCGTGGATATTAATAATAAAATAATGAAAGCCTACTGCTACATGTTATTTCAAGAATTGACAGCAATTGAAATAAACTAATAGTTTTGTTGTTAATATTGTTGGGCCGTTTTCTCAAGTTCCTGTTTTTGCTCAAAGCGAAATTCATCTAGATTTTGCAACTTGGTGGTTTTTGTGCATGTAGGTGTCTCATGTAGGTGGATTATCAATTTGGGCATTTGCGCCACCGTCACACCAGCAGCGCGAAAGCACTAATAGTAGGTTGGCAGCACCTCTGCATTTGCCAGTTTGTTGATATGTCTATTGCGCGCCAATTTCAAAAAAATAAAGCAAGCTTTTCACAGAGAAGGAAACACTTCTTACTATGATGGGACATTAAGCAAAAGGTCTGTCTATCGCTAAGCTAACACATGACAAATTTTGATTAAAACTTAGCTAGCTTGGTCAAATAAAGGGACATTCCGGGCATATTTGATAAAATTTTACCATAGTTTTAGTTTTAAATCCTGTAAGATCTTTAATTATGAATAAATTTTTTTTTCTGTGTGAACTAAGCTTAAGCAATAAACTAGGGCAGGTATCTTGTATACAAAAGGCACATTCAATTTTATCAATTGTTGGTTTTCTTATAATCAAGGAATCAAATTTAAATTTTTTGTATACTGGTATTCGAGAACCGATATTTTTAGAACCGAAAGAAACGCTGTACCGGTACGGTTTCGGTTCGGTAGGTTTGGCGAATTTTAACGCAGTTTGGTTCAATTGTAAGCTTCAAAGAAAAACGCAAGTTTCTTTGAAAATGGTACATTTCTATGTGACATTTTCTTAGACAGTTTTATGGCATCAATCAAGGTTTTTCTGAGCCTAAAACGTTAAATAAAGCTGATGTACTTAAATAGTCGTCAGAAAACCTCGCAAAATTTCCAGAATTGTATGAAAGTTATCAAAAGTTATTCTTCCTGTTCCACCTACACAAGTAAGAGTAAAACGATTATTTTCCGGTGTGAAGTTTATTATGACTCCGCTAAGAAATTAGATGGGCGGAAATTAAATGACCGCTATAATGCTTCTAAGAAATAATCATTAATTTACCTTTTTAGTAACTAGATTTTTTATACCCTTGGAGAGGGTATATTAAAATTGTCCGGATGTTTGTAACGCACAGAAGGAAGCATCTCCGACCACATAAAGTATATATATTCTTGATCAGCATGACGAGCTGAGTCGATTAAGCTTTGTCCGTCTGTCCGTCGGTCCGTCTGTCCGTCTGTTTCTATGCTATCTCCTCCGTCAGTTTAAAAGCTATCTTAACCAAACTTTGCACGAAGTCTTTTGGTATAAATACGCACATATGCAATATGCACATATGTCGGAACCGGCCGGATCGGATGACTATAGCATATAGCTCCCATAGGAACGATCGGTTGAAAAACTAGTTTTAGTGAGAAAAACTTTTTTGTTTTCAATGCCATCGCTCCCAACGCTCGTATTTATAAGTTTTTAATGATTTCATATAATTTCACCAAGCCTTGTCGAAATCGGACAACTATATAGTATAGCTGCCATACAAAAGTTATGTCTGAAAAAAAAGTCTTAGTGGGAAAAACTTTTTGTTTTTAATGTTATCGCTCCCAAAGCTCGTATTTATAAGTTTTTAATAATTTTACATAATTTTATTAAGCCTTGTCGAAATCGGACCACTATATTGGATGTCAGCGCTACACTCTCGCTGCGGAAAAAGCGCTTTAAAGTGCTCCTCTCTCAATGTATAAAGAGCACTAGGAAGCGCTCCGCTCCCAGAGTAAAAAGGTCTTGAAAAAGCGCTCCATATCATAAAAAATAATCATATGGTGAGGGCAGTGATGGAGGATGGTTTGGGGTAGGGGGTTATGGGAAGGGGATGTGTGAACGGTGGGGAAAGGGGTGTGGAAGGCGAGAGGGAATGGTAGTGGGAAGGGTTTTGGGAAGGTAAAGGGAGGGGAAGGGAAGGGGTGATGTTTAAGGGGAGTGGGAAGGGTTGACGGGAGGGCATAGTCTTCTTTCTGAAAAACGAAAAATTAAAAATTTTTTTTTATTTTTAATTACCTTTACTGGGATTCAAAATCAGGACTTCGGGCTCTTAATCACAAATGCCGGCGTCGTAGCGCATACGTCTATTCAGGGCACGCGTGACGGCAGCAGCAAGTCTCAGTTAAGAACACAGATAAATGTTAATTATATTCAACATTAAAGTGAAAATTTTTCATAGTTAAATTAGTTGCTTGATATCAAGCAAGATCAGCTAAGTTTGTCCTCTGAGTAAGCGTTAAATACCGTTTAACTGTGTATACTGAGGGATTTATTTAAAAAAAATAGTTTTTGCACCATTTCAAAATTTAAATTTCAATAAACTCAACCTTATCAAAGCTCTCACGGTGCAGAGCGTGCCATTCAAAGCAGAAACAAAAAGAACAAAATAAAGAAGAAACGAGAAAGGCAAGTCTAACTTCGTCTGTGCCGAAGTTTTAATACACTTGAAAACGCTTGTCCCAACGGTTAGCGACTTCGACCAAACTTCGCAGATCAGCTTAAAAACATTTAATCTTACTCATGACCGTGATTGAGAGCGGTAATATGGAGAAAAAAACGGGTTTTCTGACTAAAGCCAATAATCCGACCAATCATTTGTATGGCAGCTACAAGAAGTAGTCATCCGATCCGGGCGGTTCCGACATATTAGCAGCGTACAGACAAAAGAAGACTCTGTGCAAAATTTCAGCTCGCTAGCTTTAAAACTGAGAGACTAGTTTGCGAAGAAACAGACTGGCGGACATACGGACTGACAAAGCTTAATTGACTCAGCTCGTCATGCTGATCAAGAATATATACTTTATGTGGTGGGAGATGATTTCTTTTATGCGTTGCAAACTTCTGGGCAAAATTATAACACACTTTTCAAGTGTATAAAAATGCACGCAGAAGTTTTGTAAAATTACTGCTTTCGTGGAGCAGTATTTACAAGGAGAGTTGAGCGCTCCAATGGAGCGCTTCTTCAGTGCTCGTAGTTGAGCGCTTCGAAAAAATTTGCTGGGTAATTATAATTATTAACAAATTTTGTATGTGCCCCAGCAAATACAAAGTTAAATAATGATATTAAAGCTACTTTGATTAGAAATTCTACTTTCAGTTAGTTAAAATGTACACCCGCCGTATTGAAGGCCACCAAAAGACGCATAAAATCATCAATATCCATTGATCTGGCACGTAATGTGGCCATCTCCAGCTCTTCCAGAATGCCAATAACCTTCTCTTGCATATTGAAGTTTTCCTCAATGGGCTGAAAATATATGTAAGCACTTAATTATGACCCAAATGAAGTACGTAACGCCTCAGTTAGGCTATTTACCTCATTTCGTAGCGAGCGATACAGTTTGTAGTTCTTCTCCAGCATCTCGATCACCGAGTTGACCTTGAAGGTGGCCGCCAGCGTTTTATTCTTACGCAAAAATGCAATACGCGTTAGGCCATCCCATTCGGTAAAGTTGACAGGTGGCGGTGGATTCTTAGGCTCCAGGCGCACCACACTTGACTCCACTTTGGGAGGTGGCTTGAAATTGTTTTTGCCCACCTTCATAAGCATATCCACACGGGCCAATAGCTGTGTGTTGATGCTTAAGCGACAATACAACTTATCACCCGGCTTGGCCACCAAACGCTGGGCAAATTCACGTTGGAACATGAGCACGGCACAACGGAAAAGGGGACGATGCAGCAGCAATTTGAAGATTAAGGGCGAACTGATCTGATAGGGAACATTGGCAATGCACAGATCGAAGAAGGGCAGCTCGGCCTTAAGGAAATCTCCAATTAACACCTGCAGTTTGGGCTGCAACGGGGTGGCCTGGACACGTTTCTGTAGTTCAGCGGCCAGACGGGTATCAATTTCACAGGCAATCACTTTCTTGCAGCGCTCCAGCATGCGAACGGTCATGTTACCGGTACCAGGACCAATTTCCAGCACAACATCGGTGGCTCGAAGAGCGGCCTTCTCCAGCATGGTGGTAATGACCAAAGGATTCTTAAGGATGTGCTGGCCAAAGTCCTTGTTGAAAACAATGCCTGCAAATGAAATGGAGGGTTTTAAAATGTGGCTGTCATTTAGGCGTTGTATGCATTTACCTTGCTTTTGCACTTCATTGTGTATGCGGGACTTTTTCTCTGTTTTTATCTTCGGCATAATTAGTGTTAATATTTTGTTAAATTTTATTTAGTTGTTGCGTTTGTTTTGACCTTTCTTCTTCTTGGCGTGTGGCCCATGTGCGCGCTAGGCTGTTAGTTAACATGCGTTTAACAGGCAGAAAAATGTGTAGCGTTGCCACCTAGTCTGTGTGCTTCTTTAAGCTGATTTGAAATTAGGCGCGCGTGTCAAGTGATTCAAAAGGTCAACACCTTGGATGAAAGCAAATTTTGGCTTTTGCTTCTGAAAATGTCGGAAACAAAAATCAAATCATTCAAAATCAAAAATCGATTTTGGTAAGCTACGAAGAGCTGCGACTGATGACAGCTTGAGCAGTTCTGATTGTATTTGACTAAAACAGCAAAGGCAGAGGCTCCGGAATAAACGTTCCTTCCTGGAACTGAGCTGAACGGAAAGTAAACATGTCTAAATTATTACATAACAATTCCATAGATTTACATTAGAATATTATGAAAGTGTTATTTTTTAAGATTTGGTAGACAATGGCCCGGTTCTGTTCGGAACTTTGTGAATTATAAACTTTCTAAAAACGATTTGTGTTTCGGTGGACTAAATATGCTCGATTTAAATATCATTTTAAGCCGACATTTTTCCAAAGGAGATTCGGTTTGGAATTTTTAAACTTACCCTACCTCCCCAAAACTACATATTCACTGTAAGGAAAACACATTATTCTTTTACATTTTCCATTTAGGTGTTACCTTTTTCTTTATTAATTAGTTTTCACTTAATATTATGAATCAATTTTGTTTGTTTGTTTTGTAGGTTTTTTTCTTTGGTTATCTTTCCACACATGCATCGAACACTTTGTTACCATTTGTTCTTGGTTTTTAGTATCTTCGAAATAACATTCACTTTCCTTTCATAGTTTTCATAATTTTCTGTGTATTTTACAACATGTCAACGGTTGACTTTTGACTTTCCTTTTTTGTTTTATTAAATTTATTTACTTTGTTTAAACTTAACTTAAATATTATTTATGTTTTGCTCATTTTCAATTATAGTTTAGATTTATCTTCTGTGATTTTCTAAATACTTTTTCAGGGTGTCAGCTGTTACTTTGCCTTTAATAAATATTTCCTTATATATTTTCATAGTGGTTTTTGTCTTAGATCAGTTAACAATGATTTGTTATATCTCGGCCTGTGTATTTTGTTTTTATTTGGTTGTTTTTTGTTTAGTATCTAAGATGCAAAAGGTACATGAAAAAGTTGCACAGTGGTTTGAGAGTGTATTTTATAAGCGTGTGTCTTGTACATATTTTGGTGATATCATTTAGAAAAATGTTAGTTAAGCGAAAGTTATATTGATTTAGGGGCCAATGACTGGGTAAGTGTGTGTGTTGATTGTGCGAGTACTGAAATTTATTTGAAAATTTAAAAATGTAATCTGTCTACTTTTGGATTATATAGAATTTGGTTTGGAATGAAGATCCCTATACAAAGCGGCAACCCACTAAGCGTTAAAAACGGCATTAAATTCGAACCGACATTTTGAATTTTTTTAAGAATCGGAACTATTAAGACCATTTTTATTTAAAAAAATTTTGCAAGTCAGTGAATGTTAAGGAAAAATTAAAACTTAGCACAGAGTCTCTTGAGAAATTCCATATTTTTAGCGTCAGAGAAATAATTCAAGGCCGGGCGCAAATCTCTCGGTTTAAAATTAGTTCACACAAAAAAATTTAGTGTTTTTATAGAAAAAAGAAAAAAAAATTGGACACTCCCCTTTGAAGCATTCTCTGAACATTTCATGGAGCTCTGTGGAAACATGCTTTTGTCAATGGCATCTTCTTAAAGTCAAAAAGCCTAGTATTCAGATTGCCAAGAATTTATTTTGCTGTTGAAACAATTCGGAAGCACTTCCTTTTCCAACGTTTAAGCAGGAACATTTTTCTTTTATATCTTTGGTAGAGATGGGCCCTGGAATGAAATTCAAATCTATTCCAGGTCGCACCGTCTCAATTCCTACACTGAAAAAAAATATAATATTTTGGGAATCCATTTGGATTTAATTAACATTTATTGATCTTTGAATTTCATTAAATGAAGCTGAAAATTGTTGTTGGATATGATGACATCCAATCCAAATGGATCTGTTAATTTTATTTTGTAAACTTTAAATTCATTCCCACCCCGCCCTTACATAATTTGGCGTTCCTCCTTGGGTTTTATAAAATTGAAAGCAAATTTTGTTGCTTAAGCCTCGTAAGGCCATTAAATACTAATCGGAACCACTTAAATATCGGTCGGCTTTACAGACACTTGTCTTTGAGTATGCCCAAAATTTGGAAGAAACTGTGCAAGTAGAAGGTGACGCAATGTTAATTCAAGGTTCCAAACCAATTAATTTTAGTCGATAAATGTCTAAAAAAGCGAATCTACAACTATGTGGCCCTGGATTTTTTAGAAAATAGATGTGGATGTCCTTTTGTGTACTCGTGCACAAATATTTAGATCAGCGATGGGCACCAAAAACTGACGAAAGGGCACATCAGCAACAACAGGTCTTTTAATTTGATTTTTTAACCCGTTATCAGAAAAAAAGAAAAAATGTCGTCATTTGTTATTTTCTTATGGCCATGTTCCATTGACAAACATTTAACAACATTTTGTTGTTCCATGTTACATGCAAATGGTTAAAAAGACACTCCGGGCTGTTCCCGTTTTCGATACCGATCGGAATTGTTAAATGTACTCATATCCCCAAACCGACTGCCTTCTTCGACTTTTAACTTCAAACGCCATTTATTCTTTTCTCTTGTTAATTGAAGAAATGTATTTTAGAGCATAGGTCGACACTTGGCAAAGACTGGAAGATCAGTTTACCGCTCAAGTCGGAATTCACTCTCTAAAAATCATTTGAATTCTGCCATGCTCCCACTTTCACTCTAGCAAAAGTTTTATGATTTGAAACTGTTTTTTCGAACAAATTTGGTTTCCAAATCGCAAAATTTATGTGAGAGCGAAACAGCAAATAACAAAATAATAAAAGTTAGAATCATTTGTTTGTCTATCGATGAAAATATATTTATGGTTCTATCGGAACTGAACTAGATTTTAAAAGTTAAACTGAGCATGAGGTTGCAGTTAAGTTTGTTACTCGGTTCCATTAGACAACTGTGGCAGGTAAGGCAAGGCGCTCTCTCAGTGTGCTCTCTTTTTGACAAGGTTGTGTGGAGGATTTCTATTTTATTTATAGTTTTTAAAAATGTCGAGCCAATACTGTTGCTTATGTCGATGTAAAGCAGAGCCGCCCACCCAAAGATATCCGGAGCCGAAGTCAGTTGTCTGTATATGCAAACGCGATCCAAACTCTTGATTGTGAATCGGTAGGCACTGATGTTAAGCATGAGCTAAGCATGACTTCGGCAAGCATTTGGTGTGAATTGGCGAAAATGTTCAATCCCAATGGCTGAGGAAGTATAATGTGGAGTATCTAACATTATATTGAGACGAAAGAAGAAAAGTGTGGACACTTACACAGTATAGCAAAATTTCCAAAAGGCATTTTAAGGACAGTGACTTTTCTTCTACAGAAGGCCATAAAAATAGTCGCAGGCTTCTTCTAAAAAAATTGCCAAGCGAATACCAATAAAATTTATTCATGCATATACTATATTTTTGTAAGTCTGAGGGCGCTTTTATTTATGTTTTATATTCTTCTCTTTCATTACTCGATAAATGCTAAATGCCGTACCCAAGGCATACGAAACAAGGTAGGCGCACTCGTTCTCTCACTCTCTTGACAACTTGTCAAGCAACTGTTGTACGCGAAGCATCTCCGCGGACGAATATTTTGTGTGTTTACTTAGTAGCTTAGTTGGCTTTGTATTGAAATGTATTACTCTCTCGCTGTCTTTGACACATATATAAGAAATTGTGAGAGAGCGAGTGAGCCTACCTTGTTTAGTATACCTTGGCCGTACCTATTATAGTGGTATCCTGCTCGGTTCTCGCTAAAAACAGCATGAAGCACTCAAATACGGCTAAACTTAGGTTAGTTCTATTAACTAGACATTGAGAAATCGGGCCACATTTGGCAATTAGATAACAGATCGAAAGTAAGTCTAAGCTTTTTGGCCGAAAACAACGCCATTGTTGTGGAATTTGGCCAAGGACCCTAGAAACACAACACATTTGGCTATTCGATAATATATCGAAAATAAATCTAACCATTTTGACCAAAAACAACTCAGAGACTTAATATGGAAAATGAGTATTAATATTACGCTTCTGTCAGAAATTAGTCAGCTGTTCGCAGTTACTTCCGCTCTTTCGATACATTTGGGAATATGGTCGTCTCGCTCTAACTACAGTGATTTCCTACTGGCACTGTAAACTGTCATTACGTCGTTTATCATCAGCAAAATTGAGAGGCTTAATTTGGTCAAGGACTTACACTGACAGCACGCAAATTTAAAATCGTAATAATCGTCATACATATTTGTGTTCCTTTTCTGAATCATTCAATCGAAACAGATTCTTGTATCAGTGGCGATTTTGTTGTTAATCTTTGTATAGTTTTTAATATGATTAAGACACTGTCGAGCAGATGACACAAAAAAAAAACTCAAATATTTCTGAATGACTAATAACTGTGGAACCGAATTGATCGTTTTAGGTCTTATATCTGGAATTCCTTTTAAAACCGGTTGGCACAGAATACCTGTTGCTGAGAATGTGTCAGAAAGAATAGATTTAAGAGCTGCCCATCGCTAATTTAGATGGCTCATTGAGCTTTAAATGATTGGGATTTGTGGAAATTTTCCAAGTGATTGTGTGGGTGAGTGTGTTGTTTAAGGGAGAGTTTAGAATTATTGGATCAGGCAATAAGGTTGATATACATTTTACATCTTGCTCTTTCAGCTTATGGCTAACATGATTCAATTTGTTTACTTTTGTAAATTAGTTTCCTGTTTTCCTTCTTTCTGAGAAACAACCAACAACAATAATTTAGCTAAGTTTGCTATTTGTTTGTTCCCTGATTTAAGGGGATTTGTTTGTCATTCAATATAAATTATTGTTGCTTATATTTGATGGCTGGATGCTCGTTTACATTTTTGTTTGTTAAAATTGTTAATCATTTCTGCTAGTGTGTGTGTGTTTTTGGGGTCAAATGCTTTCTTGAGAATACTTTAGGTTAACATTTAACTGTGTATTTGGGAGCAGGGCGTGGGGGGTATTTTTAGACACTGGGCAGAGGGGTTTGTCCATATTCATACATTCAACATTTTCCTTATTTTTTGTTTTTTCTTTTTTGTTTTTTAGTTAACAATGCTGCACTTATAGCTAATAAATCTTGTTCTATGTTTCTTGCAGCGCAAAAATCTCATGTGAAAAGCAAACTTTCTGTGGACAACAAGAATGAGAACATAAACTTTAATAAATTTCAATGAAAATAAAATTTCGATGCTTTTTGTTTTGCGCTGCAATATACATATATATATATATATATATATTTTGTGGCTTTTTGTTTGAGTCTTTGGTTTTTAAAATCAACACATAATTAGTTCATATATATATATATTTTTTGTGTCCAGTTGTGAATGTTTATATATATATATATAATAATTAGTTACATATTTTTTACGGCTTACAGACTAAACACAATTTTTTGTTTAACATAAAATAATTTGTGTGCTTTTTGCTTTACAACTATGATTAGTTTATGTTTAATGCATTTGTTTATAGCTCAAGTGTTTCTTTTTGGCTTCACTTTGTGTATTTTATAAGTATGATTTATGTATATAACAATAAGGTTACAAAATAATATCGCTTTAATACTTGAGAAGGAAGTTGTGCAAGATACAAATCAAATTGGCATTGTATGTATATTTGTGTATGTTTCGTCGTGTGTTCTGTTGTGTGGGTGGCGGCTATTGTGACAGTGCATATGCATATTCCCTTGAGATTCGCTTGGAGCAAGTGCCTGGCTTTGCTTTGAAAGTGCGAAACTTGAGATTCGGCACAACATTCATCATCATCATCATCGACAACAACATTAATAAATAAAAAACTAATAACAAAAATGCATTGCACTTCAATTGCAGCTACACCATATTGATATACTGACTAGAATGGGTAAAGGAAAGTTGGATTTATATGGCAATTTTAAATTAGATGAAAAGCTGCTGGAAGGTAGGACAGCAAAGGAGCGTCCTGTGTCTAAGGCCTAGGATTGTTAATATGTTGATAAAAAGAGCTCTTTCAACTTTACAGACCTCACATCCTCCCATCGAAACAGTTTGTCCAATGTGCAGAGACTCTCTGCGTATATAGAACTTCGTCTTGGCCTCGTTTGTTTTGACTTTCCTATCGCCTGTACATTTTTTCAATAAATTTAACATCTTCGGCGTAAACCTCAAGCTCTGTACCCTTAAAGTTTATATTTTTATCAATTCAAGTTAGAAGCCAAACAAATTGGGAATGATGCCATAGGTGTGTGAAGTGCTACTCATCGGCGTTGCGGCCAGTGGTACTATCCATCATAATTATTTGTTTTTCTTTTAACTCAACTTTTGTTCAGCCGATCTTTATCATCAAAAGGTACTAACCATCTATCTGACTATGAGATATCACATTTTTTATTCAAATTGCGGAAGTCGCCGAGTCCTATATTAACGATTTCGAATGAAATTAGGCTTTCTGATACATAGTTGATTTCCTGCATTTGATCCAAAATCGCGAATTTTCTTAGGACCTAAGATTATTTATGAAGATTGGATAAATAAAAATTGCTAAATTTTCATTTGCATTGGTAAATTAGACTCGTAGATTGTACAGATCAAAATATTTCGAAATTTGCAAATTACGGGACAACAAAATCACAAAATTTACAATATTCTCATTTGAGTTTAAATTAATAAATACGCTAAATCTTATTAAAAACATTCGATAGGTGTGGATAAAATTGACAAAACATCTCGAAATTTTAAGAATTCTCATTTGAGTTTTGATAATAAATAAAACGGGTAAACCGGTGAGCAAATGGGAGAAGTTAATTAATTGGTAAAGAATCCCCAAAGTTT